>VWYN01023565.1:0-36785 GCA_013400075.1 Hippolais icterina
CAGGGAGCGGGAACCGGCGGCCCCGGGCCGCAGTGCCGGCAGCGGCGTCCCTGAGCACCGGCCGGGGAAACGCCCGGCCCGGGAACAGACACCGCGGCTCCCGAACCGCCTCCTTATCCCGGCACCTCCCTGCCCGCCTCGGAACAGCCCCGGGGGCTCTGGCACCGGGAACCGCGGCGGGGCCGGGTCCGAGCCCCCGAACACCGGCCCCGCGGGCCCCGCGACGCTGCGCTCCCGGCCCGTCACCCACACCGCATCGGCACCGCCGGGAGTCCCCCCGAGTGTCCCGGCTGCGGGAAGAGCCTCAGCCGGAGCTCTGGCTCCGCTGCGGAGCCCCCTGAGGGAGCGCCTGAGCTGCGCTCTCAGCCCCGAACTCGCCCCTGTGAGCCCGGGGCCGAGCCCGGACAGCGCCGGGCCAGGGCTCCGTGTTCCGAGCACTCGCACGCAGATTTGGGGGCTGCTTCTGGCCCCGAAATGCAGGATTTGGGCTCCGTGCTCAAGGCCCGGGCCAGCCTCGTTTTGCACTCCCAAAACACAGCGCTGAAGTCACTGTGTCACAGCCCCAGGCCTGGCCAGGTGGGACTGGGTCCAAGGGCCAACAAGGCAGGACTTGATCCCTGAGCCCTCCACACCTTCACCCCCGCCAAAAAAACTTCACAGGACTTAAGGCTCCCATTCTGAGACCAGAAAATGCCCAATTTATTAGTCTCAGTTCATAAGGTCGTGGAATTGACTGTGGACATCCCCACGACAGGGAATGGAGCTCTCACACATTTGGTTCTGTCGGGAGAACTGCTTCACTCCAGCAAAACACCACACGTGGGATAAAAAGATAGGAAGCCTCCCCTTGAAATGAAGCCATAAAATGCAGCCTATCTGCATCATCCTATGATCCTAACAAGGTGATANCTCCCCAGGGATGAGTGTGCTCCCATCCGATGTCCCTCAGGACAGCGGGTATTTGGGAAGGGGAGCAGCAGTCCCGGCAGTCGGGGCTGGCAGCAGCCAGCGAGCCGCCGGCACGGCGCAGCAGCAGAGGGATGTGCCCCGAGCCCGGAGTCACACCCCGCACGGGCACTCGGGGACGCGGGGGCCGCTGCTCCGGCTCTGCCCGGAGGAGGAGACGGATGGGAGCACCCGGGTGCAGCCTGGCACCGGCAGCCGGCAGGGCTGGTCCTGAGGGGAGAACTTGCTCTGTGTTCCTTGAGCAGGATTAGGGATGGCCAGAAGCTTTTAATATTCATTTTATAGACTATCACATCGACTGATGCCAATGGGCATTATGCAAAACAGCCACCATGTGTCTGCAGGCTTCAAAACAAAGATAAACAACATTGCTTTCCTTCTCTTATGCCATTATACGTAGGTAAGATTAATAATACTTGATGACATTTTCTTCTTAAAACTCTGGCCAATGCTGTTCTACTGCCTAGAATTCAAAAGCAGAAAGATGAAAGCGATGAATTAAACTCGATGCCTGATGTTTGCATATTTAGCTTTCCATTACAGAAATCCCTGGATGAATCCACGTGCTCCTCTGCTCCTATTATCTTATGTCTTGTCTCACTCTAATCTCATTAGGAAACCCGAAATCCAACCTGTTCTGCTCCTCACACCAACGCCTGCTGTCATCTCTGCTCATGACATTGGCATGGCACACGTCGTTATCACACAGATAAATGGCAAAACAAATTTCATCTTTCTCTTTCTGCAATAAATAGTAAAATTTGGGGAGCTGGAGCTGTGAAATGGGGTGATACAACTCATGAGGAGCTCTCAGCATGATCTAAACATGGAGCTGCTTTTTTTCCAAGTGTCCCCCTGTAGAAAATACATGTTGTAAAATGTCACCAGAGCAGAGATTACTGCTGAAGCTCTCTGCCCTTCCTCAGCACACAAGGGAAGAGCCATTCATGGGGGTTAATGGGCCTTATTCCCACTTTTCACTGCCCTTGGATCAACCTATGTGTTAATTTAGATCTTTCTGATATATCTTTATTTTTTTGTAGTGGAATCAAATCAAGGTGAGGTAAAGCAGAGGTGAGCCAAGCCCTACCTGTCTGTATGACCCCCTGGGAATTGCCTATTCCCTGTACCACCTGACAGATGGAATTCAGAGAACAGTTAAAGGTTGGTGGAACAAGCCAGACAACGCCTCGCCGTGCACAAGGTAAGAACTGTAAGATTTGCTTGGAAAGATGCTGAGCTGAGCAGAGGTGGAAGGAGAGGAGGAAAAGGCTGCTTCCCATCCTGATTTCCAGCCAGGGATGAGGCCAAGCCTTCAGCTACGGAGCCTGTTGCAATCCCTGGCAGCAGGCACGGCTCCTCCTGGGAGGCTGCGCTCCCGTGGCACAAAGCCATCCCCTGAGTGATAAACAGCGATGAAAGCCGTGGGATCACACCCTGGACGCTCGGGGAAGCTTCGCTGTGGCGCGGCTGTGCCGGATTCTGATTATCCAGCAGCACCGGGAGGTACTTTCAGCCTGAGCACTTCCCTTAGCCCATAACAAAACCCAGCTGAGCGCCTGCCCCAGCCTTGCGAAGTCAGCGGGAGGCTCTGACTGTGCCTGGCTGGGATCAGGAGCCCGCTGCTGCCTGGCCGTGGCGCTCCAGTTGCCTCCTGCTGCCTCCTGCTGCCCTGAGGAACAGCCGCCCGGGCAGTCCGGGCGTGGCTCCCAAAGCTCCGCAGGAGCTGAAGCATTTCAACCCTTCATTTCACACCTGGTCATGGTGACTGGGATGTGTTTAGAGCGACGCAGATTGGCCCGTGAGGCACGTTCCAGCTTGGCTGCTCGGCGTCTTAGGCAGATTACCTCCATCTCTAAGGAATTACCGACATCCCAACCATTACAGCTAGCAGGAATAATGAACTGGAGGACCGGAGAACAGAAACATTGTTCGGGCACCGTTTTGCCAGGTGTGGGCACTGTAACAATCCGATCTCACGAGAACAAACATTTCTGATCTAAGGGAAGATTTTCAGTCTGACAGGAAGAGCTGCCTGAATCCCAGTATCCCTGGCCACCCTCACCTCACCCCTGTGGCCCTTCCAGAGGGAGGCCTTGGACACTCCCCCAGCCCCATCAGCTCATCTGCCCTGAGGGGCTGCTCCCGGCAGCTCAAACACTGCCCGGCTTTGGCCCAAGAGCTTTCAAATATTCCAGCATGAGGACAGAGAAGCCCAGGGATAAACAAAGGCCTCTGGGAAGGCAAAGTATTTACTTCATGACCAAAAGGCAAATTAAAGAGTCTTTTTATCTTTGTTGTCTTCTGCTTGCTTGGACTTTCTCCTTCTGCCCTTTGTAAGTCTTGGCACATTCACCTTTCAGAGTTTCCAGCCTCTGCCGTGCCCAGGCTGCCTCTGGTCCAGCTCCCTCAGCAGCTGCTGGCTTCAGCCCGGTCTGTTCTGCTTCAGCTGAGCCCTTTCCATTGGCTCCCCACTGCTCCAGCCCGGGGAATTCCCGCCTGAGAACAGCAGGGATTCCTTACCCTGGCCGCGGGAAGCCAGTCCCCCTGCACACGTTCCCAAGGGTCAGCTGGGCTGCTACAAACGTCTGGCGTCCCAGGGCTCAGGGATCACTCCCGGTGCAGCAGCTGGAAGCCTGTCCCAAGGATCGGGACTGCTGCACTGGTGACTGGGAAATCATCCCTGAGTGTTGGATGCAGTTGTCAGGAGCAGGTGCAGCCAAGGCCCCGTTTCCTGCTCACTGAGAGATCACCAGCACTGCAGCCTGGTGAAGCTGATACACAAATGTCTGCTCTGCTGCACAACAGTAACTTCGTGTGCACCCACGGGAGTGCAAATGTAATGATGGGCGCTCTCGGTTTGGAGGCTGTAATCAAGAGTAATTTTCAGTGATTTTAAACAATTATTTCACCTCATTGCTTAATTTTCTCTACAGCTGGGAGTGCAATACGAGGAGAAAGGAAACAGTTTACTGGAGCCCCTTTCCTGCCAAACACTGAGGCTTGTCCAGGTCCTGAGGGAAAGCACAGCCAGGGAGAGCTGCCCCTGCCCTGCTGGGATTGCATCCTGCACTCACGAGGGAAAGATGTCTCTGTGAAAATCGCTCTCATTACTTTTATGCCTCATAGTTCCCACTGAAATTATTTTGACCAGAACTGAGACTGCTGAGCATCACTGAGCAGCAAAGGAGACATTCAGCAATTGCCCATGACCTGGCAGAAATTATTGTTGGTGATGGTCTGAGCCCTGGGCTGAGAGTTATAATGGTAACAGCAGTGACAGCCACCCTGATATTCCCCAGAAATGAGAAACTGCTTCTTCCCTTTGTTGTGAGAATGTCTATTGTGCATGTCCAAGTTACACCCTCAGCACTCACTTGGCTTCTACAGACATTCATTCCTTATTCCTTCCTCACAGGGCATCTCTACCAGTTCCATCTCCTGCCTGCTGGGCAATGCTCCCCTCCTTATTTCAAAGGTGAGAGTGAGGAACTTTGCAATTGCCCTTCACTGAGCTCCTCTCACATCATCCCTCACTCCTTTCATTTCCTTACCAGCAAGGAGAAAGATTAAAGGGGGGAAAAAAGTCTGTTATGATCTATGCAAGGCCAGAAAGTGGCCTGAAGAGACATATTTTGGATTAACTCTGGCTGTATAAAACCAAAGCCAATTGGGATTTCCTCAAAAAAAATTAAAAAAAAAAAAAAAGGAGATTAATAAAGCTATTTATAGAGTCAGATTAAGGTCTGTTCCTCAGGGTTTTAGCTTTTGGCACTTCTGTAAGCAACATGAAACACAGACTGCACAGAGGAGGGCTCGGAGGAGGAATTCATTCCCCATCCAAATCAGTTGAATTGACTTGGACAAGGACAGGAATTCCCTTTGCACTTTCAGTGCTGCCCAGTTATTGGCAGGGTGACTTGCACTGCCTCCATTTGCACCTCTAGGGCTCGGTGGGCACGGCTAAGGGGCTGCTGGACCTCACTGAACTCACTCCTTTGAAGTGAAACTTGGTGGAATTGCTAAGAAGATGCCCTTCCCTATTTTCCATGTGTCTCCTCTCCCAGAGAAGCCCCTGTGTTCCCAGGAGAGCAGAAGCCTTACTCCCCCCTGGCAGTTCCCATTCCCGCTGCTGGGATGTCCATGCCAGGGCCTGAACAGGGAGTGGCACCGAGGGAATGAACTGCTCAGGGTCCCTGCAGCCTCCAACACGGCTCTGCTGCCAGGGAAGAGGAGCCTGCTCCCAGGTGGCTTTGACACTGCTGGAATTCATTGTCACGGGGCTGTGTGGGTGTCACCTCAACATCCAAGGGACTCTACAGACCACATTCAGCTCTTTCAGAGCCTCTGCACTGAGGGCTTTGGGCAACAGCTCTGACTGGATCTCTTTTTGAATGCAGTTGTAAAGCAAGTAATTTCAACTTATGGTTTGTTTGCCTTAGCATTATTTATCAAGTGGCCCAGTAATCAGTTCTAGATTGAGCCTCTCTAGAGTTAGATTAATATTTTTTTATGGGCTGATGTGTCACATCACTCCTGAACTGGGCTCAACTTTGAACAGCCTGAAGTGCACGGCACTGCCAAGACCCAAGGCAATAATTTCTTTGCAGGCAGCCCAAAGCCTATTTAATGTTTCATAATTGGACCCAGTGATCTTAAGGGGGTTTTTCCAACCTAAATGATTCTATGACTCCATATTCCCAAACTTAGAGAAATCCAAACAGATATATTGTCAAGAAAGTAACTTTTAGCAGTGTTTATGTAAATTACAATTATTTTTTTTCCCAACAGATGGACTATTTTCTGTTCAGTATAAAGACATGTGATTTCCTACACAAAAGCTGTATTTTACCTACATCTTCTACCATCCCAAACCAGAGCAGTAAGATGCAGCCACAAGAAGAATGGAGAAACAGACAGCCACACCACTGCCTCTGCCCAGTCCAGGGATGAGTCCAGAACTGGCTCCTAAGAGAGATCTGGAGAATTTAAGGCTAAAGTCACCTGACTGTGAGGACTGGCCTGGTCTTCCCTTTTTATTGGGAATTTACTGGGCCATGGCAGAAAATTCTGTTTAGCAAGTATTGACTTCTTTTTCTCCCCTGCCCATGAATGTCTGATTGATTGTTTTTGGAATTCCTGCATCAGCAGCAGTCTGTGGTGCCATGTTCAGTGTGTTAAGGACCTCTCATTTTTCAAACTGTCTCATGATAACTTCAGCTGCTGACCCCAAGTTCTCGAACTGAGGGAAATGGAACCATTGTTCCTGGAGATGTTCCTCATCAAGAGTTGTGGGCCATTTATTCTTCCTGTTCCTCATCCCAATCAACTTTGTTCTCAATCTTTGTATCCATACTAATCTTACTATGCCAAATACTCCAGCTAAACCTGCAGTGCCACTGTTGACATACATGGAATAAACTGAGTTGGTACAGGGCTTTTTCAAAATATTTTAAAATTCTTTTATCTATTTTTCAGCTCCAGAAACACAGATTAGAAAAACACAAAGTGCCTTTTTTGGAGCTCTTTTGACAGTGAGGTCCTGTAAAACCTGTTCTGTCTGGAGGGCACCTTTGCAGACTTAGTTTTGCAGTCAGGTTCATTGACAGAGTAGTCCTAAGTGACTGGGAAAACTTGGCATCTGCACTGATCCCCCAATACTTCTCAGACAGGACATTGATCAGTTCCAGTCTGTTTCAGTGGAAGCTTAAGCTGAGCTTTTGACAGCTCAGAAATGCTTATGGTGAATCTCCCCAAGCACTTTTCACGAGCATCCTCTCAGGCTCAGCTGATAAAGAGCAGATTAACCTATCACGGATGTTGCTTTTCTCCAGCACCGATATTCTCATTTGTCAGGTGGCGCTGGCAAGGAGCAGCTTTGATCTTTAAGGCAGGAATATGTCAGGTGGTGTCAAAATGAATCAGAAACTCAAAACAGATGTGATACAGCATTTCCAAGACTGGAGAGAGACAGTTCACTCCTCATGCCTCCCAGAGGACCCCATTCTCTAAAACAGTGCTGGCAAACACCAACAAATCCCTGCTTTACCCAAATATACTCTGGTGAACTTGGCTGTGCTGCAAGGAGAGGTGAACAATAAAACAAAGAGTAGTGCAGACAAAGCTCTCTCCCTAGCCAAGGGATCTGACCTTCTGCAGCTTTGTCACCTCAGCCTTGGAAGATTGCAGCCTTGGCACTGAGGATTGCTGTGTGCCTTGGTGAGTTTCATGAACGGACAGGGAAAAGCTCTGCTTGCTGTGGATGTCACTGAATTCAACACACCCGCAGGTTTCTGTGCATAGAATCTATTTCTCCTGGAACTGAAAGATTGATCCTCTCATTTTATACATGAAACAGCACTTGTTATTACCTCATTATGTGGAGCTTGGTAAGGGCATGGGTTTGAAAACTGTCTTACAGAGCATTTCTAGAAAAGAATCTGTGAGAGACTGAAATGGTCTGAAACTCACCAGTGGCGAGTTTTTATTTCATATCATCACTCATCATGATCAAATCGAATTATAAAAGGCCTGGCTTTATCTATCTGATTAACTGCACCCATCTTCCAAATTTGCTGAATGATCATTTACTGTTTCCTATTTTGGATGATTTTATTGATAAAGCTCATACAGCACTGGCTCAGAACCATAGAGAAATCAATGTCAAATCTGAAAATTGAATAGGTGTCCCACCAACACCAATCACATACCTCCTCATCCAACCAAACCATGCCCCTAAGACAATCCTCTACCCAGGATAAATAAAATAGGAGCTGCAGTCCTGGAGAGGGTCAGCCCACAGCCCAGGGCAAGCTGTGAATTCCTGTAATGGAACACAAAACCACAAGGACTGATTTTCACCCACACCCAAATTCACAGCTCTTGGGAAGGCCTTGAGCCACTGACAATTTCAACTTCTGGCACTGATTATGCTTCCTAGTGAACATTGCATCACAAAAGTGCACCACCACCCCCACTTCTCTGCCTGCTGCCCCTGCCCTGACACTGGGCCAAGCACACAAGATGCAGGAAATGCCCATCAACCAGAGGATGTCCCTGCATCTTCAGTGTGTCACACTGGTGAGATGGAGATCATCACTGCACCACTGTGGCACTTATTTAGAGACACCTCACCTTGGCCTGCTCAGACTGCTTTGGTCACAGCACCACTCCTATTTGCTCAAAGCCTGGCACTAGAGTTCACACCAGCTGGAAGAACAACCTGCCCATTTCCTGTCTGCCCGGATTCCTCCCATGAACCACTGCAACAGTATGGTCCTAGGCCCATGCTTTTTGAATCTTTGCTAACTGCAGCTTTTTCAGAACTAAGTTAGAACACAGCATTATTCTCCTTCCAAATCTGTAGCTACAAAATATTTCTTTTGTAGGAAGCAGTGGCACCAAACAAAAACATTGACCCAGCAGCCTCTGGAGTTAAGGGCAAAGTTGAGAACAGGAAGGAAAACGAGCATCAATATTTTTTAAAGACAAACAAACACCTTTAAATGTATACACTCACTTATGCCATGTCACTGAATCCATCCCTGCTCCTGTCATTCAATCCAAAAAAAGAACATTTATGATTGCAATTTTCAAATAGGTTTCCTTCTTCAAGTTATTTCTTCAGATTTGGCACAAACCCCCTCAATATAATAAATAATGCTAATTGGCTTACAGAGGATTTAGCGGTACTTTTCCTAATAAATCCAAACAATTTCAGTAGAACATGTGCACAGTCGTTTTTCTATTCCTTGCTTCATGACTTGCCTCTTCACTTATTATACTCAATTTTATATTTCAGATTTTAAGCTGAAGAAAAATCCCTCTCTCTGAAGGTTTTCCCATCAATTGTGTAATATATATTTTTTAATAGGGATATCAAACCCAGCCTGATGGAACAAACACCTTAAGACACCTTCTGGACATGAATGTCTCTTTAAAAATATTAAAGCTCTAAAGGTTGAATTGTTTGGAGGTTTAACTGAACTGAAAGAATAAGAGAATAAGAATAAGGACAAAATGATGACTTAGGTCTCTACGACATAATCGATTTTATAGGATTGCTCCAGCAGCCCTCGTCCATAGGGGTTTGCACTGCTATTCACCCATTTAACACAAAAAATATGTACACTTACAGAAGTGTTACCAAAATGTGCCCTTTCTTTAATCTGTTAACAAAACCTAAATGAGATACTTTGGAAAATCCTCATGCAAAGAAATATTTTGAGTGTAGCATTTTACTACGGAATAAGCCCTGATTTTCTTAGCCAGACTACTGTGGTGGAATTTGGCTTTTAACAGATATTTTTAACACTAATGTTGTGTAATGGGACGAGAGGACCTTGGTTCCATCTGTCTGTGCTGGTTTCTGTTGACCCTATACTGACACCAAATAAATAAGTGCTGGGTTTACATATAAATCAACGTGGTATAAAGATAACCATAATTTCTCCAGCAAGACCCCCCTACAACAACATAAAATTTCTTCCCAAGCCAAGGGAAGTTTATTTCACTTCTGGCAATTGTTACTGTGTGTGTGCTAGGTGGAAATACAGAGCTGTGAAAAGGCTCATTTTAGCAGGGATAGCAGCTCACACAAGTTATTCTGAGGGCTGGGCTGGAATGAATCACATTCGCACGTGTGTGATGCCTGGCAGCAATCAACGCTCCTCTTAGCAAGGACCCTCCGGGGATGGAGGAATCAGAGCTGGGAAAACCCAGCAAATCTTGCCTGACAGCTTCTGCAGGCAGAGCGCCCTGCTGGGGCACCGGGAGCGTGCTGGGATGGGCCCTGTGCTGTGGGAGCAGCCATTCCCACAGGGGTTCCTTTGGGATCCCTGGGCATCCCATAACCCACAGCCCTCCCTGGCCCCCCATGGACCCAGCAGGCTGGGAAGCTAGGAAGCAGTGGAGATGTTGGGATGGCAGAGCTGGGAAGCAGTGCAGATGCTGGGATGGCAGAGAGCTGGGAAGCAGTACAGATGTTGGGATGGCAGAGCTGGGATGGCAGAGAGCTGGGAGGCAGTGCCGATGTTGGGATGGCAGAGAGCTGTGAAGCAGTGCAGATGTTGGGATGGCAGAGCTGGGATGGCAGAGCTGGAAAGTGCAGATGTTGGGATGGCAGAGCTGGAAAGCAGTAGAGATGGATAGCAGAAAGCTGGGAAGCAGTGCAGATGTTGGGATGGCAGAGCTGAGAAGCAGTGCAGATGCTGGGATGGCAGAGAGCTGGGAAGCAGTGCAGATGTTGGGATGGCAGAGCTGAAAAGCAGTGGAGATGGATAGCAGAAAGCTGGGAAGCAGTGCAGATGCTGGGATGGCAGAGCTGGGAAGCAGTGCAGATGCTGGGATGGCAGAGAACGGGAATCCAGAGCAGGATGAGGTACAGCTGCTGCACAAACAGGCTGGCACTGTCCAACACAAACCCGAAAATGGGGAGACCAATAAGAAAAGGAAATTTGAAGGGAAGAAAAGCAAAGCCTGGTGTTCCAAGAGGAACAAATCCCACTCGCTGATGCCCCATCCTATTAAGATTTCTCTCCGTGGCTCAGCACTGTTCCCTACTCGATGCCAGCGCTGCTGCAGGTATTCCCTGGAGCGTTCCCTTCAGTGAGCAGGTGGAAGGTGAGCAGGCGGAAGGTGAGCAGGCAGAAGGAGCCCAATTAGTGCTGGTGTTTAATGGGCCCCTTTTGAAACACTCCCACCTCACAGAGTCCAGCAGTGCCCTGCTGAACAATAATCCTGCCCAGAGTGGTGAATATTTCTGCAGGCCCAAGCCACAGTATGTGGCCATTGCATCTCCAGCCTTCAGTAGCCCCAAGGAGCAGGAGAGAATTCCTGTTTGTGTCTGGGAAATGCTCTCTCCTGGAAGGGGAAAAGCAGCATTTCCTTGCCCACCATCACAGCCCTGACCCTCTGTCTGTCAGCACTGACACAGGCGCTGCTGTGGCTCAGGAAGGAGCAGAGCGGAGCATGGAAGGTGCTGCTCCAGCGTGGTGCCCACAGGTCCTGAGCTGCCTCTGGTCCTTCTCAGGAGAAGTTGTGGGATCTAAATTCAGTGCCTGATGCAGCCCCGTCCCACTTCCCGGGACTAGAGCTCTCTAAGCAAACCGAGGGGAAATTGCTGCAGTGTCCGGGTTGGAGGCTGATACTGGAAGGAAAGAAAGCAATGAAATTGAAAAATTTCATATTTAACCAGTAGCTGGGTGGTAGTAACTGTTTTAGGCCAACACTGAATTTTGTCTGGGGCCATTAATTGCATGAGTCAGGCTGCTGATCTGAGTGGGAGTGAGGGGTTTGCAAACCACAGACAGCACAGAAAGGATCCTTCCCACCAGCAGCCTGTTCCGTGCCCCTGTAAGAGGTTTGTTTGCACAGAAAATCCACTGCAGAACAAGGCTGGAGGCAGCAGCAGGGAACCTCCCAGGTTTTATGCAGGGAGCCTCCTCTATTTCCTGCGCTGTGGAGCACGAGGTAGCACTGCTTTATGTTAAAGGACAAAAAGGAGCAACCTAAGGAAAGGGAGTTGCAGGAACACAAGGAAACCCACACCTCCAAAGGCAAACTTGCCTTGTTTTCCCTCTCCAGAGTAAAAGGGCAAGTCAGTGTTTGCTTCATTCCCCCAAGAAGTGCCAACCCTGGCTCTGCTGAACAGGACCCAGCCAGTACTGATTCTGCTCTGGGAATGCCGTAGCTGAACATCCCATGGATGACACACCCCAGAACAAGGAGTGGTAATGAGGCTGGAATAGCGAAGCTGAGCCCTAAGTGAGGTTTGATCCCTGCCATGGAATCACCAGGGTTCCTGAGCTCAGAGCCTTGGAGCTCTCCATGATCTGGCAGAAGGGGTCATAGAAAGCCCCAGAGCTGAAGGAGCCATGGAGGTAGCTCAGCTCCAGGTGGATGCAGTCAGGCTGTTCCTGCCTGGGGCACTTTGCTGCCAGAGAGGAGTTTGGGAAGGGCTCCAACACTTCTGCCACTACCAACCCCACAGCAAGAGCATCCTTGCTTTTCCTAAAACACATGTAATCCCTTTCCCAGAGCTCCATGGGAACTCACCATGGATCCACTCACGTGCATCTCTCCCTGTGCAGAGCACTCGGGAAGGCTCTGCAGCTCCAGCCTGTCCTCACTGCTGTGTCCCAGTTTGCTCCAGGAATTCTCAGGCCAGAAATGTCTCCTTGTCCCTCCACTGCCATCCCACTGCCAGGGCAGGCTTGGGAGGTTATGCCTGCCTGGGATTTTCACTGCCTCTTGTATTCCAGGCTTCCTGGTTCTTCCTTTTTCCCACTCCTGTGTGCTTGCCCAGCTCCTCAGCATTTACAAAAAAAACCCCCAAAACTCTATAGCTAAATGCAGTTTGACACGACTCAGTGACCCTGTTAGCCCACCTCAGCCTTTGAAAACACATCCCTCAGTAAATCTGCAGACAAATCACAGCAAACAGAAGCAGCTTTGAACTCTGCCACCATCATAATCCACAGTCATCATTATGTGAAATGAAGAAATGAAGCCGCATTAAGTGATGATCTCTGGCCAGGTGCCAGAGAGTGGCACCAACAGTTATCAAGAGGAATCAGAAATGAGATTGAGGGAAATACTTGGCATCTTATGTTCCTTGTGGTTTTGTGCTAGAGAGATTGCAACTACTATTTTTCATTTACCGTCATGTTGATGAGTGCCTCTGAACTGCACATGAAATTCCCACCAGGATTTCCATGGCACAGCTTTGCTCTCTATTCCATGCTCAAGGTTCCACTGGATCCACTAAGAGGCTGGGAAGGAAGGAGGAGGCCCTGGAGCTTCCTTCTGCTGAAGGAGGCTGGAGGCTCAGGAGGGACTTTGAAATGATGAATAGAGAGGGAAAAGGGACTTTGTTAGAGCACTGTGTGGGATGCACAGAGCACTAAGGTATTGCTGCAGCTGGGGTCAGGCAGGAAAAGGCCAGAGAGTTCTTTAGAAATCATAACATCGTAACACATAAAAAAATAAGTCTCTTGTAAGTACAGAAAGAGATAGACCTTAAACACATCATGGTTTAACCCCGGCCAGCAACTTAGCCTCATACAGCCCCTCATTCATTCCCCTTCAGTGGGATGGGGGAAAGAATTAGAAAAGTAAAAGTATTGCGCTGCTCAGCAATAACAAAGTCACCCCCAAATTATCAACAGTTTTCAGCATAGAGCTGAACCACAGCCCTGTGCCAGCTACTATGAAGAAAGTGAACTCTTTCCCAGCCAAAACCAGCACACGTATCAAAAGCATCTTCACTCAGAATAGCAGATTTGGTGTGTCTAGAGCAAGTAAGTTGATTTTATATTGACTTACAGAAAAATATGACCCAAGAAATCTTTGGCTTCACAAATATCCTTTCCTTCACCTCTCTACAAAGGGAAATGTATTAGATGTGGATTTAGCTATAAATATTTTAGTTGTTAAGATTTTAGTTCCTACTACAGCTCTTGCTGTAATGCTAACTTTAGCATAATACTTCAGCTTCAATAGATTTTTAAAACACAGGAAGTCTTCTTAACACAAGAGGGTTTACTAGAAGGAGTGACTTTTGGATTATCTGTACACTTTGCAAATTCTCATCAAAATTCAAATTGTCTGATGAAATATGTGTTCCTGCCCCTGACATGTCCACATGGAGTGGTAGGGGGGGAAATCAACTACTATACCACACTTAGTGTCAGATACATGAAACACACTGGAATAATTACATCAAAAGAACAAGAAAAAATGTGGGCAACTCCAACAAGTTATTGCAAGCATCAGAAATAATGCTAGATTTTCATAATTTCACTATGAAAGATGTGCACACATCCCAGCAGAGTTTTCCATCTCTGGGTCACTGACTGCAGGTGAGCAAGGATCAGCTGTCTCAATACTCTACCTCTCCTAGTTTCTTTTGTGCCTTTCAACCAGGAACACAGTGTCAAAAATGTCACATATCTGACAAATCCAGAGGGTGATGAAGTGGTGGTGTTAATTTTTCTGTGTATTCAGCTCACAGGCCGTAAAGCATACCCTGGTTGTGCTTCACGGTTTCTCTCCAAAAGCCCTTCCTCATAAACAAAACAAACCAAAAAACTGAGACATGGCACAATCTTTGTCTTTCTCACACATCCCTTGATTTCTCCTCTTTCCTCCCCCTCATTTTCCAGCTTATGTACCCTGGATTCAAATCCCCTTCCAGAAAATATAAATAAACAAGAAACAGCTATTTGAGAATAAGCATTGACTGTCACATCTCTTGAAAGCCTTTTCTGAACTTCTGCTCCATCCTGTGACATGCCAACAACACCTGCAGAATTCCTTGCAGACTTTCCAAGCTGTGATCCTTTTCTACCCCTCTAACCAGTATCCCATTTAACTGCTATGGTCCCACCACCCAAAGGGGAATGACAGCGTCTCTGGTGACACTCAAGACACATTCTGCCATTTTTGTACGTATGGCCAAGCTGCAGAGGAATAATTCACAAGGATTAAAATATTCTCTATTGTAAATGTCAAAGATGCATCAGCCTGGGCTGCTTTTCACTTTGCATTTCCCCGTGAAGCCCTTGCAAAGAAGATGAGGCAATGTGAGACACTGCCCCTTGTTCCTGCTGTTGAGGGGCCGCCCACCCTCCACAGGTACAGTCCCTGCCTGCTTCCGCTGCCGCCAGAGCCAGCCCGGATCGCTCCCAGCAGTGCCTGCAACGCCAGACCAAGGAAACGCCTTCCCCACTCTCCTCCCGGAACAGACACCAGCTGGCACCCACGGGAAGCACACAGCAACTCCTCCCACTTGCCATTACTCAAATGCCACATCTTTAAATAAAGAGGAAAAACCCACCAACCTCATCCCTCAGAATGTTACATCCTGACGTCCTTCAAACACAGCAAAACCATGTGCCCCTTCCTCTGAGAAGTTCATGGCTATTACTGTCAAAAAATACTTTCTAATTTTCCAGCTTTCATGTCCACTAGAATTTATTTGGGAAGGAGGAGCTACTCTCCCCTTTTTAGCCCATCTCTGCGCACTGTGCACAAGGCCTTCTCACCTCCTCAGCCTCCTTGGTGACCCTGGAAATGTCCCTGCTGCTGCTCCCTTGGCAGAGCTGTTATTTGGCAACAAAACCAGTTCAGGATTGCCTTTAATCAAAATGCCATAAAGTGATTTAAAGTTTGGCTTAAAGTTTGTAATAAGAAGATTCTGTCACTCAGTTTTGTATCTAAAATTTTCAGTTGATGACATATTTAATAAGATGACATGAGAGGAGAAGGCAGTTAGAAGCAATCACCATTTGTGTTTCAGAACTCCCAGGTTCTCCACCACTTTCCATCACTTTGGTAAATGCCATTCCTCACCACCTGTCAAGCACTTGGCTTTCTTTGAAAACCAGGCAAATTATTAAGGAGCCTTAACAAGGTCTTCAGGACGTACCTGTCAGTCTCTTTTTTTCCTTTCAAATATCAGGAGCTGTTTTAATTCACTGCATTTTCCATGTAGGTGGCAGTTTTCTTCTCATCCTAAACTTCTCTGAACTGCAGGATAAATTGTGTGAAAAGTGCCTCAGCACTACATATAACAAAGTTTTGGATATGGGAAGTGAGAGTGTGAGGCTTATTGAAAAAAATACAGATACTGAGATTTGTTTCAATCACTGCAGTGTAACTGGAAACTCCCATGTTTAGGAAAACTCACATCTGAATTTTCCATTTAGCTTTCAAGTCATTAAAAATATATTTTTAAAAAAAGCAATTTGATGCTCTAATAAATCCAAACAGGACAGACCTTCATGATAAACTGCAAGCACTTGGGCAGCAGCTTTCCTCATAATTTTGATGGATTTTAATTAAAGACATCTCCTAGAGCACAGCTTAAAGGAAGGAACCTTTAAGAAGCTGGATCCTTCATTGCAGAGCAAGACCTGCTTTGAGACCTGCTGTGTGGACAGAGCTGTGGACAAGGCTGCTGTTGTGCCAACAGCATTCCTGAAGGAACTGCTTTTCATCTCTTCTGGAAGAAAGTTCTCCTAAATTACATATTTAAACTATTTGAGGAAAGAAAGTATGAGACCTAAACACACTTGGAGAATAACCTTCAGAACCTGCTTCTGCCTTTACAGTTCACACAGTATAAGTAAAAACGAGCATAAATGAATTTAAGTGGTTTTGCTACAGATCAGTAACTCCCTTCCCAGGGACAACATCTCACAGGCTAAGGGTACTCCTACACCTAAGAAACACTTGTGATTTATTAAACATGCAAAAGTGCAGGAAGGAAAATTGATGAATACAAACTAATAAGGCCAGAAGAACCTGGTGAACAACCCAATAGTTGCATTGTGGGTAAAAATAATGTTCCTTCAACGACAGCAGAATAAATTCAAAAGGATAATGCAGCAATACATTTTGCTCTGACAGGCGTCCCCTTGCCCTGATAATGTGCACATATGGCAAATACCCAGAACTCACAATCCTTACAAATTTATAAAATGGAAACATTGATTGCGCTAAGAAATGTATTAATGACAAACTGCACCTGCATTATTTTATTAATTAATGTTTAATGCCCAATAGGATGTAGTTTTGGAACTGATAGATTGCTGGATTGTTATCTCCCTTAATTTCTTTTCAATAAATTAAACCCCACCAATCTGCTATAGACTCCCTTATAGGTACAGGAAAGGCATTTGATTTATAATGTTTCTAAATAGATGTCACTGTGATGAATTACCACTTCACAAGATTAGGAGATTATTAGGTTGTGGGCTCTATTTTCTACTTCTTCACTTTTAAAGCTATGATTTCAAGAAGAAAATCCTTGTAGATGTTGCTGATTTTACAAGTAAGGTGATGTGTGGTGATATGAAAATCATGGTTCTCTCTTTCTCGGCATGGGCAAAATAGGAGTATTTTGGCAGCCTGCACGGAAACCTTGGGAGAAGCAATTCCAGGTGCAAAATTCAGGATAGTCCTTAATCCAGACCAATAAACTGTATTTAAGGCAATGCAGGGGCTGGATTTTAACATGAGGATGGTGCAAGGAGACAAGGAAGGAGAGAGGATGAACAGATGCGTGCCACTGACATTCATTTTCAAAAACCCACTGAAGAAGTTTGCCTGTATGTGCAGAAATGTGTGGGCATGGCTTTGTGTATTAGGAAGAAAGAGGTGGAAAGGACCTTAACCATCAGCCTGGGTGGTTCATCTTTAGAAACCTCGTCAATTCCCATTGTTTGGTTCAGTATGTTCAATAACAGAAATCTCACAGCTTGTGTGCAAAGTATGTGCTAACACAAAGATGTTATCTTCAAGTTTGCTGGAAATAAGTACTTCAAATCTGGAGTTTGTCATTTAAAACTGCTCTGTTAAAAGAGTAGCAAATTAAGAGACTGAATGCCACTTTTCAAGCTGCCAGTAGCCTTCAGAAATTAATTTTTAATATCACTAATGTCATGTTTTCCTATGGATTACTAAAACCATGGCCAACAGAAACTATTATTATCTTCATGAGTCCAGGGCATCAGACAGCTAATTAATACCAGATCACTCTTCTCCCAATTCCATGTTTTTTTAAATGTGAAGATCTCCATAATTGAATGTCATGCAAAATATTATGCAAAGCATCCAGCTTTTCTCCAAGATCAGCAGGAGCTGAGTGCCATCGGAAAGGATGTGCCAGTACAGAGTTGCAGGAACTCTAATGTTTACTCATCGAAAGGCTACAAATGCAAATCACAGTAGGACTCAGAATGGAGCCTGAGGGGATGCGAGAATAACTGAATCCCAGCTGGAATGAAAAATCCTCTGGAGCAACAAATACAATATGCCAGGGAAAAAAAAAAGGTCTGAATCTAATAAAGTCTTGCAAGCAGACTGGCAAACACAGCAGCAAAAGTTATGCTCAGAGGTGGAAACCAAAATAAAAAGGGGGGTTACCATGATGGGAATGGAGACCTGAAACACATTAATTAATTGCATTCTCCCAAATTAAAACGAGGACACTGCCACCCCTAAACTCCTGCATGGAAGCAAGTGCTTCAGCCTTCTGTTGTCCATGCACAATCAAGGTTTCTCTGTGTGTTCCTAACGAAATATGTGTAATATCCAATTACCAATCAACTGCCAATTAAAACACTATTTCCCAATAATATGATCCTGCTAACTGAATTTCCATGCAGCCCTTGGCACCCTGCTTTATGAGCAGTTCTGCCATCCATCAGTTCTTATGCTGTCAGGTCTAGGGATGTGCCGAGCAGATGGCCAAGGATGCTGCCTGAATTCCAGCTGCTGGTTTCCACACAGGCAGAGGTGGAGGGGGTGGGAACAAACATTTCCATGTGGAACACAATTAAGATTGACCCACAAGGTGTCACTGTTGCTCCAGAGAAATTCAGCAGCCAGGGGATTTTTCTGGGCATAACCTGAGACTGGGAGTGGGGGACTGACTCCAGCGGGGATGCACCAACAGGGGCTCTGGTTATTCTTCTTCCCTTTCCCAAACTCTACACATGCCCAAACATTTAAAGAGAAATCCAAGAGCACCACCTACCCAAATGTCACCAGTTGCTCCTTCCTTCTGCCAGTTGCTCCCTGCTTGCTGTCCTACTGCCTCTTGCCAAATCCCCATGTTGGACGGAATCAGGCTCTGCCATTGCTCCAGCTGATGGAACTGGCAAAGTGAAGGCAGCTGGTCTCAGGTGCTTTCAGATCCCACTTTCAGCTGCCTCGAGGAACCAGAGAGCAAAGCTAACAGGAAACATCCACTGTTGATCACAGCACACAATGACCATGGGCTTCCTTGGGCCTGGCTGCTTCATTCCAATGAAATATTTACAGCAAAAATAAAGGTGTACTTCAGTAAAACCTTCCAGAACATGTAATTTCAGAGCATTATTGGCTGTATTCAAGCCTACATATTCCCAATTTTAACCAAAAAAGAGATTCATAGCATATACCCTCTATGGAAACACACTTACTGCAAATATTCCCACATCTGTAGGAACAAGGATTCAGCCAAAGCAAGAGGGCATCCTCACAGTATCAATGTCAGGCTTCCCTAGACAGCTGTCTATGGATTAACTGTACCAGTCTGTTTTTCCCAAGCTCTGGGAGGAGAGGTCAGTGGCTCCTCTGCATGTTTGATGAGTCCAGTGGAACTTCTCAGCACTGCTGCTGCAGGTGGATGTCCAGCTATGTCCATCAGTGCTGCATGAAAGGAGAAATAAGTGTTCCTTGGGAACACTGAGTCTCCCTTGGGATGAAGACACTGGCATTCTTAAAAAGAAAAATTCTTAATTTTCATGTTAGACCAGTCTCAAAAGAAACCCCATCTGCACCGTTTCATATCTTTCCCATCTTTAACCCTTCAGGACCCCTCAGGACAATTGGCTTGTTGGAAATAGAGATGCCAAGGCTTTGTGATTTCCAACACCCCCAAAGGCCAGTCACTCTCTCTTTTGCTATGGAAGTGAGCCCCTTGCTACAGAACTGCCCAGGATTTTTAAGAACTGGAAGCAGAGTGAGCAGAAACCTGTTCTCTCCCACAAGGCTCCATGTGACACTGGCTGTATCTCTGCTATTTTGGGCTGGAGAGGATGGCCCAAGTACCTCCGTGTTAGCGGGCTCCCATATAAAGGGGTGTCACTGCTGTGTGACTGAAGGAATCAGACTCGGGTTTGGTACCCCCAGAAGGAACCCCAATTTCTAATCTGGAGTTCTCCTAGCTGGTATTTCTTTGAGTAAGACCTTCACAGAGCTCATCCAGAGAACCACAGCCGGCAGAAGCTTTGGGGCTTAGGCCATGTGCTGCAAAGGCACCCCTGGGTTTGCTGCAAGCGCTCAAATCACACCAAAACCACAGAATAAATGGACAGTGCTGTGTAAGGTAGAGCAGTTTCAGTGTGCCCTGAACTCTCACTCTGTTTTAATCTGAATGTATTAAAAGCTCTCCAGAACCAAGTCAGTGTCTGTGCCCAGAAATTTGTGCATTTACAGGGCACATGAGATTTCCACTAAATAAATTCTGGGATCTCTCCTGGGCTCACAAGTTCCTGCAGCTCCTTCCCACAGTGTGAATGGATCATGGCTCCATTGAGCAGGGAACTGGAGCCCAAACTGTCAGGACCTCATTTACTGAGTGTGGACAGGAAGATAAAGCTGCCCACTGGTCCCTGCCAAGTGTCCCAGTCACATCCTACACCAGGAATTCTGTTTCCCTACAGCAGTTACAGCTTCCATCCATTGTCCCCTGCACCTGCAGAAGTGGCCTGAGGCTGCAGGTGCCATGCTCAGCCAGGGCCTCGAGCACCTCTGCCACTATGGACAGGTAAGGAAAGGAGGAGGAAAGGAGCCAATGCAGGAGTGATGTTTGGAGCTTGCCTGGACAGACGGATTAGTGCCTGCTCAATATCCAGCCCCAGTTCCCTGAGCTGTTGATAGCATCAGTCTCTCCCAGTGTTAGTCACAGCAGTACTGCTCAGAAAAAGGGGCCATTCCCTTTGCCCTGCTGGGAAGACCAGCCCCTCTAGACTGGGAATACCTTGCTTCTACCTGATTGTCTCAGGGCTGTCCAAACACAGTAAATACAGCTTTGGAACACACATCTGGCCTCTGAACTGAATAGTAACATACATAATACTAATTAATTTTACTTTAAAGATTACCAAACTATTGCTCTACATTTCTTATAAATGTTTCTAATACTAGATTAGTACGGAAAATGTTTAAAAATTGGGTTGCTCCACTTGAATATGGTAGGTTATCTTTTCTGTAGACAAAAGACCCACTAAATAGTGAGCTTTCCTGGAAGATTGACCTGATACTAAAAACACACAAGCCACTCGAGTTACCTCAAAGACATCAGAGCCTTCTCTTTTCTAAAGGGAAGAATGACCTATGGATACTGCAGCAGAAACTGCTCTTCTCCTGTTCATTATCCAGGGAAGGTCTTTCCCTATCACATTACAGAATCATTCCATACTATTTTAGAGTTCATTTTCCCCCACGTGCTCTCCAGCATGCCTGATATTAATTATTTGTGATAGTTAACATTTACTGAATGGTACTGTAATATCCCTCCCAGCCATGGGGAAAGGGAGCCAATACCTCAGGTAAACACAAAGGGCTTTTCCCTATGCAAAACCAGCTTTGCAACGTGTGAATCACTGATTTCAGCAAGGGCTGGCTGCTCCACGCCAACACTGACCCAGGCAGGGCTGCCTGTGGGGATGTGAAAGGAGCAAAAGCCATCAGCTGCCTCAGGTTGGGCTGAGATCTGACACAAGGAGCCAGCACAAATCAGTCACACACTGTGTCTGCCTCCTCCTCTGACCCTCCAGGTGTTAGAGGTCACAAATCTTCTCAAATCACAAATATTTTTATTATGTCCAACTTGTGGCAATGTAACTGAAACACATCTCTGAGTCAGGCCTTCCCTGACAGCAGTGATGTCCTCATGCACGAGTAATTAAAAATCACAAAATGGTGGACTCTATTTTCTCAGAACCCCTCACATTTACTCAATTTTCATTAAAGCTTTTTCCAGCCCCTTACATTCCTTATGCTTCTCTTGGGATTGCTGCTCTAGATTTGAGAGGGGCTTGGACACGAAAGAAACTCAGCTCTTACTCCTGTGACTTTAGGGCTGGCTATCCTAAATCACAGCAAAAATCTGCCCAGGACTCTGCCTCTGGAAACAGGTAACCGCCAGGTATAAAGGACATGGATCAAGCACAGAGCCAGATTTCTTTTCTGTGCCCACCCAGTTTCCAGCAGCTAAGAGATTTCACAGTGCAAAGATGTGATTTTTGACTCTAGGAGATCAGGAAATGGATACTGCCTTCATGTATGTGTGTGATCTCTTTGTCACCCTGATGAAACCACCGAGGGAAACAAAGTGGGCATGGAGTTCCCACCTGAGCAGAAGGGAGGAGCCAGAGCTCTGGTGGGGCACTGTCCTGGGGCCAGGCATTGAACGGGGTCAGAAGCACATGCAGGAGTCAGGGACGGAGGAAATGGGTGTCTCAGCTCAGAGCCAGCATCTTTGTCACTTTTATTATTCTATTGGTGGTAGATAGAATGAACCAAAGTTAATCACTCCAGTGGTACAGGTTAAAAAGAGTAATGGACTGCTGTTTATAACCAATCCCTTCAGCTGGGCCAGGTTTGCTGAAACCAATTTTAAAAAAGTTTATTACAACTTGATTTCTAAGTTGTTGCTAATGACCCACTATGTCCTTATGTGAGAGCACTTGTTATTCATACTGCAAACAGAGTTTAATCCCAAGTATGAAATAATTGATAAGCAGGTAAGTCCACAGGGTATAAAATCACAATGTATCCTGGATTAATCATCATGAACTACCTGAGAACAGTAACTGCTGTGTTTTTTAAAGACATAATACTCTTTGAGTTTGGTTTACTGCACTTTTCTGAATTGTAAAATACAATGTCATCCTTGTCATCCTGCCAGTGCGTCCCAATATTTTAAGTACCTGAAAAACAAGTTACCTAAACTTAAGTAATGTCAACCTACTTACATACTTATTTCCTTTCACAATAAATACATTTCTAAAATACTCTAACACTGATCTCATTTCATGTGGAATGTTCCTGTCATTCTCTTCAGGCAGCAGGGAGGCTGTTACTGAGGGCAGTAAAGCCGGCCCCAGTTGTTCTGTGCTTCCCCAGGAATCAAATCATCTGTCTTCATTTGATTTCTGGACCCAAGCAGGTTTTGGTGGGATAGCATTTGTTTTGATTACACAGTGAGCAAACACAGCTCAGAAATGAAAGTATCTCAAACTATTCACAAAAACCTGTAGGAGGGTCACTGCAAAAGGAGCTCAATAATGAATTAAAACAACATTACCATTCCCAGTTCCTTATATCTGGTATCCACAAACACATTACAAATTTGCATTAAAAAAAACCTGACCATCAGCAGGAACTAATGATTCCCAGTGAGTTTCTCTGCTTAGAAATCTTAAAACCAGATATTCTTAAAAACAAACAAGTGGGAGTTAAGTGTTGGTAACAGACATTGCTCATTACTTGGTTTAAAACACACAAAACCCCCCCAACCAAGCCAAGCCAAACAAACAAAACCAAAAAACCCCAAACCAAAATCAAAAACCCCACAAACAAACAAACAAACAAACTGCATTGTGTTTAAATCTGGGCTTCTCGTACCAGTCTAAACCCAGAGGAGTGTCAGGAAAGTCAAAACGCATCAGAATTTCAGCTTTAGTCTGGAACAGAAGCAGCAAGGGCCCTGCCTTTCGTCTCACTACAATTTCAGAGTGCCAGCACTTGCTAAAGTATTTTACTTGGGATGCACCTAAACAATCTGAATCCTCAAATAACACCAGTACCTGGGCAATAAAATGGAATTTTGTAGATTGTTTAGGATCTCCAGAGAGTACACGGCAGGGGGAGGGAGGGTGAAGCCTTGTGAATGGAAACATAAAGTGAAATTGGAGTCGAGGCATTTTGGGAATTTTGCTGAGCTGAATGGCAGTTCAAAGAACCCTCACTAAGTGACAGATAAAAGCTCCAAAACAGCTTTATCTTAGGCTTGGCTGCACAGAGAAGTGTGTGCTAATAACATGAATCATCAAAAATAAATTGTTTCCATGTTCATTTCTTTAGAATTAATACCTGTAACCACGGTTTCAGCACATTCATTAAAGCTGGTGCTCTGATGTTGCACAGGACAAGTTTGGAGGAACTGTATTCTCTTTGTGGAATTGGGCTACTTGCTTTTCTACAGAACAGCAGTTACCCACAATGATGGGTTTTAATTAGGGACAATTTCATGTACAGGGCTCAGTATTTAAGCTGCAGGGGAAAAGTTCTGAGAGGACCCTGAGGAATCCAGGCACATAATGCCATTAGCTGAAATACTGAAGGACATCACTGAATTCCTTTACAAGAAACCAAAATTTACCAGCTAATGGTACTTGCACTTTGGTAACTGGTAGAGGATCCAGCTAGTAAGCAGCCCTCCTACAGCAGAAGAGGGAGGAAAAGGTGAACATCACAAATGTGAAGATACTTCAGCCTCAGCTGCATGCACAAGCTGGAGGTGAGACTTACTACTCTCATTAAATGGGACTGGGAGGAAGGCACCTTCCTCCTCCGTCCCAACGCACAGCCCTGTGAGCCAGCTGGCCCCACATGACACACCTTGCAATGAAAACTGTAAGAGTCAGAAACAGCAAAGCCATATTGGCTTTGTGGCTCCATCTGCTTCAGCTCACAGAATCCAAATTACAGGTGAAGATCATGAACTTGGCCAGAACCATACAGGGTTTTTTTTCGGTCAAGCACAGTTCTAAGCATCTTTCAGTTAGAATTTCACAACATATTAAACAAGAGATAGCTATCAAATTTTTTTTAAAAAAACTGGCACAAACAAAAATAAACACACCAGACCTAAGGCTGTAATGCTGCCCATCTAAGCCCACCCCTAAGACCCAAGCATGCCTGTGCCTGGTGTGGGAAGTGCTGATGGGGGAAACAAACTCCACACGTGTGTGTAAATGGTCCGCTGGGGCAGTGCGATATCAGACTTGGCAAACAAAGAGCCTTCATTACACTTCTGTGATAAATATCTCCCTTGCACTGCTCCAATTATCAACGGGCTTGATTAAGGGACTGATTTGAATGCAAACAGCATAATTGACCCATGAGAAAAGAGGAATGGATATGGCCAATGCAGCCTTTCAGTGCATTACAAATAGATGGCAGCGTAGGGAAATGCCAATAGTCACAACTTATTATTTTGCCATTCTCCTTCAAATAAAAAAAAAAAAAGAGCAGATTTGCACTTTTGCATACAGAGTTTATACAATTTTCCAACAGATGTGAGGGCTTTTTGAATAGCTTTCAAAAAGTTTTAAATGGGTCATTTTATTAAGACCATCCAGAAAGTCATATTTTATATTGGTTGGAATGTGAAAAAAATGGTAATGAACATTTAGCCAGAAGCCCTTTTCTAAACAACAATTACTGGACTAATTCTTCCATTTGTTGTCACTTCCTAGTGTGTGGGGATAAAAATGTAACAAAGAGCTGGAACTTTTTGAACTACTGAGATCTGATTTCAGGAGCATTCAAAAGATATTAAACTTTACACAGAGTGTACATATCAAATATCTGGGACATCTATTCTTCATTTACTACATTTTCACCCCTGTATTGACTTGAATCAATAGCAATTAGCATATCTTTAGTGCATTTCATCTTCAAATTGCCCTGTGCATAGCACCTTTGAAAGATGGGTAAGTGAGGGCATTTCATTACCCCTCACCTTAAAGGGGTGAAATGAAAGAAGTTTCAAAATAACAGCTGCAGTTAAGATATATGAACGCTGCGTGGACAGCTTAAAAATACGTAATGTCCTTAACTATTTACCTCTGTGCATTGCAGGGCTGGGGAGGGAGTAAAAATTGCCACAAGAAGTGCATAGTGAGGAATTAATAAACAAAAGAAAACATAACATCTTTCTTGTTCCATTATGAGTGCACCTTGCAAAGGGTACTCCCTAACCTATCCCTGTGAGCAAACTAACTGATGAATTTGGTTAATGTACAGACAAATAATAAAGCTAATACAATTACTGAAATGGCATCTATCTTGCATCCTAAAATTGCTGATGAAGGATGAGTGACACTCTTTGAAAGGTAGGAATACTAATAGTGTTGCCTTAATTTGTTCTGGAACACATAGGGAGTCTGCTAATTTCCCTATGTGCACTGATCTGCTCTTCAAGATAACATTACACAGATTTGCGTTGTTCTTATCTCAAACTCAAGTAACTCCTGAAACCACAAAGCAAACAATTCTGGGGGCACATTTACATTAGCTTGATGAAGAGGCATGAAAAATATATACTCAAGTCAGTCCATCATGGCTGTTCAGTTTGTACTGGTGCCATTTCCAGTTCCGCTGCTACAAGCCACACCTTTAGCATCACTTAACCCATTTCCTTTACCTACTGAAAAATAAATCTCCAAGCCCACCTTCATTTTAGGTCTGTATCTAACCAAAATAGAAACAGATTTAAAAAAAAAAAATAAAAAATATTGACATTTAGTGTTGAAAGCAAGAAGCCCACAAAACTAAGACTCCACAATTATTAACCACTAATTTAGGTATTCTGAAAGTCCCAAGCCCTTTGTGGCAATTCCAATCAGAAAGAGAATCATGTGACTAATGCCAAGCACAAAACCCACATCAGTGTCATCATACCGTGAAAGGACAGGAAAAGCCTTTTTGCACTATGAAAAGGCTACCTCAGGGCCATGCTAGAAAATCTTCAGGCCATTTAGAAACTAAATTATGGCCACCTAAGTATCGTAACTCTTCAAATGAACAAAAAGCACAGCTCTCCAGATATGTTTATTACACATTTTAAAAAAGGCTACAGAGATAGAAGTCTTTCTGAAAAAATGTCTCATCTGAAATTTCATAAAAACATGTGAGTTATAAAAATGTGGTAAAAGGACAGTAGGAGTCTTCATGCATCCCAAGACAGCAGCAATTGTGATGCATGCTTTGAATATCTGAATTTCTGTCCATACTTCAAAAAGCAGTTAAAGAGATGTGAGTTGGCAATACAGAAAAACAAATTAAGCTTGTGACAAAATATATTTTTCCTATATTGAACTGTCTGAAGAATTCTGGCATCTCTAGAACTGAAATGCAGAAACAATTCCCTTCTGAAGAGCTGAAAAAGCTATATTTACTCAAAATTCATCAAGTCCAGTGAATTCCTGGCCTCCAAGGAAGATACAGTGAATGTCAGCACATAATTCATTTGATCAGACTCTTAAAAACTGCCTAGTCCCATGAGTCCCCAGTTTCCAGAAACAACCTTTGCCAGCTAGACATAGCTACTGATGTGTAAATCAAGTGTAAAGACAACCAAGGCTGCTCCCGGAGAGCAACCTCTGCAAATAAGCACTCCCTCAACATACTCAGTGATGAGAGGGAGGCACAGCATAGGAGTAGCATGGTCTCCAATAACTCAGCTGAAAGAAACGCAGCAGTATTTTCTACTTTACAATATAGTGAAGTATTAATTGAAGTGGCAACTGAATCCAGATCTCTCTCTTGTCTCAATAGACCTCTTTGACTGCTGACATTCATTCCTAGTGTCCTAATAAATATTCACATATTTTATATAACCTGGGGTGGGCTCACTGAAACAGAGCCAAACAACCCTTTGAAAAGCTATCTATGTATTTCTGACAGGGTTTTCCATCTCCAGAGGTGTTAAGAGCAACATGCTGAGAACAAAAGACACAACGGTACCCATAACCTGACAGAGAGTTCTAACTGTAAACTTTTGAGTTCAAAAAATGCTGTTATTACCTGCAGTCAGCAAGGTCTCAGCAAAGGCTTGCTTGATTTTCTGTAGGAAAACCCCCAAGCATTAAAATAAGCTGACTCATGTTCTGGTTTTGTGACTGTGCAATATTCAGGTCGATTTAACCAATCAATAACCAAACCAGCCCTAGAGAGTCAGTAGTTACTGATTATCTCCCAACTAGCAAATGAATTCCAATGACAACACAGAGCTGTGAAGAGCAACTGGGTCCTAATGTGGTAAGAGGGGACAGAAAAGATGAGACCAAATCAAACTCATATTGCTTGCATGATCTGGAGTGCCTGAAATCCTGCTGCCCAAATAAATGAACCAGCAAAATAGTAAGTAGAGGAGCTCTTAACTGGCTTAGTTAACTAGCCATTTAAAAAGAAATCCAGCTTGATGGACTTAATGTTGATTTTTCAAGCCAGAACCCTTGATTGTTATGATTAATACAACTCTACCCAGGTTTCCCAGGCCATTTATTACCATCTAGCAGGGATAAAACTGAGCAAGGGGAATGCAAATTATAGTGGTAGGAACCCTTTACAGCATAAAGCTTTGCAGACAGAGGTCAACTCCCCACCCTTCATGCAACATCTAACAGCAATGGCAATACATCAGCTCAACGCCCAGCAACAGCTGAAAAATACAATTCCACTGCCTTGAGCTAAGCTACGTGAAATCCAATTCAAACAACAAGGAGATGAGAAGATTTTAAACTCTAATAGTTTTACTTTGAGGTTTAACTCAGCCTGAAAAGATATGCAAGAATGCCTTGTCACCCCAATTATGCTGGTACCAGGACACAGCATAAGCACCCTCAACTGTATTTTCTGTTCTCTTAATGTGGGGCTGGTGCATAAATGCATGGATTGGATGCACCTTTCCTTTTCTTTAGATAGAGGCTTCTTTGCTCACTTTCTTAACTTTTTTTTCTCCTTTTGCCACCTTTAATCGTTTGAAGACTCAGAGTTTAAACTATAAAATATTTATTATGTGCACATTCAGAAGAACAAAGATGCTTTGGGGCTAGAGATGCTGGTAACTCTTGAATAATTCAAGTCATGTTTTTAAGGGGAACAGTTCAGGTATGGCAACAGCCACCAAAACCCAGGTGCTCTGCTGTTGCTGCTGTTTTATCTCATTCTGATCTCCAGTTGCCCTACAGAGCCTTAATTTACCTTATGCTCCCTTTCATCTGCTTCATTTGCAAAAGTGTTTCAGATGAATAAATAATACAGAGGAGGAGGTAAATGCACATAGGCAAAGTTGACAGTTGTCAAGCTTCTACCACCACCACATATTAACGTTCTACATCTCTTCATCCATCTTTTTAACGTGTTACTGATGGTTGTACTGAATGTGTTAAGCACAGATGTGAGAAGGCCACTGCAGGGAAGGCAAAGAAATATTCAAATGCTAAGCAACCATGTAAAACTTGCATATTCTATGTTCTATGTTCAACTTAGCATCCAATTAAGAAGAAAGAGAGGAAAAAAATTAAAACCTGAGAATCCAAAAATATACTAGCATTGCCTGCTAAGCTCTTAGCTGAAACAATGACCTAATGCTGTAATTAACAATATGAGTGACATTTGTTACAAAAGCAATAAAGTCATTTAATTACTAAGGAGAGCTTTGGTAATATGTGAGCTGCCTTGAAAAGATGAAGCATTTGATGACAGGGTGCTCTCACCACAGAGTTGTAGATGCAGCTGGATGGTTTAGAAACCCAGATTTGGATCTGAAGATCATCAATCACACTTTAAATTTATTTAACAACATAAGAAATATTCAGAGAGATAGACTAGGCTATTTTTAAAATAGATTACACACTTCTAGGATTTGTGTGTGTGCAGATGGACTGTTAGTAATATATTGGGTTTTCTCTGCCTCTCTGTCCATCACAAACACTCCTGTATATGTCACACACAGCTAAAGGAAACAGCTGAGAAGAGCAATTTTTAATGCACCAAGGATGAGGCACACAAGTAGGACACAGATACCCTGCAAGCACACAGTTTATTGTGATTATTACAGGCAGAATTTACAATTATTCCCATCCTGTCTGGTTTCATACACCTTCACTGTGCCAAAGTGAGCACTGACACCACTGGGATGGCTGCTGTTGGAGGCTCAGACCCTGCTGCAGAACTATATGCACCAATGCATTCTACCTCTCTTTCCACCACTCTTTGAGGCAGAAAAATAGGAAAAATATTGAGGCATTGGGTGACCTGCAAAGAGAAATTTAAAAAATAGCTGGACAGTTCCACAGAAAGATTTCCTGAACATCTCTCTGTCGCCCTGTATTCTCTTGGGCTTCAGATTTTTACTGCTGGCTACTGCTGGCTGTTTCCCATGGGAACACATTCCCATTCTCACAGCAATGTCTTTGTTGTTTTGTAAACACTAAAGAGAGCTTTGCCCTTCTCACGCAAGTTTCCCAAAACAATCTCTGTCACCTGTTGTTTGCTGAAGGAGAAGAGACACATCCTTCTCTGACCAATCGCAGCCCCTTTTGCGGAGCATCTTATAAAAGCACAAAGATTCAAAAAGTAAAGGCCTTCTGATCACCTAGAACTGTGTGTGTGCCTTTCCTTGCAGCCTAATCACTGTAACATCTCTCTGTGCACACTAAGCACACACCAGGTATCATCCTTCCTGAAGGCCCAGAGGAAGCATTTGCCAATGAAGCTCTTCCTATTCATGTGTTTTTCCAATGTTTATGGCACTTCCATGTGTACTGGACACATGATATGATGTCAGTGTGGCATTTTCCCTCCTGACGTCTTTGTGATACTTATGAATGACAAGAAGTGTGCTGTGTGCATAGTAACACCTTTTCAAAGGCGAGTAACCCAGCTGCTGGGCCTGATTTTTCTTTCATAAGGGGCATCAGCTAGTGATTAATTATAAAATAAAAATAAGGAAGGACAGCCCAAGGTATCTGGCTTTGGAAAAGCTGTTATGACACAGGCAAAATGCCCATGTTCCCACTGTGAACTGTGTTAAGCAGATACAAAGTGGGGACTTCATCTTCAAAGGAACACGTGCTAAAGGTCATGGCTGATTTTCCCGGTCCCTCAAATCCTCCCCACATTCTCCACTTAAGCCTCTGGAAGCTGCAACTCTATAAACCCTCAGAGTTTCCTAAAGCTGTAGCTTCTTTTTTAATTGATGTAAAGACTTTTGGCACTATCATGAGCTTTAGGTACACAAAATATGTCTTCACAAGTGTCAGGTTGCAGGATTGAGGCTTTTCAGCAATTAAACACCCACATACCTACAAACCAACTCTACATGCTTGTCCTGTCTCTCTGCCCCCCAGCCAATCCCCAGACCACAGCCTTTAAGTGAGGATGGGACTTTTCACTGGTGAAAACACAAAAATCTGCACTGAGTTTTGATAGGCTTTTTTAACCGGTTCCAGTCAATTCCCTCTCCCCTTAGTTGGCTTCCCCACCTAAGAGCCTGGAATAAGGAGGGCTGGAGAGCCAGTATGAAGGCAGCCATAGACAAAACCATTTTGAAATCCTACAGCTAGAAATGGGATGAAAGAAGAAGGTTTAATCTCAGCAAATATTTTCTCATTTATTCTATTATGCCAGCAGATTAATACACTAAGAAGTGCCTATTTTGACACAAGGTGCTACTGTACTATGCCTTAAGCTGCCACATAAAATAAGCTTAAAAGGTGATTCGTGTATATTGTAAGGGTCATTTCTGATAAACCAGGTGGATCATATTAATTAATCTAGAAAAAAAAAGCGAGCAAGAGAGAAAATAATACATTTAGCTCAGTGGTTAATGGCATAAGGAAGCAGTTGCATACAGAAGAAAATCTGATAGAAAGAAGATAAGCTTATGCCACACTTTAGATGGGAAACAAAGCAGTCGTTCATGAAAATGACAGAAATGAAGCAATGCACTGAGATTTATCTTGAGTAATGGGCATTAGCTATCATCACCAAATGGCTTCATGTAAACAGTTCAGTACAGAATCAACTTCCTGTATTTTGATTTTTCACCTGACTGTGTAAAAAGCTTAAAATAATCAAGAGCAGAAATTTCTGCAGAGTAGAATCATTCATTCAATGTATGATTCCTATGGGAATTCCAGGCACTTACTGCAGTGAAAATGCTTCTTTAGTATCACCTAATACTGGCCATTAACCTGGCATTTAGAGGAGATTATCTGGGTTCATTTCTTCTGGCTCCACCAGGGTCAGGAGGCGGCCATCAGCTCTGTGTGGGCACAGCCCCCGAGGGTATCCACAGACCATCATCTCCTGGACAGCCCCCGAGGGTATCCACAGACCATCATCTCCTGGACAGCCTCCGAGGGTATCCACAGACCATCATCTCCTGGACAGCCCCCAAGGGTATCCACAGACCATCATCTCCTGGACAGCCCCTGGGAGTATCCACAGACCATCATCTCCTGGCAGCAGCCCACTGACGAACTGCAGAGCATCACCTCTGGTGCCTGGATTTGGGCATAATAATCCATTCTCCATCTTTTCCACACCATTAAAGCTACTGTCTAGTAGCTTTCTTATCATCTCACCAGTTATCTGGAAGCTATTTCAGCCGGTATCTTTTTTTAGCCATCTTATTCTGTTGTTTCCTCTTTTAATTCCTGATCTAAAGTCCATAGAAATCACTGCAAGGGTTGTGAGCTTTCTGGGTGTGCTCAGGCCTAGTTACATCTTCTCTAATGAAATGTTATTTGCCGGTGTCACTGTGAGTTAAGTACATACCAAAATCAATCCCAAGTTCTTTAACTTCCTAAAGGTTCTCCTTTTTGATTCTATTCTTAAGGCAGTTTTCATCTAACTACTGCAGTGTATTACTGAAGCTAACGGTTTAGCAGGCTGCAAGGATGAATGGGCTCTATCTATAGATAATAAGAGCCTCCAGTGTTAATTCTTAACCATCATTAAACAGCTTGAGAAAGAACATGAAATCTCATACTACAGAACTGGAGTTTCTAGGTAACAAGGGTTTAAAAAAATTCATCCTCCTCAAAGGTGAATCTTTAATTGCCTACTGCAGGATTTCTGTAGCTCTTCCCAAACAATCTAATTCTGGTCATCACCAGTGACCTTGTAGCCTGAACCCATCTTCTTGCTCACGTATTTCCTTTTGTTGTATTCACAGCCTGCCTTTTTTTTTTTTTTTGGTCTGCTGACATGCAGGTTCACTTTTCAAATTTTATTTGAAAGTGTTATGAAGAGCAGACTTCCTTATTTCATTATTATTAATATTGAATACAAATATAAGATTTAGTCTAGAGCCATACAAGCTAAAGGAGTAATTTCCCTTGTAATTTATTCATGTCCTTCTCAAAGTGAGACTGTAGTAATTAACTAATGGGTCAGAATATTTTGATATAGATATCATATTTTAAACAGTTACTCTTGGTGGTTTTACTTCATTTTTTTCCCTTAATCCAAATTTTCAGGAGCTGTAAATATTTCTTAATTATGTTTCTTCCTCATTCTCTGCTGTTCAGTTTGACTCATCAGTGACTATAACACAGATTGAATGTGACCTAGCATTTTAAAGACAAAACCAGAATTTGTAAAACCCTGTGAGTTCTCCCCAAAGTTCAGTAAATTCCAGAAACACGTGATCAACATTTGAAGTGGTCTCCAAAACAAGTGTGGTTCCTTTCAAGGTACATTAATATTGGACAGACTTGCAAAAATGGTTACTGATGCCCTTCTCTTTTATGTGCCTGTGATTTTACTATGCAGCTTGAATAACAGAGCAGCAGCTTGCCTCATCTCTCTATTCTGTCACACTGGAGTTAAAAGTGCTGGCTACAGGATGACATCTCCTACACAAAGGGAAGGAAAGGTGGGATTGGGGGCAGCTCCACAGATCCCCCACAACAGAGGGAAGCATGGGAGGAATGAGCAGTGAGTGATATCCACATTCTGGTATGGTTAGGAAGGGGGAAAGGGCACGTCCATGGGGATCCTGGAGCTGAGCAAAAATGAAAGCACTAACAGCTTTAAACATGGATGAGAGAAGACAACTTGAGAAAAGAAAAAGCAACAGCTCAGACACAGCCCCGAGCAGCCCTGGCTCCAGGAACACAGGGGTGTGCTCCTGGGGATCAGGCAACACGCAATTGCCCTGTCTCATGGCCTCAGTGTTACTGAGGCTGTGAACACACCAGGGCACCCCACAAAGGCACGTTTGCAAAGCTCTTCTTTGGGCCCCATAGCACAGCAGAGTTCTCTCACGGCGAACGCGAATACGAAAATTTTACCACTCCCACAAGTTTGCCAAGTGTCTTACAAAACTAGGAAGCCCCCTTTCCCTCTGCAAATTCAGCTTTCACAAAGTTGAACATCATGTGCCACATCAGTGGGATCCCAATTCTTAATTTAAAAAACAGAATAAAAAGTTATGGGTAGCCAGCATGAACCTTGGAGGTAGTACTGAGGTTTTCCTGCCATGGCTACCCTGTTGAATGTAGCTGCAATTGATATTTGTTATTTCCTTATTTAACCTAAGAAATCATTAGCTATCATATGTCCTTCCATGGACACATCCAGAATGGAGTCATAATGTAGTCCATAAATAAAAATAGCAATAGCTCACCAATGTCATAGTTTGACATCCACAAATGAAGAAAAAAGGACAAACCTAAAAAGGTTGTTTGATTATTTTTAAACTATAATTAATTACATGTGTAAATAGATTAGCAACAGCAACAGCTCTGGACAAGCAATTAAGACAGCTAATTATAGGGAAAATGCCACTGAAGGCTCCAACAGATGACCACCTGTCTGCTCCCCATCCCAGGTGTTCAAGTACTCTCAGGTTTGTTTTTTAGCTTTATAAAAAACATCTGGTCATGTAACTCGGACACAGCCACAAAACACAATAGACAGAAGTAAAAGAGAAGCTCAGCTCTCCCACAGTTTCCTTTTCCTTTGTACTGGCATTGCTCTCAGCCCAAGGAACAGTTCTTGTATCCACCAAAGCATAGAAACTTACACTTGAGCTCTGCTCCCTTTCTCCCATTATAAAACCACTTCCCTGTTGGAAAAAAAAAAAAATGGTATGATCCTTTACATGGGAACATGCCATTTTTTTTCCTGGATTACTGCAGTTCTTTTAAGATCTGCTGGTTTTTCTCACTAAATACAACATTTAAGAAGGGATTTTTTCAGTAATTTATTCCCTCGAGAGAAATTTACAGCAACTAAACTAATTAAGCATGAGTCTAAGTAAACATGAAAATGCTTATATGCTTCCAAGTGCCTGCACCTACTTAATTAGGTTTTGTTTTATATTTATCTCTCAGCCTGTATGAAAGTCTCCCATTTCTTCATTTCCTTCCCATGTTCAAGGCCATCTCACCTTCCACAGCTCCTGTCTCGCTTAGGAGGGGAGAGGTGGCCCCAATCTGTGCCCCAACAAAGGCAAAAAGGATGTGGACTGAGAACTGCCAAGTAATGCCTGTTTAACTGCTTCCAGCCCAGCTCTGTCTAAATCCTTCCAGCAGCCAAACATTTCCAATAACGGGGGCTATCCAACACAGCTCACTTCAGCAGAACTGGCCTGCAGAGAGACTCCAAACGAAGTTACACTGACAGGCCTGAGAGGCTGACTGCAGGGAAGGGGTGGGGGACAGCTGAGGATGAGGTGTGGAACGGCAGCAAACCTTTAACACGAGGTACAGAATCCCAAATGCAACCTGGCAGCAGCGGGACTGTGCTCTGCCAGCCTCACACCCCAGCGAGAGGCACAATGGACGTGCCTGGCAGAGCCCCGTGTGCTCAACACCTGCCCTTGGCAGCCGCTTCTCCCCCGCAACTCATTTCCCCCTGCAGGCCGCAGAACTGCAGGACACAGGGACGGGACACGGACAGGACACGGTGACAGGACACAAGGGCAGGACACAGGGATGGGACACGGGGACGGGACACGGTGACAGGACACAAGGACGGGACACAGGGACGGGACACAGGGACAGGACGCGGTGACAGGACACAGGGACTGGTGACAATCCCGCTGGCAGGGACAGTGGGAGAGGCTCACGGAGCTCCCTCCTGTTGCCCTCACACACCCGGCTCAGCGGGAGGGTCGGAACTGAGGAACACTTTGTAATCAGCTTGGTTCCAGAGCAGCTTCGGGAGCTTTCCAAGGCACCCTCACCCGGCCTAAGGCCTGCAGTCAGTCAGAGTGGAAAAGCACGGCTGGGATGGTTGGAAGCAGCAGCCCTTACACATGTGTATTGGGGCAGAGCTGCTAAATGCATTTCCATAACAACCAGGAATATTCTTCCCTGCCTCTGCTGTGCCAGCTCAGTGCACCTGCCCAGGGCCCTCCCTCAGTTTTCTTAGAAACACCTTCCCACCTCTCCAGGGGCCGAGAAACGTCTCCCAGAGCCACTGAGGAACTCCTCCTCCCCTCACCATTGTCTCTCAGGAGCTCCCTGCCATCCCACCTCTCCAGGGGCCCAGAAACATCTCCTGGAGCCACTGAGGAACTCCTCCTCCCCTCACCATTGTCTCTCAGGAGCTCCCTGCCATCCCACCTCTCCAGGGGCCCAGAAACATCTCCTGGAGCCACTGAGGAACTCCTCCTCCCCTCACCTTTTCTCTTTTCTCTCAGGAGCTCCCTGCCAGCCCCGTGGCTGAGCAATGCCAGATCCCGGGACTCTGGGGCTCCCGAACTTGCAGACACATCCAAATCTGGCTATATCCCAGGGCTCTGTTAACCTGATCCAGAACTACGTCCCCAGTTTCTCCTTTGCTTTCATTTTAAGAAAATGCCACAAAGTTCTCCGTATCAACAAGTGCAACTGGAATTCTGTAACTCAGATATCTCAGCCCTGCTACTTCACAGTTTTTAGTTTTACAAACAGAAAAGCATCACTCAACTGAATACCTCTAAATATCTCTTTTATAAAGATACATAACACAAAGTCAAGAAATGCAGCAGCAAAAGAAAATAAAAATTAATATTTTTGCTAGTTATTTTCTTTTCAACTCTATTAAAAAGCCCACAAATATGTTCCTGAGGACACGAAAACAGTGGATTTCTTACCTGAAAGATGTGCAGAGTCACAAATTAGGTGCCTTCCTCCTTTTCAAAGTCCTTCTTGATCATTGAATTCTTTGACAAGTTTCCAGTTAATTTCAAATATAACTGTTTACCTGTGTTCACCTCTTTTTGCCAAGTATTAGCTAGCACTATTACAGGTCCCGCTGTATATAACCTTAAATCCCAAAGGATAAGATTTCACTCATTAGAGGAAAATGATTTCTCCTTTTTTCTACCTTCTTATGGTGTTCTCAGAACTAAATACCAACACTACACCTAAATACCAATCATTTGATAAGTGAATGACCCATTTTTCCAGCCTGTGATTCTCAGCCTTGCCAGGAGAGCTGGTGGCTCATGTTATAAGCGAAATAGCCGA
>VWYN01023578.1:3691-18114 GCA_013400075.1 Hippolais icterina
TCCTACGTAGAATAACAAAGACAAAAGACTTAAGGAATTAACATCTACTCATGGTCTGCATGTGTTTGGGTTTTTGGGACACAACCATTGATAAGGCTATCTGGTAACCTAAAACTGACTTACTCATGGCATTTTGCAGAAAACAGCCTCAGTTTCTATTCCAGATAGGTACCAAATCAGTTTGGCTAAATACGAAACACCTCCACATTCCAGAACCCCAAAACTTGAAGTGTTCAAACCCATGTTGGATGGAGCTTTGAGCAGCCTTGTCTAATGGAAGGTGTCTCTGTCTATGGCAGGTCTTTGGAACTAGATGAGCTCTAAGATCTCTTCCAACTNTATTTCACTCTTCAAATATTTTTCACTCCTAGTATACTTGATAAATGATTCTTTTTGTTTGTTTGTTTTTATTGAGCTCTGCAAGAAACATAATTTTACTTGAGACCTTTTATAAATTTTCTTTATATTTTAGTTTCTGTTCCAGGCAAACCAGAATGCTCATAACTGGGATATTTTGTATACTGTTAGCATTGCCTGTACCAGGTTCAGATGGACTTCAGTTTATACCAAGCACAATACTCCAGGATTGAGTCACTCCAGCTATTAATTTTTCAAGTTTTCAATTGCCAATATTGTAACATGCAAAAGAGTCGTGGTTATGACTGTGGTGGTAGTGTGGTGCAAAATATGTTCTAAAATTTAAAAAGTAAATGGCTATGTATGGTAAACAATGTTTTAGGGTTTTTTTAAATTTATATTTTTTGACCAACAATTTATCTAATATTTGACTCNCTTAATTCTATTATTCTGTGATCTCTTCATGATCCTTACTCATCACCAACCCTGAATTGCCATGAGAATCATGGATTAATACTTAAAAAAGGAAATATTTGCATTAGCTAGCAGGCAAAAATCAGAAAGAATTGTCAGCATCGCCTGAAGCTTGTATTGATAAATATGTTGAAGACATAGCCATTTTCACAAGAATTTGGCCCTTATTATTATCATTGCAATATCTCTCCCTTAAATTGCAGTGTGGCAATATCCTGTGATACCAGTTCTTCAGCCTGGGCACTTAAAAAGTTTAGGGTGGCTTTACTTTGCTGCGATAATTGCTAATATTCTTCTCCTTTGTCCCAACAAAACTTTAATCTCTTTGATAGAGACAGAAGATGGTGAAACATGAAAGTATTGAAAAACCTTACCCCTAATGCATAAAAACACGAAAACCAATGTAATCATAGTCTGAACAGGCATTTAGTATAGCACTTTGAAATATCTACCTGGTATATATTTTCCTATTCATATACATATGAATATCTACATGTATCTCCATGTATTTTTAGGTATACATGCAAAAAATATGTACATGGATATAAATAATTTCAGATCCAATATGCATCAGTTGAGTATCTCTCCCTTTCTCTCAACTGTTCAGATAAGAGTATATAGTCATCTGTTTTCCTGAAGCTGTGCCTCTCAGATTGCTCAGGGAAGACTATAAAACCCGTGTTTCTTTCAAGCTGTCCATGTTGAGAGCCGAAACTCAACTGCCTGGGGGTCTGCAAGAACACAGTCTACACTGACAAAGTAACAAGTGAAAGGGAATGAAATGAATGGTGAGAAAACAGGTACAGGAGGTATCTGTCATTTCACCTTACAGAGCCTCTCTTGAATTTTTTTCTCTTTATATTTGCAGCCTTAACATGGCTTGAACTTTTGTGGAAAAACCTATCCAAAATGGGATCTTGCAGCACATACGTGATAAATGGGATGCCTCTCAGGAACATAAATCTGTGCTAGTGCATCCTGATTCAGAATTGGTGTTGATGCTAACATGTCATTTTCCCAAATGCTTCAGAGTCCTTTGGGCGTGCCATGAAAGTAAGGATTTATCTTCTAATCTCAAAACCACTTTTCTCTGTCTGGATTAGCCATGAGCAGGAAATTCATTAACATTTATGAACTAGGGATTAATAACACTCCAGAGCATATTATGTGGTCTGTTTATTCTCTGGCTAACCCCTTAACCTATGTCAGAGATAGGAAGGAAAAAAAATGGTAACACAAACCCCTACTCACTTGGAAATTTAAATCAATCACAAAATAGCTAATGTTGACAGGGATCTCTAGAGATTGCCCAGTACAGCTCCCTGATCAAATCAGGGTCACATTAAGTCCAGAGAGATTTTTAGTATCTTCATGGATAGAGACTATGCAACTTCTTTAAACAATTTGTTGTAATGTCTGATCACACTCACAGTTAAGAAGTTTTCTTTATGTTTAAATGGAATTCCCTATATATCCTTTTGTGCCCATTGCGTATTATATGAATATGCTAAAGGTTCATTTTCCCATCATCTTGTTTATTAATACAGATTTTAAATAGTATTGGCCCTCATTATATACCCTTGGGATATATCACTAGTAAGTGGCCTCCAAGGATTTTGCTGATCACTGCCTCTTTACGTATATTTCAGACTACCTCCTTGTCTATTTAAATGGCCCATATTTAATCAGTTTGTTAGTGGAAGTGTTTTGCCATACGTTTTGACATAATCAAGAAAAATGAAGATTCACAGCCCTTCTCTTTTTCACCAAATTATTCCTTTCACCTTAGACGGTTATGAGGTTTGTCAGACATGATTTCCCCTATTGTAGACCTGTACTGACCGTTCCAAATCATCTCCTTGTCCACTTTGTGTTTGGTCCCCCTGAGTATTTTCTCCATCATCTCCCTAAGGATTGATATAACATTGAGCATTCCACAGTTCCTCAAATCCCTGTAGTTGCTTTTTTTGCCTGGAAGGCCGGTGTTTGCTTCCTCACAAACCTCTCTTAAATGCCATGACATTTCAAAAATTATTTTAAAGCGGCCTCACAATGGCATTGATCAGGACCTCAGCATTTGCAGGTGCATTCCATCAAGTCACAAGGTCATGTGTATCTTCAGTCAACTAAAATGTGCTTTAAGATGATCCTCCTCCAACAAGAGTTAATCTTTCTTGCTCAGAATTTTCCACTGCACCTGGGGTTTCCTCAAGAGCCTTGGAATTCCTGATGTTAAGTCTTACCACTAAAAACCAAACCAAATAAAATATTGGATATCTCAGCCTTCACTACTTGGAAAATTCTCTACTCCACTCAGAAGCAAATTTAAACTTTCTATAAATTCTCCTTTTGTTCTTTTTATCCTTCATGTCTCTTACCAGAGTCAACTCCACTGACTGGCCTTTCCTAGCATCATCACTATGAACTTGGTCTCTGTATTCCTCCCAGATCACTAGATCGTACATCAACTTTTTCTACACTTACTTTCATATCTTGAGTTTTTTCAGGTTACTGTCCACCCATGCAGGCTTTTTGATGTCTTTTCTTGGTTTCCTGTTAGTTGAGATCAACTATTTTATTATTTAGTCTTTGGAAAATCAGCCAGTTTTACAGGACCTATTTTCACTTCAGATCTGTATTCTATGGAATTCCTTCACGCAGATCCCCAAACAGATCAAAGTTTGCTGACTTGAAATCCAGGCTTGTGATCCTGCTGTTAGTTTTTTTGACTTCGTCTCATGGTCCTGGATTCCACCATCTCACAGTCAGTCTCTAATTGAAGAGTCAGTCTCAGAAGCAATGAATGAGAAGTATTGAACTTTCTGTTGTATATTAGTGCTGGACCTCTTCTGAGTTACTCTAGCAGAAATTATTATGAGCCCAATACAAAGGACATGGAGGTCAATAAGAAGATTTTCAGACTTTATGCTCTACAGATTACATTTGATGACCTTTTTTTCAACACAAAAAATAGAGGACATCTAATTCAATCATTAAAAAGCAAACACAAATCTAACAAATCAAGAGTATTCTGATTGTAAAGACTAAAAGCCTGATGAGTTGTTGAACTCTCTGCTGCAGGAACATTTGAAGATTAAATATCTATATAGGTTCATAAAAAGCCCTTCATGAAAGAAAAAGCCATCAAGGCTAACATAAAAAGGCCATTCCTTATCTTAGAAATCTCTGCACTGCAAATTGCAGTTAGCATTGGAGACTGAAAGAGTATTCTGATAAAATGCCACTATATGTTTATCTTACCTGGGTATCCACCAGTTGTCAGTATTCGAAAGGCTACTTAGTTTGATGGATTAGAATATTTCAAACTATTGTCACAGAGTCCTGGTGGTGTAAGCTTCTAAGGTGCTTGGGGCAAAGCATTTGAAATGACTAGGACATTTGCCAGTGTTTTCAATTGACTTGAAATTCAGCTCTCAACAATTCATTTTAGCAAATCTCTCATATTTTGAGAGATTTATTAACAAAAGACCTGTGGATCTCAATCCATTATGGCACTGTGGGCCAAATTTGCAGCATGTTTTAAAATTATTAAAAGGATCTGCTTTTCTAAAAGAATGAAATTTGTGATTTTTTTGGATACCTGTCTCACAATTAAAATCTGAATTTCTAAACAGAATGGAAAGATAAATAGTGGTACTCCTTACAACATATGTCAAGAGTAAATATAATGCAAGTTCTTTAATCCTTGCATTTATGTACGTATAAAATGAAGAAAAAATCCCATTCTGAAGTGGTTTGCTGATTTTCTTTTTAGTGCTTCTTTTATACAAGTAATTTTGTTGGTCCAGATTAATTTCTGGTGCAAGCCTACGGAAAGTTCTGCATCAACAGAAGGAATAGATTTGTTGGGTAATCTTTTTTCATTCCAGTCAATGATAAGCCCAGCATTTTACTCACTGTTTCTCTTTGTCAGTTAATACACAGTATTGAATTTCCTCTTTGTATTCTCATTCTTCCTTTGTGTAGACATTTGGTTTTTTCCTTTTCTTTTTCTGTTATTTTCCTTGGGGGATGGGGCAAAGGCATCATTACCAAGAATGCCTTCAAAAAACAGCTTAAAACAATAAAAAAAAAAAAAANAATAGATTTGTTGGGTAATCTTTTTTCATTCCAGTCAATGATAAGCCCAGCATTTTACTCACTGTTTCTCTTTGTCAGTTAATACACAGTATTGAATTTCCTCTTTGTATTCTCATTCTTCCTTTGTGTAGACATTTGGTTTTTTCCTTTTCTTTTTCTGTTATTTTCCTTGGGGGATGGGGCAAAGGCATCATTACCAAGAATGCCTTCAAAAAACAGCTTAAAACAATAAAAAAAAAAAAAAAAAGACATTTTGTTTGTCCTTGTTTTGAGCAACATTTTATAACTAATTATCACTGTTTTATGGATGGATAGGATATTGGAATCATAAGTAGTCAGAAGACAACCTGTAATTATAATATAGTAAATCACAACTGGATTGAAGAGAAGAAAGAGGAGACAGAAAGGACAGAATAGAGTAGAAAAGAGATTAAGAACAACGTCAAAAAGAGCAATGGACCATATCCTTCACTGTTGTGAATCACACATATGCTTTTACTAACAAAATAGTTTCTGGTCCTGCCTGTTATTGCGTGAATCCAAAATCCTTACAGAGCTGTTCGTTTTATTACAACCGGGATCAGGATCATGTGGGAGGAGTGAATGACACATATCCTGTTGTACACTGCGACATTGTCCTGTTCTCTCTGTTCTGTTGGCTGAGGATAGCACTGACATTTTCAATTTTTTTTAATGTGTACTAAAAAGGTAAGGTAAAACTAAATCTTGCTGAGGATTCTGAAACTTATCTGAGAATTCACGCAGTTGTCACCTGGCATTGCATGCTTTTAGTGACAGAGTAATAGCAGTCAGATTTCTGTTATATTGCACTAAGCAGGGTCTGGGGTCTGGTCCAGAAGAACACAACTAGGTTCTAAGGAATAAAAATAACATAATCACTCTTGAGGTTTGAGATAAATTATAAGAAGAAAGAGACGAAAATAAGACACACAGAACCATTCCTGTCCTGTGTTCTTATTAAAACAAAGTCATTCTCATTATAATATTTTCTTTGCATTTCTTTTCTGAAGAAACAATATATAACTGTATATCTGCCATGAGTATTTNTATAATGATTTTTATTTGAAACCTGCTTTTTCGAAGAAAGTGAAATGATTCATTGTAATGCTCATGTTTGATTTTATACACTATGAACAGCTTTAAAATGATATACAGAAAAGACCATACTGAAATGGAAACATCTGAACATTCTGTTCCATTACAAGCTCATCAGAACAGTCTTCTCAGATTTCTTCATAATGGAATTTTATTAGAATTGATAGATTTTCACACAAGCGTGCCGTTTTGACAAGCATTTTCTGCAAGAAAGAAAGGAAGGCTGGTAGAGGACATTCTGCCAGTCTTACTTAAAAATCTCTGTATTATATTAAAAGAAACAAAAGGAACCTCACCAAAAAATAGCTAATCAGTTCATCCGAGTTCTCTCTATACACTTATCTACTATAGTTCTTCCACAGAAAGATTTAATTACTTTGTACTTAAAAATATTTTTCAGTTCAAGGAACTTTACCTCATATACATTTTATTCTCAAAACAGTTACAAAGGACAGTCTGGATAGAGGATATTTGCACTTCTCTTCTCACTAACATGCTAAGATATGCAAATTCTAAATTATTTGTAAAAATTAGATGATTTTGATGCAGAATCTGGACAGAGGCGTCAAGTAAGGCACCATTGCAGACTCTTCCCTCTCTTTTTCAAAATAAAAGAAAACTCATAATTTTTGGATAAATGTTACAGCTCAGGCATGTACAGTATAAAGGGAAAGCTATCATGTTGAAGAATTGAGGAAAAAAATATAATGAGACCCCCCATGTTTTGCTTCTCCTGCATAAATAATGCAATCCAAGGGCAATTAGCATCTGGAGAGTGGTTTCTTGTCATATAAAGCACCACTTCAGCAACCAAATGATACAGACAAGTCCCCATTACAATGGAAAACATAGTGGGACAAAAGAATATATTTCACTTCACTAGGTAAAATCTTTTATATAAAGGCCAGCTAAAAAAGTGACAATGATCTNAGCATCATTACCAAGAATGCCTTCAAAAAAAAACTTAAAAAAAAAAAAAAAAAAAAAAAAAAAAGACATTTTGTTTGTCCTTGTTTTGAGCAACATTTTATAACTAATTATCACTGTTTTATGGATGGATAGGATATTGGAATCATAAGTAGTCAGAAGACAACCTGTAATTATAATATAGTAAATCACAACTGGATTGAAGAGAAGAAAGAGGAGACAGAAAGGACAGAATAGAGTAGAAAAGAGATTAAGAACAACGTCAAAAAGAGCAATGGACCATATCCTTCACTGTTGTGAATCACACATATGCTTTTACTAACAAAATAGTTTCTGGTCCTGCCTGTTATTGCGTGAATCCAAAATCCTTACAGAGCTGTTCGTTTTATTACAACCGGGATCAGGATCATGTGGGAGGAGTGAATGACACATATCCTGTTGTACACTGCGACATTGTCCTGTTCTCTCTGTTCTGTTGGCTGAGGATAGCACTGACATTTTCAATTTTTTTTAATGTGTACTAAAAAGGTAAGGTAAAACTAAATCTTGCTGAGGATTCTGAAACTTATCTGAGAATTCACGCAGTTGTCACCTGGCATTGCATGCTTTTAGTGACAGAGTAATAGCAGTCAGATTTCTGTTATATTGCACTAAGCAGGGTCTGGGGTCTGGTCCAGAAGAACACAACTAGGTTCTAAGGAATAAAAATAACATAATCACTCTTGAGGTTTGAGATAAATTATAAGAAGAAAGAGACGAAAATAAGACACACAGAACCATTCCTGTCCTGTGTTCTTATTAAAACAAAGTCATTCTCATTATAATATTTTCTTTGCATTTCTTTTCTGAAGAAACAATATATAACTGTATATCTGCCATGAGTATTTCATGCCATTCTAAGACACATGAGATTAATCCTATAATGACATCTATTTTTCTCCATGAATTCCAAAGAAAGTCTAGATACTTAGAACTATTCACATCTATCGGTAGACAACATAAACTCCACTTCATGTATCTACAAAATTGCTCACTCATGGTTTGACCAATTTACTTTTAAAAGTAGAACCTGCCTGCAAATGTATTTTCTGTTTCACGGAAATTTCATTATTCCCATAATTTTCACTCTTTTTAGCTAGATAATAATAATAGGAAAAATGTGAAATTTACTCGGGAAATGTGAGCCTGAAATAAAATTATAATGATTTTTATTTGAAACCTGCTTTTTCGAAGAAAGTGAAATGATTCATTGTAATGCTCATGTTTGATTTTATACACTATGAACAGCTTTAAAATGATATACAGAAAAGACCATACTGAAATGGAAACATCTGAACATTCTGTTCCATTACAAGCTCATCAGAACAGTCTTCTCAGATTTCTTCATAATGGAATTTTATTAGAATTGATAGATTTTCACACAAGCGTGCCGTTTTGACAAGCATTTTCTGCAAGAAAGAAAGGAAGGCTGGTAGAGGACATTCTGCCAGTCTTACTTAAAAATCTCTGTATTATATTAAAAGAAACAAAAGGAACCTCACCAAAAAATAGCTAATCAGTTCATCCGAGTTCTCTCTATACACTTATCTACTATAGTTCTTCCACAGAAAGATTTAATTACTTTGTACTTAAAAATATTTTTCAGTTCAAGGAACTTTACCTCATATACATTTTATTCTCAAAACAGTTACAAAGGACAGTCTGGATAGAGGATATTTGCACTTCTCTTCTCACTAACATGCTAAGATATGCAAATTCTAAATTATTTGTAAAAATTAGATGATTTTGATGCAGAATCTGGACAGAGGCGTCAAGTAAGGCACCATTGCAGACTCTTCCCTCTCTTTTTCAAAATAAAAGAAAACTCATAATTTTTGGATAAATGTTACAGCTCAGGCATGTACAGTATAAAGGGAAAGCTATCATGTTGAAGAATTGAGGAAAAAAATATAATGAGGCCCCCCATGTTTTGCTTCTCCTGCATAAATAATGCAATCCAAGGGCAATTAGCATCTGGAGAGTGGTTTCTTGTCATATAAAGCACCACTTCAGCAACCAAATGATACAGACAAGTCCCCATTACAATGGAAAACATAGTGGGACAAAAGAATATATTTCACTTCACTAGGTAAAATCTTTTATATAAAGGCCAGCTAAAAAAGTGACAATGATCTTTGCTCCTGGACACCTACTAGCCATTAATGGAAAAGTTCTTCTGAAAACATACACATGCACTTACAACTGGGGCTCTAATGAGGACTTTGCTGTTTGATGACGACACATCTGGCATGCTTTCAGAACTCTGCAGTCCCAATTATAAAGCTGTCCAGCAGGAAGACCCATTACAGATCTGAGCTGTCAGACCTCTGAAATGAGGTTGAAGAAAAAAAAAGAGTCAAAGAAAAGAGTTAAAGATGAAGAGAGGAAAAAAAAAGAAAAAAAAAAGAAAAAAAAAAAAAAGGAAAGAAAAAAAAAAAGGAAACTAAGGCTTAATTTGCTGGGAACAAAAGAAAAAAATAGTGAAACGTAAAACACCTTTAAAGAAAAGTTGTTCCTAGAGCCCCCATAATGTGATAGAGCTAATTTGTGCTTTTAAAGATCTAAAGATCCTGCTAGCTGCAGGTGCAAAAGAGAGGATGCTTCTGGCCTGGACTGTGGGCATCAGATAACATACCACAGAAAACTTCTGTCCCCCATGGAAAAGTTAATGAGATCAACTCTTTTAGGATGCCCTAAAAGAGTTCCTTCAAGCTCACCCCATCCACATCTCATTCTTGCAGGCAAACAAAAAGTGTCTGGTTGAGTTTAATTGGCCAGCCAATACTTTGATATCCAAGGTTTTTTCCTTTTCCTGGGGGTTACTAAGTATAGTAGAATTATGCCAACTTACTGACATATGAAGACCAGTTTTAATCCATTTTTTAATTTGTTTGTTTGTGTGAACTTTCACTGCTGTTGAAAATCTATATTTGGCAATGAATTTTAATAAATAGTAAATATTTTAAATCTGTTAGCCTTTTTGATGTGAGGTCTCATAATTTCGTCATTCCTAGTGAGGTTCAAGTACCCTCCAGAGGATGTCTAATCAAGATAGACATAAGAAGAAGAAATGGTACATATGTTTCATGATGTGGTATAATCTAATTTATGTCTGTAAGAGATATAATATGATAGAACTCAGCTACTATGTCAAAAATGCATTAAACATGCAAGCTTTGGAATCACAACTTGGAGGTGATGACTCCATCACATGGAGTTGTTCCAAAATGTCCCTGTTATTGTATGTTCATCAAATAATATTCATAGCACAGAAAAACTGAAAAAACCAATTCAGCAAAGTTATTCCACATTTCAGAAGACACTATATTAATCTCTATTACAGAACAACAAAATATTAGGTACATGAAGCAAGATGAAGTCTATATAACCATAAACAGTGATCTCACATAGAACTGCTGTCTCAGTGTGCTTTGGCACACTGATCACTGGGACAGTTGGTCTTCCCATGTAGGAGAAAGGAATACAGGGGACCTCATCCCTGATAAGTAACAGCTGTGTTAATTACCCAATGCAGCCTCATGCCTGATGAGTCACAGCTATATCCAATGAAGATGAGTGTGATAAAAGGGAGCAGGTTAGCTGTTGAGGGGGAGTTATGAAACAGGAGGAACCTGGAGGAAAAGGGAATGAGTGGATCATGAAGAAGAAGGATCCTGGGGAGAGGGAATCATTGCTGTGAGATCAGTCTGGATCTGCAGTTAGAGCCTGTTGTTGGAACCTGCAGTCATAGTCTAGCTGGGTAAAAGCTGCAGTCAGAGTCTGAAAACTAATCCCTGCAGTCACAGTTTAGCAGGGAATAACCAGCAGTCAGAGGCTGCAAGGGAAACCTACAGCAGGAGCTTGCTGCAGCCAGGGTTGGTGAATAGTTGGAGTCGAGATGGCTAAGCTGCAAAGAGGAATAAACCAGGACCCTTTTCATGCTGTGATAAACAAGAAGTCTGTGTCTCGGCTCATTTCTACCCTCTAAAAAGATTGCTGCTGCAACATTTCCACTACCAGTTTGTCTCAGTAACTCAAAGCATATAAACTCACTGAGAAGGTCTAAACTCAGGACATGCACCAAAGGGATGGACTGCAGGGCACTGGGTCCTGACTGCGTATGTTCTGTTCAGCTAGTGAGTCCTCTAAGAGCTTGGTTTGAGATAACAAAACATTCATGGATGTTCCCCAGCAGGGGAACTGCAGATCTTGGCCCCCATCAATGCCTGCCTGGAGTCTGTGTATAAAACAGGTCTGGGTTAGAAGGTATCCTTTCCCAGCAGAGGACTGTAGGTATCATTGTGTGAGTCTCAGGAAGTGTAACAAGTTCTCTGATGTACCAGCCTCACAATGATGTTCTTTTTCAATCTTTTTTTGTCCAGGTAATCACTCTAGCTCAGCTGTCTCGTTTCTCTGCAGCGCTCTTTACAAACTCAGCTCTCCTCTGGCCTTCAAGCACCATTCCACTCCTGTTCTGTGCATCTTCCAGACAGAGAGGATGATGGTACCCTTTTATCCACTCCTATAGCCATTTATCTGGGCCATTCTGTCCCCTGTCAATGGTGCTAAGGGAAATCACCCCTCAGTGTAAGAAGCCTGGCTGTTTAATATCTCTTCTTTTTCACCTCTTAGGATAATGTGAAAACATTTTCCTTCAGAAAACATGTTTATGCAGCATCAGCATCAAAAAGCCATTTTCTTGTTTTCCCTAATGTCTTTATCAGACACACAGAAACACAATGAAATATGTTGTTATTCCTTTTCCTTTCCTTGATCTCTATGTTTTCATAGAAACATCATTAGTGAGGATAATATTTGCAGCAGAATATATTCAACATGTAGGCCTGACACTCTCACTCTAATGTATCACCAAGATTTGGGTTTTTTTCTTGACTAAGCTTCCCAGCATTCATCAAAATCTATTTCAGAAAAAAGACCGCTGTGTTACCCTTCTTCCCTTGTTTTGAGGGGAGAATGAGAGAAGTTATAGAGAACTTATTGGGTCCATGTGGTGAGATTGGTATATGCAGGGGCTAGTAGCATATGAATTATCAGACTTGAGCTTTCTCCCTGGAAAAGGAGGGAAGTTGGTCTTTGCCAGCTATGCTGACCACCACTACGATGACATACGATCTTACTCCAAATGCTAGTAGAAATCTCTATATAATTGAAAATTACATAAACAGACAGAAATTTGAAAACAAACCAACTTCCACAAAACCTAAATTCCATCCTGATTTTTTTCGTCATTTTTTAGCATGGTCCCTTTATTAGCAAAGCTTTTAGCACTCAGGAGTGGCTATTACAGAATGCTACTCTAAGTCTCAGATTTTCTAAACTATTAAAATCTATCACTAGGATGACTTTGTTGAGGGGTGCCATTGCCTTTTCTATTCTACTTAGCAGCTGCAAGAGAAAGCATGACTTCAGTCTCACTGAACAGTCATTATTTTCTGGGAATTATATACCAGTTTTAACCTTCTGAATCTCCATTTCCCAGTGAGATGTTAGCAAGATATGCCTACAGAAAAATCAATATCCGAAGAAGACAACAGAGCTCAGCTGTGAGGCAGAGACAACCTACATCCTCAAGGGTTTAGAGACCTGTTAGACAGTGGAGATAGAGAGTAAATAAGGGCATAGTGTTACACACAGAGGAGAATTCAGGGAGAATTCACTTCCCTGACTCCCAGTGCAACATTGGTTTTGTGTACTTAGAAGATGTCTTTGGAGAACAGCTTCCAGTACTTAATATTCAGAAACTACATTACCTAAACTTTGTATGGAAGTGTCCAAATAGACAATCTTTACTTTCCAGGGCTTGCTAGCTTGTAGTCAGCGGGTTTATTCCTTTTTAGATTGTCACACATGGAGGAAGCAGGTCCAAGTCTCTGCCATCAACTGGTTTATCATCTTCTCATCCACAGGCTCCCTCTGATCTCTGACAGCACCCACTCAACCATAGTCCTTGGTTGTATGCTGGTAAGTGTGTATATATAGAATGGGAATGGCTGGCTGCCGTTTGAATTTGCTGCAGGAGGTCTCTGTTACCTTAATTTTGCAGGCTATTTTGAGAGAATTATGGTAGGGGGTAGTTTTGGGGGGTGTTATTTGCTCAAAGGAAGAGGCTAGAAAGGCACCTTTTTTTTTTTGAGCACTTTCTTGGCTGGTCTCTTAAGAAGAGGCTCCTTCAAGTCTTCCCCTCAGCAGTAAGCTTTTCTCTCTGTATATCACTGAGTCCCCTGCTCACAGTTCATCTAGAAGAGAGAGAACTGCTCAGCCTCACTTCATAGCTCTCAGGTCCCAGCTGAGATCTATTCATGAGAAACTCTACAGTACAAATCAAGGGACCCTTAGGGCGCTGTATAAATTCATAACAAGGAATAATCCATTCTCAACATTGCATGCAATAACACTTTAAACAAACCCCAACAAAACACGGTAGAAAACATTGGGGGAAGGAAGAACAGCAGGAGAATTGCAGAATGGTGTTGCAGAAACACCAAATCATCCTAACCTCAGTGTTGTCAAGGTCCCTGAGCACCAGGCAGCACAGGAAGGAGCTGGGCTGTCACCTACAGAGAGGGGGATGCAGGTACTATGGAGCAGCAGGTTGGATCCATTTGCTTTGAGGGGGTGCCCACATGAGGAGTGGGATTCTCCCTGGTTTTCTTCAGAGATAAGTCAGGGACTTGAGACTCCAGTCCAGATCTGGACAATGTGCCAGAGACTTCTCTCTGTCTCTTCATTAGGTTTCCTTCAGAGGAGAAATAGGGCAGTTAATAATCTAAAGAAGATAAATCCAAAAAATTAAACAGCATTAAGTGGGCCCAAAACCATTACCCAAAATTTAAAGGAAAAATTATGATAGCACTAAAATTATGCCTCAGTTTACCAGGCTCCAGAGTAGACTGCAGTTCATTTTTCAATTACACCCATTTGCCTCCTCCAGCCTTTCTGTCCTTTCTGTTGTAACACAGAAATAAAACCTGGTTATGTAACAGGATCTTGGGACATAATAAGATGATTGGAAAGTTCTATTGTTTGAAGGTATCTTGAAGCAGCTTAAGGCAGAGCTAGGTTTATACTTTTTACAGAGACCTGTCTCAGATATGGGAAGCAACAAATTTTCAGCTATGAGGGGTTAAGAAATGCTATTTCTTCCAGTGCATGGGGTTCATTAAACAGTCCTTGTATGCTGAATTTCCCTAGAATAAACAGGAGTAGCCCAGAGGTTCTTCTAACCTGACACTGAAGCCAAAAGGCTTTTGTGATGGCCCATACAACAGCTGAGCCTCTCTGAGACAGAAAGCCTACAGGTCCCTGCTCTTTCACTAATACTTAGTGTAACACATTCGATGTGTGCACTGTTAATTCATAAACCTCTGACCACAGCAGGCAGGAAAGAT
>VWYN01023578.1:18527-29731 GCA_013400075.1 Hippolais icterina
CTACCAAGTGTTGGTCAATATTTCAGAATATGGAAGGTTTTTGTTTGTGTGCTTAAAATATGTCCCAGTTTGGGTTTATTAAGCAGTCTATATTCAAACTTGCTCAGCTTTCCCTACCAGACTCAAAACTGACAGTTTAATGAGCACCACCTCATGGGATTTCCAAGAGTTTTAAAATTTATCTGGGAATGTAAGTATTAAAACTATTTCCTCTCTGTATTACCATAATTTATCTTTCCAGAAGAAGTTCTGGGGGAAAAAAAAGAAAATTTGACCNGTAAACATTGCCAGGCAGTAATCTTCAAATTATGAAGCTGAATTAAAAACAATTCACTTTTTGTTCTTGTCTAACAAGAGAAATCCATAGGGCTTTTACTTTTTTTATTGTAAGTTAATAATAAAAATATAAGAGATTTTGCCTAGGTTCTATGAGTTGTAGATTCCTCAAGTACTGAAAAATTCACAACTGGGAACAGCAATGAGGAACAGGTTTCATTACCATTCTAAAAGTTGTTGTAGCTCTTGGGAGTTAAGGAACTCTGAGCATAATCAAAGAGTTACGGGTTTTGCTGGGAAAATAGTAGGTGGTGTCACAGAAACATAGAATGGCCTGAGTTGGAAAGGACTAGTCCCAACTCCCTTGCTATTGGCAGGGTCACCTTGCATTAGACCAGGTTTCTCAGAGCTCCTCTGCCTTAGCCTTGAACACTTTCAGCGTTGGGGTATCCACAGCTTCCCTTCTGTGCTAGTTCCTCACCATCCTCATAGTAAAGAATTTCTTTCTAATAGCTGATCTAAACCTGTGGTTTTTTTTGTTTTTCAATGTGACGCCATCTCTCCCTGTTCTTTCACTATATAGCCTTGTATGTAGCCCCTCTCCATCCTTCCTGTAGGCTTCCTTCAGATATTGGAAAGCCTTCTCTTTTCAAGGCTGAACAATCCCAGTTATGTCAGAGTTTCCATGTGGGAAAGGTTCTCTATCCCTTTGATCATCTAGTGGCTTCCTCTGGACCTTCTCCAGCAGGTCCCTGTCCTTCTCATGCTGGGACCCCAGAGCTGGATGCAGTGCTCCAGGTGGGTCTCAGCAGAGCAGAGGGGCAGAATTCCCTCCCTCCTCTGCTGCCCCCTGGGGCTCTGGGTGCAGCCCAGGACATGTTTGGCTCTCTGGGCTGTGAGTGCCATGGCCGGGGCATGTCCAGCCTCTCCCCCACCAGCACCCCCAAGTCCTTCTGGGCAGGGCTGCCCCATCTGTTCATGCCCAGCTTAGACTAACACCGAGCATGCCCAAACTCAGGTTCATCACCTTGCATCTGATCCTGTCAAACCTGATATTACCATGGGCCCCCTCCTTGAGCTGGTCCCCATTCCTCTGGACCACTGGAGACCTCATCAAAAGTCCCCTTGAGTCAATGGAAAAAACTTCTCTTAACTTTACTAGGCGTCAGTTAGCTTTGAATTAGGCTTTGAGTTCAACTGCTATGACAGGGTTGAAGGGAAAGGATGAAAAAGAGCAGAATAATAAAGAATGGAGCAGTAGCAGGATGAAAGATGTAGTCTCCAACAGCAAGAAGTAGGAAGGAAGCTGGGCTGTAGCAGGCAGCCAGAGGGATGGTGAGGGGACTGCAGAGCTGTGTGTGTGAATTCACACCACAGCATTCACACCATTTCTTGGACACCCACTTTTCTGAGCAGTAAATTCAGTCAGCATTTTCTTTTTAAACATACATTAATTTATTTCTAAGAAAAAAACCCTTGCTGTTGACTATTGGTGACTCCAGGATGTTGAGTGCAAAGGTAATGATTTATAATACATTATAGGAGTGGGCATGAAAAAAGTCTGAAAAAAGATTCTATTGCTCTGCAGCCTCTGGTCTCTGCATAACTTAAGCAACAAGGTGTCTCTTGCAGACTGCATGGTTTTAACCTGAAGCTATTACCAGCATTTGAGATAACATATTGTTTAATCCTTCTAACTTCAACACGAATCACTCAGAGGAATGAGGAGAGGAGGGGAAAACTGAGGAGAGGGAAAGAGAAGAGATCTTGTAGGAATTATTAGAAGTGTGAGGTGCAGGATCTGATGATAAGGCAGCCAGGGCTGCTGAACTATCTGAAGGGAAGGTAGAATGCTACATGACAGCTCGTGGGGATTTGTGAGCATATCTACCAGACTGGGAAATGAGCAGCAACAGTGGCTTTCCCTTTGGCTTTGCTCTCTGTCAAGGACTATTTGAATCCCTGGCCAGTGATGACTCTTTTGACGCCATTTGTTTTCATTCAACAGTGACCACTGCTGGTGTCACAGGAGCACTGGAGTCTTTTCCCTATGGTGGGTCTGTCTCCCAACGTGAATCTCTCAGTACTGCCAGGCAGGGCCATAAAAGAGCTGAGCATGCACCTCACATCTCATACCCCTCCTCTGGGGTGTTCAGGGCTGAACTGAGACTTCAGGGATCACAGCCAGGTAAAATCTTGGAGAAGACTATTTGTATACAATTATCAACATGCTATCCTAAAGCATTCTTGAATGAAAATAAAGTCAGTTGCCTTAGTCAAGTCTATATGTCCATCTCACAGGGACGTTCTCTGTGCTAATGGCCTTGTTCCTCTGTCTTTGGCTCACTCCCCCAATCCCTTGGCTCATTCTCAAAATTCCTTAGCTTATTTATTTCTCTTTTAAGAGGATTATCAAATGCAAATTCTGGTACTTTCTTTACCTATGGGAAGCCACCATTTTACTTGTCCCTAGCCTGTCAAGTATTTTAGTTTCAGATCTTTGACCCAATCCAGCTGTTATACTGCAAAGAACAGCTTGTTTCCTGTTTTTGCTGAGCCTGAAGGATATTTTTTGGCCAAAACATTAACTTTAATACATCAATACATTTAATGAGATTTGTGTCTGCATCCAAAATTCACCCATGGTGGCCTTTCAGCCTTTCAGTCAGCTTTTGGCAGCCTTGTGGTCTTGACTATTTGTTTGAAATTCAAGCTTGCAAAGAGTGTTTCTACCCATTAAGGTGACATGAATTAAATATTCCCTCGGAGTTTACTTATGCATAACCAAGAAAATGCGTTTTTTCCCCTCAAGACAGGAGAAGCAAGCCATAGCAAGTAGCTGGGTCTATATGACTGATGTCATATAGACTCTCTTTTCTCACTCTTATTTGTGATTTCAGAATAGAAAAAGACCAGTATTTTTATTTTTTACCCTGAATCAAAGGTGATTTTACTAAGCTGACCCATTGATTTTAAATTGCAGTGAAGAAGAATCTTTGAAACCAAGAGATCTCTATTTTCTAAGCAATTTATAGGCAGATATAACTTGCATATATGATGTTTCTATTCATTTTGTAATGCCTAAATCCATGTGTCTGAATATTAACAGTCACCGATTCTCTCTTGTACTGAACAAAATATTACTTTGGGTAGCCAATCTCTCGGAGATCTATTTTTTTTTAATTTATTTTTTGTATTAGTAGAATGAACTACATCTTCCTTTCTGTCATTATTTCCCCTTCCATTTCAGTAATGATATTTTCAAGGAAAAAAAAAAAGAAAAGCATCAAAATTTGGAGCACAGGTTCATTTTAACTCCATTATGATTGTTATTAATACTACCAGTAGTACTACTTAGCTCTTTATAGCTTTTTCTTATACATATCTTAGAGAACTTCATAAAACAAGGAAATGTTCTTATCCTTGTTTTCCTGAGGCACTCAAATAATGAAATAATTTGCCAAGAGTTAAAATGGAGGTTAGTGGAGTGGCTGGAAATAAACCATAGCTCAGACAAAGTTCAAGGCTCAACAGAGTAGAATAACAGTTTCCAGTGTAAGTTTGTCAAATGTCTGGCAAAGTCCCTTGGTTTATATTGGGACTTGTATTTTAAGACAGAAAACTCTGTTTCAAATGACAATAAAGAATATAGGACAATGGGTGAAGGGAAAGTGTCATAATAACAGGTAGGAAGTGAAAAGACTCTGGACTTAAGAGTGAGACAAATATGAATGGAGAAAGTAAGTCAGAAATAAGTATAAAAATATGAGCAGGCCCATTCTAGGTGATGTTACCTCTTACCAGAAAGGAGATTTTAGTCCCTTTCTATGAAGGTTGGAAAAACATACACACATGACTCTTCAGCTCCTTTATAAACATATAAACACTCCGTATAATCATGCTGAAACGAGGATTTTCTCTAAGCATATTTCGCTCCTTCAATCTCTCGTTCCTTTTTCAATCCCAGATATATGTAATAAAAAAAAAAAAAGGGGGAAAAAAAGATAAAAAAAACCCCCTCTACACAGTGCCAACTCTATTGGTATCAGTCACAAATGCTTACAAGGATTACAGTGCAGTAATGAGCTTTTGTTTTAATGGTACATTTTTTAATAACTACTATCTGCACTTCCAGTTGTAAGGGGTAAGTGAGGCTATATTGCTAATGACAAAATACCTCACCTTTCTTCCACACCCCCTCCTGATACTTCATGTTTCACTGAATTCCTCGGCTGAAGGTTAGAGAGAAATTACAGTTGATCCTGAAACTGGTATATGTGCCTGATGTAGTCCATCTGATCCCGGGGCTGAGCTCCTGCTCTGCTGCTCTGCCTGGACTGAGGCACTGGGCACCCACACAGGAGCCTGGGGAGAATGGCCAAGTGGAAAACAGTGAAATGCTTCCAGCCATGGCAGGGACTGAAAAAAGAAGGGAAGAAGCAAGTGTAAAAATAATAGTCATGTTTCAGAGGCAAAGAGAGCTGTGGAAGAACAGAAGGAACAGAGCGTGGCACTCAGTCAGTGGCTTCAGCTTCCTGTTCTGTCTTCCTGTGTAATGTTGGCCAAAACATTTATTTTTTTCACTGGCTACTCCAAAGCAAGGCTAACAGCATTTCCCCATCTCACATGAAGGATTAGAAAGGAGAGGAAATGGGGATACCATCATTCAGTGGATGTCAGGTCATTACTTCTTGTGATGGAGATGCAATGTTGTGAAACTTTGTTGCTTGGGAGGTTTTTAAGAAGAGATTAGACAGTGTCAGTGCCAGACTGCATTGCTCATCCTCCCTTGGGATCACAGGCCTGTGTCCTGTGACTCTGTAGCTGCAGCTACATCTTTGTTTAAGCTTTACCTTCCCTGTGATCTGTGGAGGCTTCCCTCTCGGTGGTGAGCCAGACTCTCTGGGGCCTCAATTTCTAACTGCATCTCCTCTCCCAGCATAATTTACAGCCTGTACTCATATAATCTGTGATACCCTTGTTCCTGAACAGCTTGTATTTCTCTAAGAAGGAGTCTATGCAGCAGTGGGGAAGATGTTGGAAAATTCTTTCAATTTTAGTACATACTGAACGATCCCTATATTTGTGGTTAATGCTTGGGTTTGTACACAGAGTGTCTAGTGCAAATGCCAGAGATTACTGTGGCCTTGTGTTAACTCCCTACCTCATGACTAATAAGTCTTGTGCCAGCTAATGCTTCCTTGTTTACTTATATCAGTGACTAATATGTACTAGTAAATGCCTCAGTTTTGAGAACAAGGATTGTGTTTCAGAACAAAGAATAAGGGAAGTACATTATGACCTGACCTCATATTTGAAATACTCTCAAGGAGAAAGAGATCAGAAGACCCAGAACCATACCCAAATAAGTCCACTGAAATCATTAACATATACAAATGTATACAAAAAATGTCCTGAATATGTATTAATTCCAGGAATATAATCTGATCTCTTAGGTTACTGGACATGCATGCTTTGATGAGAATTCTCCATGTATCCGACATTGCTAATGAAGAAATTTTGGCTCTCTAACCTAGCAATTTGTTTGGAGAGTTTACTTCCCAGCATTTGGTGACATCCTGGTTGGGATGTTTTTTCATGGTCTCTCTTGAATACATGAACATTTCTATTCAAGGCTCAGAGGTCAAAGAGATTCTTCACTGCTGTCTGGGAACCTGTTTGAGCAATATCCTCTAACCTGGGGCTCTGGTCTGGCTCATCAGTTCCAGCAAACCTCATGCATGCCATGGCAAACTGTAGGAGAGGCAAAGCTGGAACCAACTAGCTTAGAAAGAATGAGAGCAAAACCAATAAATACAAATAAGAAAGGATTTGGCATCTTTACAGAATTGGTAGTGAATCCTTTTCTCAAAGGATTTTTCATGAGTGAAATTGCCACCCATACTTGTAACAGTTGAGAAGCTCATATTCCCATCATGGCTCATAATAAAAGAAAATGAAAACATTAGTAAATGTACTTTGTTCTTCAAGTGATACATAGAATTCACCTGAAAAAGGATTTTTCAGAAAGATTTCAACTCTTAAACATTTTTTTCTTTTTTTTTTTTAAATTTTATTTTAATTTCAAACAAAATGTAGTCTGGAATTTCACGTGAAAAAGAATATTTTCAGAGGGAAATGTCAGAAGCATAGCAAACACAGCTATCACTATCACCTGGAACTGTTTTAAAAAAGTTTCCATGGGGATNAAAAAAAAAAAAGTTATATAAATAAAAAATAACAATAGTTTGAGCAGTTTAATGCGTTATATTTTTTTCCAGTAAACTCATTTGCTTGGATTTTTAAAACTAGAGATAGAAGAAAATCACTAGACAATGTAAGTGAGGATAATAATCCTACCCTGGGAGAGAAATGGAATATTTTAATAATGTGAGGTCCTTATGATCTCTGCCTGCTAAGATTATATAGTAACAATATTTTTTTGATGCAGAAACAAGTGTAAATTCTTTACTGTACAAAATGTCATTGCAGAGACACGGTGCCATATAATATCAATACAAATCTGAAAAAAAACCTTTTTAAGAATTGCCCCCTACAAATTTACATAAACATACTTGCTTCGAGTTTGTCAGAATATTTTTTAAAATATGTAATTCTGATTATCTGTGCATTTATGTATTCCATATGAAATAAGGTAATTTTCTTTGTTCAACTGTATTTTGAGATATTAAATTTAAATATGCCGTTAAGATGTTTGAAGAAAAAAATATATTGTTCTAAGTTTCTCCTAAAGTACTTGAAGCAAAAATATTTATTGGTATTTCATTTCACAGATGTACATGCATGCAAACACGTGCACACAGAGAATGATCCTATTGAAATAACATTTCTGATGAAATTCAGTTTTAAAAGTCTTTTTCTGACCAGTTCCACCGAACAGCTATAGGGTGAGAAATGTTGCATGAAAAGAGGGGAGTGATTTTTTTTTCCTAAATATCCTCCAAGGATTTCTTGTTTCAGAAACATTTCTTTTTCTTGTTCCAAGGGCAGTATCTTTGAGAATTATAACTATCAACAAATTTTCTGCTCATTCTGTCCATTTTTCAAAGCCATAACAATTTTAGCACACCCAACAAGCTGCAGTAAGGAGTTCCAAGAAGTACTTCCTTTTTTTAATTTCTAAATTCCCATCTGCCTTAGCTTATATTTTGAAAGATCCCATAAACACTGTTCTCACAGACTCTTATCATATAATCTTTCAGTCATCTCTTTATTTAGGCCTCTGAGTTTCATGGATGGATGCTATTTTATACCTGTATTCTCTTTTATTACCTTTTTTTCTATATCTTTAGTTCACTTACTTACTCTAAGAGATGAGGAAAAGTAGAATTGCACACAGTGTCACATAAAGGGACACTGCAGACCTGTAATACTTTTCTCTCTCTTGAATTCCTAAATCTATCTTTTATCATCCCAAGACCTCATTTCCAAATAGCTCTGGGCCCATCATGGCACAAATAAAATGAAGATTTCTGTTCCCAGGTTCATCAGCAAAACCTGGGACTGAGTTCTTTGTGTGAGGAAAAGGAAAGTAAGGGACAAGAAGTTCTAGGTACAGTAATACCTTTAGATAATGATCCTAGGCAAGATGTTCAGAGAGAAAACGCTTACAGAAAGCTGTTATCTACAAGAAAGGCTGAGTGAGCTGAAAGATGATGAAGAGCCTGATGCCAAGGGTATAATTTGTCAGAGAATAAAATTGGGGAAAGGTTAAAAAAAGGAATTAAAGAAAGATTAGTATTGTTTGGAAACTATGTATAAAAAGCAGTCTGCTGAAGGAGAGCACTATGGTGAAAAAAAGCATTCAACGTAAAGGCTGCTTACCCAGGAAAAAGGAAGAAACTGAGGAATAAAGTGCCCAGAGTTAGACACTATCATCTCTGCTGCAGCACTGGCAGTTCATTTAATAACTTTCAATCCTATGTCTTGGTCTTACAAGCTTTAAAAGCTCCAGCTGAAAACAATCGCTATTAATAACCCCTCTGCTTTACAATATGAAAGCAGCAGGTACAACAGAGAGACACCTATAATCCCCACATGTTAGACAGCAGCAGAACAGCACTCAGCCAACCATGGAGGAGAATCCTATAAAAATACCCAAATCCATCTCTTCATGATGGATGGTCTTTGTACAAGCACTAAAGTGTATTCCCTTTAGTGCCACTGTCTATTGATGTTGAGCTACTAAGTAATCTGAGGGAAACTAGGAAGCGATCGCCATGATAAAAAATAAAATGGATTGGGGATAAAGATGGAATTTCATCAAAACCATCATGATCAGAACAATATTGTCTGAGAAATGGGGAGCTTTATATCTGTCAACATGTCAGTGTTTGGACAGGAAACCAAAGCCTTGGAGATTGGTGTCAGAAGAGCGATCTTTTTCTTCGATAAGCACCATGCATGTACCAACATGAAATACAAGTGCAATCCTGCTGACTAGAATTCATGACAAGTAGCTCCTGTGAGAACAGTCTGAAACCATAAGACTGCTCAGATTCCTGAATGACTTCTCATATTCACTAAACACTTACTCAGACCTTACTCATCAAATATATCCTGCTAATTCATAGGACTTTCCTGAATCATTCAGCATTTATTCCTGATTTTTGAATTTTGTCAAATCTTGCATACTTTATGTGGACTAATGAGAAGAAATCATTAATGCTGACAAAATGACTCACAAGATTAAAGGTAACACATAGGATCAAGTTCTACAGAAGTACTAAGACTTGAAAAGCCGATACCATTAGTGGGATTGAAAGCTGACTTAAAGAATTAACAAAAAAAATTAGGAAAGATGTGTTGAGACTATGATTTTGAGAAAGAAGAACTGTGACTAAAGTCACATAGAAAAAAGTTAACTAGTTAGGATTTGATATCTGGGGCCCACCATATTTCTGAATAGTATGGGCACAGAAGTGAATATATAAGGACTGAAGCAACTGTTCAGAGGGAATATTAGCATGATGCCAGCAAATAAAAGCAGACTGAAACCTATTTTCTTTCTGCATGTGTTAGGTGTTCACAGTAGAGAGCAATCATAAAGTCACAGAACAGGTGAAAATAGGAAGTGTCTCTGGAGTTCCTCTGGTCTTACCCCCAGCTGACTAGGGTCCCCTTAATAAGATTATTCAAGGCCATGTCCATTTGTGATTCCAGCATTTTCAAGAATGGAGATTCTCTAACCTCTCTGGATGACTTGCTGCAGTGTTTGACCAGCCTTACAGTTAGAATGCTTCTTCTTGTGTCTGCACAGATTTTCTTGTGTTTTCACCTATGCCTGCTGCCTCTTGTCCTGTTTACTGTGACTTCTTTACTGTATCTCCTGAAATATTTATGCATATTAATATAAGATCCCCCAGAGCCTTTGTTCCTTCTAGGATGAACAGTTCCAGCCATCTCAGCTTCTCTTCATATGCCAAATGCTCCACGTACCTCATCATCATTATGGCTCTTTGCTGGACATGCTCTGGTATATCCATGTCTGTGTTTTGGGGAGCCCAGAATTTGATGCAGCAGTCCAAGTGGGAGCCTGATTCCTTTTTCTGCGCTAGAACCACTTAATGTCTCTGAACAAGGGAAAAAGAAATAAACAACAACCAACATGTGGAGTGAGTTTTCATAGCCTTTTATCAGGAGGATTTAAAATAATTCAGTAGAACCACTGGGAAGAGATTGACAGGGAAGAAGAAAATGAAAGCCACGTGAGTAACTCTTACACCAACAAGGGAAAAGAGGGTGCAACTTCTGTTAAAATGTTTTTGGAAAGAAATTGATTGAAAACACAAGGTTTCTAAGACTTCCAGGCTTCAGAAGTCTGCAGAGGGATATTCATGAGTAGTAAGGCTAGAAACATTCAACTGCTCTGAACTTGATCATTTGCTGAAGAGTTTCAGTGCCCCTTGTGAGAGTATTGTCTGGTTAAACTCCAACTGAGACCCTTACAGTGTAACCTTAACACCTTTAACAGTTTAAAAAAACTTTTGGCATGGGACAAGTTTCTCTAGGCTGAAATTCCGAGCTGAATATTTTGAGGTTTATTTTTTCGTTCATGAAATGTTTTCAAATCTCATGGCTTGAGTTATCTGTGGCTGGGGAATTGCAAGCAATTTTCATGCCTGAAGACCCTTTCAGATGCTTTGCTTGCACACAAATAATTCAATGTTTGGGAAAACAAAATCTTGGCATGGAGATGATCTGCAGCAGGCAACAAGATCATAGCTTCTTAAACACAGGAATAAGAAGACCAGAAATAAAAAGAAAAATTGGAAATATTAAGGCCATGGGGCTAGATAGCTTGTTTGTCCTAGAAGATGTCATGAGTCAAAGGCTGAGACAGATACTCAAATAAGATGAATACAAGAATTATAATAGTATTTAAGAACTACCATCTTTCAGCCTTTAAGAAAGAGTTTTCCTAGGGGTAGGTTATTCAGTATAATTCACATTTATTTTCTGTCTGGTGTTGATGCCTGTGATTTTTATTTGAGTCAGGCAAATCTCTTTTTGTGGGAGACAGGACCCTGAATCCATTAGCTCATATTCTGAGCCAGCAGAATGGGCCTTGTATTCTTCTATTATTCATTATCTGCTTTTGTTCATATGAATCATCCAAATAATGCCAAAGCATGGAAAAGGATTCCCAGTCACCTGTGGCCTGCAAGGAAAATGGCAGATTTCCACCTAGGCTTTTCATTCTTAAATACTATATCTAAGACAGCTCACCTAAGTTCTCCCCGGATTCAGGAGAGGGATATATGCAGTGATCTACAGGTCCTATCTTGGACAATGATGTAAATCTCTGTTGAATCATCTATTGCTCTTGATGTTTCTTCCATTGATATCATCACTGCTTGAACAATTTGCACAGATTAAATTACTAGCGATATGGAGTCCATCCCAAA
>VWYN01023608.1:268-32452 GCA_013400075.1 Hippolais icterina
GATCTGTATTTGGGACAAGAGACTTAAAAAGGATAAGCTGGGTCAGAGGTGCAGGCACACCCCACGGAGGCAGGGTTGGAGGCAGAGCCAAGCCCCGCAGGCTGAGTCAGAGGTGTGGTCTTGGAGCTGCCTCACTCCGTCTAAGGAGGAGGCGGACCTGGCACGCATGTGTAGGAGGGAGTGTGTCTGGTCCTAGTGCACGCTGATCTGGTGGTTGCGCAGACGTGGTTGGAGTTGTAAGGTGCTCTTTTGCCATGAGAAATGCGCAACCCTCCCCGTACAGCTAGGCACAGTAACAGAGTGCCCACGTGTCACAGGGCAGAAGCGTCTAAACTGTGACAGTAGCTGAGCATCTGGTGCTAGGTGCATCAGCTCGGTGCTGCCTCAGAGTGGCTGGCTGCAGTCTCAGGGGTCCCGGCAGACAGGACAAGGTGCGGCACAGCAAAGCACGGAGTGGCAGGCACAGCTAGGCAATAACTGGGGGCTTGACAGTCACCGAGCACCTGGCAACAGCCAGCAGCAAACACCATTTTGCAGTGGCTGGCGGTAGGCATGGCTCTGTGACAGCCATACATCTCGCAGCTGCAGGGGGCAGTCTCAGGGGTTTCTGCTGGCCTGGCAGGACACGGGGTGGAAGAGCACAGAGCAACAAAGCAGCTGGTTGCGATTTCAGGGATCTGGGCAGATACAGCAGGATTTGGCTGCAGTGCAATCTGCCCACAGTACATCCCCGCCTAGGACAGTGGCAAGGTCCCAGGCAACTGGGGCATGTTCTGCTGGGGAGATGTATCTGGAGGGAGGGGCGGTGCGATCCCAGGCAATTTCGCAGCGCGCTGTGACTTCTCCGCCTGTCCTCTCTCACTTGTCTGGTGCGGCGTCTGCGCCACTCCGCCCCCTGCCTCCCCCAGCGCCATGTTTTCTTCGCTTACCTCAGTAAGTGACACCAGCAGAGAGCCTTCTGCCATCCTCATGTCCCACTCTCTCTTCAACTGTTTTAATAAATTCATTACAAGCCTCCAGGGTTTTATAATGTTAATGGCAGTCTCATCGCCTGTCGAGGCTACTGAAAGGATATGTTGGCCAGCCCACTCCCATGTTTTTACATCTAGAGGGGCTCCTTCAGACACGTCCAGTCCGTGGTTCTCACACCTCGTTATCAGGGCTAGTAAAGCCCGTTCGTCGTACTTTTCCCATCTATTTTTTAAAACAAATGTCCATACCTGCAGGAGGGGGTCATCCGATGTCGAAGCCCATGCCCCCATGTTCCTGGCACTGTCTCTAATCCACAAAAGGGAGCCTGGACCCATGCTACTTTCCACGCCGTTCCTCTTTCCTGCCCACAGTCCTCTCTGCGGCCTGCAGCTCTCTTCACTGCCACAGCGCTCTTTACTCTCTGCAGTTTTTCTGCCACCCCAGCAACTCTCTGCCGACAGCTTTCTTTACTGCCTGCAATTTTCTGCGCACAGCTTTGCACAGCCCAAAGGGCTGTCAGCAGCAAATTTTTCTGCCCCGCTCTCTCCCCACAATACTGCGGTCTCTTCTTGCTGTCATGTCAGGAGGTCACCAGATGTCACTCTAGAGTCAGAGACAGGGACGCAACATTAACATACTGAGATCATGCAGCAACAACCACATTTATTGTCTGGCAACTTCTTTTATAGGGCTTTCAAATTCCCCGCGCTTACAGACATGATTGGGTCTCCACTCTGCCTAACTCACTGGGCAATGATTTAGGTGCATCCGTGCTTCAAAGGGGTTGGCTGAGGTCCTCTGTCTGGGTTTGAAGACAGCTTACCGTTATCATGTCCGTGGACTCGTTTACTTTGAGCTAGGCTGATTGAGCTGGTGTCTGTAAGCCAGCTACTGTTAAGCATCTGTGCAGCTAGAAACCAGCTATATCTGTCATATGCACCTATATCATTGGCTTATGAGCTGGGCAGAGCTGAAACCCTTAATCAATCACGTTTTTAAGTGCAGGAAACTTGAAGCCCCTATAAAAGGGGGTGCCCAACAATAAAACCTTGGCTGTTGCTGCATCTCAGTGTGTTCTAGTTGCATTCCTGTCTCTGTCATCAGTGACACTGTACATTATGCTTGGGATGTAATACCATATGCTCTGTTTGGTCTGTCTCATGGCTGGTCTGCCAGAAATAGAGAAACAATGGTGAGTTTTGAAGAAAACAAATCAGAACTTTTAATTTCTGAATGCCTGTTCACAGTCAGCAGGGAAATATTTGGCAGTGTAGTGATAGAGCATGGGAAGTGCAGTGTATTAAACCCATAATTAATGTGGCCCTTCCTATAGAAAAGGAAAACCTCAGAACTTTGTTCTTAGTATTAATACTGAGGCTCAGCCCTCTGCTGGTAAATCTGTGATAGATGTGATAGAATTTGATTAAGATAAGATCAGATCAGATTATAAATGGGAAAATAAAGTTAATATGGGTAGTGATATGAAATAAAAAGACTGCTTTGTTTTTGAGGGCATAACTTTGAAAAGATAAAATATTTTAAAATGTACTGTGTCAGCTGCAGGAAGTTTTGAATAGAAGTTGTTGGGGTTTTAACTTATCTGTGAAAAACGAGCTAAATCACTATACAGCACCTTTTTTTCTGGATACAAATTCAATAATACAAAGTGCTAATCACATTTTAATGCGCTGGAGATGAGTGTACAACACTGCTGTGGATATGCTGTTCCCATGCTGCAGTCTGGAGGAGCCTGCAACCCCCCTGGCTCCCTATGCACTGGAGGGGACAGCGCATCTGTCCCAGTGTTGCGTTGTGCTGTGAGATGCTGTCTCTCTGCCAGCAGAGAGCAGTGCAGGCCTTTGCTGAGATTTCAGGGCCCATAACTGCAAACATATGTGGGAAACAAAGCAGATGAGTAAGGGGGAATATACACAGAAGCACTGGGCACAGAGGCAGATCTGAATGTGAAGGTGGGACAGAGAGGATGCACTCGATGTGGAAAACAGCAGAGAGTGGAGGCGATGCATAGTGGGCATGAAAAGAGGAAGGGAAACCCAAAAATACAGATTGTGCTAAAGTAAACTGAAGACCTGAAGGATGAAAGTAAAACATCTTGGAAAGAGATTGTGGCATTCCTGTTACCCTATGAACCACGGGAGTGTTGCAGTTCCTGGTGTTGGGCGTGGAGGAGGAACAGGGACCCAGGATGTGCAACCACTCTGTAGTACCGTAGAGCAATACAGATATGCTTTTCTTGGTTCTAGATCTTAATGCACTTCTTGAAGTGGAATTAGAGTGAATTATCCCTATGTCCATATGCTGATACTAATCTGTGACTAACAAAGGAGAAAGAAAAATTCACATGATTATTTTGAAAGTGCTGCTCTTGGAGTGCATTGTTTCCCATGAAAATGTTTTTCCCAGAGTGTAGGGTTAGAGGCACAGCTTGTAAAGCATTTGTTCCTGATTCTTATGTTTGGGGTTTTTTTCTGAACTGATTTGGCACTTTAATAATATATTGTATTGTGATGATCAGAAAAATTTCAGCTGCATAGGACTGTGCAGTGTTTCCTACATCTGACTCAAGAAGTAAATCAATCCAATCAAAAAGTGTGTGGGGCTGTCACTGTGTTTTAGGGAACACAGGAAAGGGGAAAAGGAGTCGTCATTTCTTATAATGGGTACAGCATGTCCTCGAATCCAGCTTGTTAAGAATTTTTCCTCGATTTTTAGCAGAATGTTGAAAGCAAATGCTTTTTTCTCCCCTTCTTCCAGTAGCATCTCCTGAACTCTCTGTAAAATGTCAATCTGTTATGTAAAATCTACAGCTTTCTAATGGTGCTTTCAGGCTTACTGTGACCTTTTGAAATCGTTACAAACCACACCCCCTACAGCCCCCCATTTTTCCATACTTAATTGCGCACAGGAATAGGGAAATGGGAATCCAATTTATTGTTATCCAAGTGACATTTCCTGTTACTTAGCTTTATAGTTTTCTCTATAGTAATTAGTATGCAGAAAGCTGGAGAGATGCCTGTGGTTCCAAAATGAACTCTCTGTAGCTTTCTCCCTGCCTCCCTCCCACTTGCGCTCTGCTTTTGGCACCACCCCTTCCATGCACCCTTTAGCCAGCAGCAAGACAGCTGTGTTTGATCATAAACCACTTAAACTCCAGTCTCACTGGCAGGGGAAACTTTAGCGTGAAGTGCAGCATTGTTTTCTCTGGAGGAGGAGAGCTTTTTCTCTTTTCCTTTCTGCTTCCCCAAATATTGAGGACCATAGCAGCAGTCTTCTTTGAATTTTTCTGTGAACTTGTGTGAAGCTCGTCAAATTTTTCTGAGTATGTTCAGCAGCATTGGGAGATGCCCTTTAATAGAGTTATGGAAAAGAGCAGCATAAAGCAGACAGCAGAGACGAAGCATGCCTTGTAGATGGACTAAGACAGCTCTGGGATCCTGGTAAGCACTTCATTCTCTGCATTCTCTGAGCACTTCACATTATTAACAAATCTCTCACAGCAATGGATTGTCTGTGAAGTCAAAACCAGTTTGGCTCTTGTAGAAGATCTTGCATCATTAACTTTAACTCTCAATGTGTAGTAAAAATGGCTGTCTAGAGCAAAATGTATGAGAGAGAAACATTTTGGAGAAGAAAGTATTGAACCGATTGAAAAAAGCTTTGAAGCGTTAAAATCTGCAGAAATCATCAAGCCCTGAGAAGTCTAATCATGAATTCTGAAGTTGGTATGAAATATGGAAATGACTCCCCTGCAGAGCTGAGTGAGGTAAGCAATTTCAGTGCCCTTCTTTACGCTTTAAAAAGAAACATTCCCCATTTGGGCTTTCAGTCCATGAGCAATGCAATTAAAAATTAATAGAATGTGTATCCTGCTATAACTTGCTGTGCCAGTCAGGAAATGACCTGAACTTTTTTGCTGCTTTGCTCTGAATGCGTGGTGAAAGGCTAACAATTGCAACCATGTATAGACATTTTTCCTGTTACCCTGCAGCAGTGACTGCCTTCCCTCCGAGAGCTGTGTTTATACCCAACATTCATCTTTGCCGTAGGTGAAATATGGAGTTCTCAGTTGAGGTTAAACAGATGGTGATTAATTTAGGAGGGAAGTGGGGTGAGTGGAAAATGACAAATATTTATTGGTAAGACAACAACATTGGCAGAAGTTGTGTTTGCTTGTATTTAGCCAAGGTGATACTGCTTGTTTAGGTTAGATGAATTAGGTTACTTTCCTTCACTGCCTAAAAGAAAACTAGTAATGAGAAACTGTCTGTTTTTCCACTGGAAACCATAGTAAAGCTGTTATTTCTTATAGTTGTGGGTATGTTTTTGTGTAATATGACTCTGTGTGTTTTTAATAAATTTGAAATTAAAGCCATATCAGATGTTATGCAAATTCTTAATAAATATTTTAGAAGTGGAATACTTTGTCAGTTACTGAAATGTCTTAGATGTGTAATCCTTATGGGCTTTACTGAGAACTGCTAATTTAGTTACGCTATGAAATCCCAATCATTTGATTAAGGTCATTTTGTAGGAAATTGAATCTACAGTCTGTCTTGTCCCAGTTTAACTGAAGTGCTTCTCTGTTCCTTTTGCCCATTTCTTTGATACACCTTTTACTGTGACATATCCTTTATATGCTTGGTTTTTTAAAGAATACTAGGTAGGATATGCTTGTCGGAATAAGAGAGTTAACAGATCCTGGAGTTAATTGTATAGAGAAAGGAGGCACTGAGATATAGAATGGAATAATTATATAAATGGAATGAATCAGTAGGCTAGGGAGGGAGACAACAATGTAAGGAGAAGCACAATAAATATGTGAGAGACAAGCAAGTGCTGTACCTTGCCATACAAGAGGACAGTAGGTTTGTGACTAGGAAGTTCTGGCAAAAGAAATGTCATACATATTTCTCCTTAAAGTAAAAAGTGTTCAGTTTCATTATTTCTGTGTTACTTTTTTTCGAAGTATTTCTTAGAAATTCTATGTTGGCATTGCAGCATAAGTGGGGTTCATAAATTCAACATAAAAGCCTGGGTTATTTTTGGTCAGAGTCTCTGGCTACGCTTGTATTGATGGTGATCACTCAACATTTAATTTTCAAGATTTTGCAAGATGACAGACATCATGGAGTGTCTCAAGGAATTGGTATTTGAGTCAATATTTGGAGCTGGTAGTATTTACATTGCTACCTTGAAATTATTTATTCATGTTTCCTTCATGCATCAATTAAGTAGGACTTGTGTTGTGAGAAATACCTTTTCTTTCTGATGTTTTAGCATGGGAGATATTGAAAGGAGTCTGTGACCATGCAACATTGTGATAGTTTAGGTGGGTTTCTTTTCCCCAACAAGGTTTCTTTAGTCCTTAGTTCACATTTATACTCCAGTGCTACAGGTGGGTAGAAAATAGGCCCCTTTTTGCCTGCAGACATAGCAGAGAGGATCATCCAACTCCTAACTTTCCCCAGCTGCTTATCATCATTTGCTTGCTGCTCATCCTCATCTTTGCAGTTTGAGCAAGGTGAGCCTTAGCCAGTCACCAAAAAGGGCTGGTCAGCTTCAGCAGTGATCTTGGGTAAAACACTGGGGTTTCAGTAGAACACAGAGGCTTCAAAAAAATTTTATTCCACCTCTCAGGGGGAAGAAGATGCATAAATACACTGCGATGTAGTAGATAGCTGCTCACCCCTAATTGTTAATTTCTCAAACAACTCTCTGTAATTTCTATGCTCCTATTAGACCTTTCCCTATTGTTGACTGGTACTTGCCATAATTGAACGTAAAAAATCCTGGGTAAAGGTTGTACCTGTGGTTTATGTATCTGTGTTTTTCCCATCTTTGCTGTACTTTTCTCCTTCTTTTCTGGCTCTGTGTTCTATACACCATGTTTATTTTTGATCAATGGACAGTAGCCTTATGTTCATTTAAATGATGGGAAAACAGCTACAATGGGAATTTAATGAAATGACTGATGTCTTAGTTTGTGTTCAGCTACACCTCCATCTCTACAGACAGCTCATATGCTGATATTATGGTGGACTGCTATTGCTGTGCTTATCTGAATGGCAAATATGATAACAGACCAAGAAATACAATGATTCATGTGATGCACAGTAAGTTTTCATATAGGTGCCTTGATCTCTTTATCTCAGTACATGGAGCTCTAGGCATGAAACTACTGTTATTAAAATAATCAGGAAAGCTGCAAAGCCCTGAAGATATAATAAATGCATTCTTGACTGGATACATTAGACAAAAGAGAAAATAAATTTATTGCAATTCATTCCATCTGTGTTGAAACTTTCTACCTGAGATTTATATCTCTCTTTGGCAAGAATTAAAGGGTATTTTTCTTGTCTAAGACACAGTGTGATTGTAGAAACTTGTGTATGGTCGATGTTTGCTATTCCTAAACTCTTGTCTGAGTAAACAGGGTTCTTATTAGTCTTTATTTACTCACCTGCCCCCATCCAAAGGTCATACAGAAGGCAGAAGGAAAAATAAGCTGATTTCTGTTGTAGGTCATTTAGACCTCCACAAAATTCATGTTCTATGGTTCCCTAGTTCCAGAGTTCAAGCTGTTTTGTTATTGAAACATGTCAGTTCATGTTATCTCATTTCTTCTCTTCTTCTTTGACTTCAAGTCCAAAGAAAGGAAGATTATCCAGTTTGCTGTTTGCATGGTGGATTTGTCATGTTGTACCTGCTTAGAGAGTTAGGAGAAACCTTCTTCTGTTAAGTAGCAAGATGGTGTTNATAAGAGAGGCAACATTGTTGTGTAATCTGTGAGGATCTACAACAGCCTGTGGTACCTTTGTAAATAGGTAACAGTGGCCAAAAAAGCTCTGTTCTACTATTCTGAAATGGGCCTTCACCTGCCCATATTAAGGCTTAACAGAATTTGCAGAGATTGCCTTTAAGGCTCAAATCAAGGAAGGATGTGATTTTAATGCATAACATAATAACCAAATTATTAAAGCTCTCATTGGATCCCTTCAATTTCTTACTCATACAATTCTGAAAGCCTTTGTTGTAAACACAAGGAATCTTTTTAAAGCCAACATAGTGAATTTTACTGAAAACCTACAGGTTAACAGTGGGATATCTGTAATTGCAGACTTTTTTTTTACATCATTAAAAATGAACGTTTGTATCTGAATTTAAATGCTTTGTACCTGTTAAATTGTCTGCAGAAGGAGGTGTTCATCTAGAAGGAGCTAGATTGTCTAATCTGTATTTTCTTCTTCAAAGGCACTATCTGGCTTTAAACCCCAGCATTCTGAGGATCTGAGTATCCCTTACATACTAACATTCATCTTACCTGCTCCCCTGGCCATTCGCTGGAGATGGTGTGCTGAAACAGAGAGAGTTGTGGTCTGACCCCATACACCTGTTGGACTAAATGCGGCCAGCAGTTATGCCCGTGTGTAATGCTGGGACAGTTAAAAATTATTAGTGCAAGAATGTGAAGGAAACGTTAAGTGCTGAGCTTAATGATCTTTTTTTCAATTGTATACTTAAAAGATAAATTTTATCCTTGAATTAAAAGCGAAGCTATGTTCTTGGCTATAATTTTCATTAAGTGAGCCTTGCGAATTTGCTAGTAGTAAGACTGTGCCTAAGAGATTTTGTAATGATACAAGGGCTGGTATTATAGTAAAGCAATACATTCAGCATTGTAGCTGATTTGTATAATGTTACTGTTTATTGTGTTGCTTTTAGCACTTGTTGCATGCGTTGATGGTGTATAACATCTGTAAAGTCTATTTATTTTTTGCATGGCAAAATTAGGAGATAGCGTACTGCTTTAGGTGCACACTTTATACCACTTGCTTCTTCATGTTTGGAGGTCAAGTGTTTAGGATACAGATGTTGTATGTGACATCATTAGCTACAGGTTCATATTCTTTAACCCATTAACATTGACTGGAATAAACAGATGGGCTGTTTGTCTTGGAAAAATTACTAACTTATTTGTTTATTTCAAAAATGAAGTGTTTAAAATTTAGGGGAGGGGAAGGAAGGATAGGCTTCAAAGCTGGTGTTTGTGTAGGAGGCAGAATAATGAGTTCGTATGAAGGATTTCACCGAAATTTTACATGTGAAGAAAGGACCAAGTCTGAAAGGCTTAAATTCTGATTTTTTTAGTCATTTTATGGTAGGACAGTATTGCACTTTCTTCTCAGATTTGTGCTTCGCTCCTACTCTACTTACAAACTAGACTCTGATGAAGAACATTGTAGAAGGAGAATTGCAGAAATAAGAGGGGCTGCACGGCTTGAAGTTGTGTACACAAGGCCAGTGAGTGTGAGGGAGCTGTGGGGTGAGGTAGGTAACCAGCAGAGGAGCAGGATGTCACTCAAAGCCTCCCTGGCACAGGGAGAGTTCAGCGGTGACCATCCCCACCCTGAGGTACTTTCCCATGTGTGATTCTGTTCTGTTAGAACAAGCATCAGCTTGTGCTGTCACTGTACCTAGGTGTGGGGAAAGAGCTCTGATGGAATGGGGAAGAGGTTTTTTATGTGTTCCAAAGCAGGATTAAATCCCAAACTCTTGTTTTATCTTCCTGAGCTTGGTAGTCTTCCAAGAAAATCAGTGAGTAAATATCACCCTAATATTTCATCCGCTTCCTGAATGGTCTCTGGTCATGCAACAAATGTGCCAGGGTGTTTCCAATATCTCTCATGAGCAAGTAAACACATATTCTACTGCAGTTCCATCTCTGGTCTTGGATATAGGCATGGCTGTCAGTGTCAAAGCTGTGCAGGCTGTAACACAGAAGGGTGTACTGCACCTTGTCAGCAGAGGTGATGCATTTTCCCCAGTCAGAGGATGCTTTGGGAAAAGTGGTAAATTATTAATCCTTTAAAATATTGCAGCCTTACAATAAAAGAGAGTGGAATGTGGTTATCAAGCAGAAAACATGGCATATTTTAAAATTATTTTAACCTTGATAAAGTTGCGTAATTGATTTTTTCCTAGCAGTAAGCAAACTAAACATGGTGAATAGTGTTAACTGCTAAAATCTTAGAAAAGTGAGCACCACAACCCAGTATGCTTAAGTCAAAGTACCTTAAGGAGATACTTTCTTAAATGGTTTCTAGGAGAGAGCTGGGTAAAACTTCCATTTGCATGTAGCAACACCTGTAGCATTACAAGTGTGTTCTCAGCTTTAGTGCTTCAGAGAGCTGAGGTAAAGTTTGCAAATCTTTGGGTGGACTCTCTCCTCTTTCCTGGTTCACATGGGCTTTGTGGAGCACTTGTCAGCCTTGCAAACCTGACATTTTCCCATGCTGTTGTCATGAGAAGTGTGGAGACATTAGATATGAAATACAATCACAAATTTTAAAGACTTCTTCTATGTCTCTGCTACACTGATGTAGCTATAATAATTTAAAGAAAGTGCTTCAATGGTAAACTTTAATGGGCATGCTTCTGGACAGTGACTATCAGTCTGAATACAACCTTTAGACTGGGTTCATAGTCAAACTGAAGGTGCTCTGGCATGATCTATATATGTAATTTACTGTGTGCATGGTATTTCCAGTGTTAAAACCATAGTGACTTCAAAGAAAATATTTTTTCCTGGATTTGTTTGAGCTGCTTATCAGGCCCAGAGTGTGTTTCAGGCTTGACTATTATTAAATTGAAGCACTATAAAAAGATTAGTCAAAATGCCCAGATACTGTCAGCACTGATAATGCTCTTCTACAGCCTCCTAATGAAAAAAAGACAAAGATTATGTAACTTACCTGCCTGATATTTTAATATTCCTTGTTCCTAAAAATAACAGGTTAGAAAAATGCGTTATATGCTGAAAAATCTGTTAATACAAATATATACTGTTAAAGTAGTATTAACAATATATTGGATTGTCTAATTGCTTTTAGAGACTTAATGTTTTTATTCAGAGATAAAAAAGCCAGAGTTCATTCCTGGAAGATTTTTGGAGATAAGGATTGTAATCTTCTCCCTCCTCCTCTTCCAACTTGGAAAAGTAAAATGTGTTTTTGCCTTTGATCAGGCTTGAACATACCAGAACATGGCTCTGTGCAGGAACAATTACAAGATTCTTCTTTCAGAAGGTATTTTTATGTATTCCTTTGCAGTCTCTGGATTTGTAGTTTGTAAAGGCACACATAAACAAAAGGTTCTGAAAGAGGAATCCATAGATTGCAAGGTTAAGATTTGCAACGGCAGAATTTTTCTGTGCTGTATGTGGGAAGAGAGGACATGAAGAGAGGTTGTGTCATTGGTTTGGTCACCTACAGTGGGATGTAATTACATTCCTCTTCTGGGGCTCTAAGTAATTTATGTACAATTGATAAGGAAATGTGCTCATGTCACTTCTGGATGTTTTCCTTATGTTCAGGTGTTACTGTCTTTGTGACATTGCATGGTACTTCTAGCTGCAGGTTTTACTTGTGATGAGAATTTCTGCTTCTCAAGTAGCATGGAAAGGCTTAATTGGACTTTTCTGTTACATGTAGTAATAATATACCAATTTATGTACTCTGTGATGGTCTCTGAGTTCAAAGATTCTGAGGGATGGAGGTTTGATGTGGGGATCTGATGCTGGTAAAGAAGGCTTTTTGACACTGGTAACAATTTGCTTTAGGCAGTCTCATGTCATCCCTTTAGGATTTCCCATGTAAATTAACTGTCTGTATGAATGATGTATTCTTTCTGTAGTTTTAGATTTTAGATTTTAACTATCTCTAATGAATAGAAATATTCATTAAAACTCTGAAAATTGGCTTGATGTTCTCTGTTGTATTTGCATATGAAAATTTGTCATTAAAATATTGACAGAAATCTTTTCAGCCCTCCCAATATAAGAAAACATAAAGAAGTACAGAAAGAAATACTTTTTCAGTATGCGTAGATATATCCCTTATGGTTGTTTGTAATATTATTCCATGCTACATTTTAGAAATTACCCTCAGTAACCTTTGCAGAATTTTTTAAATTATTTAGGAGGTGGTCACTGGATTTTTATTGCAGATTATTGGGTTATCACTAAAATGTAGTACATCACAAAATAGAAATTTACATCAGGATTATGGCTATCTGCTGATAACTGAAACTGAGGTACTGAAACATAGCTGATAACTGTGGTACTGTTTTAAAACCAGGCCATTTATACATTTTAAAATGTGAGGCTATTTCAGTGTTTGATAGGTTCACAACAGCACCTCTGCTTTCTGATCTGTCGGAACAACTTTTTGAAACATTTCCAAAAAAAGTAAATTGTTTAGTTCCAGTGGTGGAGTTATAATTGTCAACAGAGAACTGTTACTCATGGTTGTGATGACAGAGAAATACAAGATCGTTACTATGTATGTGATAAGTCCAAAACTATTCCAGTGACAACTCAGTGTCCTTCTGAACTATGTCCACAGGAGTTTGGCTGGAAGCTGGTTTTCCCACAAAGCAGCAAAGGTGCCAATCTTGAACAGTCTTACCTTTGCAGACAGTAAACCCAGAAGTATAATTTGCTTGCCAAGACATTATGTTATCTGGAGTTCATCTAGAGGCCTGTGGTAATCTTACCCCAAACTGTGCTGATTTGCTTGCTGTCCTTCAGAGGCCTGAATACCTCTAGTTTGATAATCTTTTGAACTTTGCATCCTATCTAAATTGCACAGGTTGTTTACTGTTAAGCTGTTGCCAGGTACGAGGTAGTAGAATCTAGCTGGCTATTAACTGTACTTGGGACTGATACTGCCACTCTTCAAGTGGTACATCAGCTGAATCTTCCTCCCTTTGCCTGGATTCACGTGCTTGTCTACCAGCCCAGGCCCAGATTAGGCAACCAGATACTGCGTCAGGATTTCAGGGCAAAGATCCCTTAGATGGCAAAATAAAAAGAGACAGGCTCAATTAGCTGACCCTAAACAGGAAAGAACTTTAATAAGAGCAAAACAACAAACAGGACAAGACAACCTTAGTATGGGGGGCACCAAAAAAAGTGAGGGCCAAGGGTTTACAGCAACTTATATAAACTGAATTGGAGTGGAGTTTGACGGACGTACGCCAACAGGGAGTGGGGATTAGGAATGTGTAAAACAATGCGACAAACAGTAACCAACAGTGACAAGGGAAACAGAGAACTTTCTAGTAACATTAACATAAAATCTCTCAGGGGGCAATGCAGGCAAGATTTCCCTCACCCTAACTAAAGGGGATTTCTCCCACATCCTTGAACGAAGGCCTTCTTCGACCCCAACACACTTGAGATGTGTTTTGCAGCCATGTATGGAAACCAAAGTGCATATATATTGTCATCTGCAGAGAAGACCAGGTGCCCCCTTCAGAATGGTGTACTGAGGACTGTCCTTTACTATTTTACATGTTTGACTTTTTTTTCTTTTTACATTACATATAAAATGTACTTACCTGTTCATGCATTTTTCCATCTCTTAATCTCTTTTTTCCCTTTTTTTTTTTTTTCACAGCATTGTACAGCATAATGTTTTTTCAGACTACTGATGCTGCTCTTGTCTAATTTACTGACTTAGGTGTTTCTTTTTACTTTTTTTTTTTTGTTTAAACTGACTTGCCCATGTATTTGGGTCTTTTTATTTAAACTCATGGTGGTTGACCTGTTCATCAGCTGGTTCTTTCTTTTTGTATCTTGTGATCTCACAGCTGTAGAAAGAGATGATTCTCTCTTGATGCTTGGTATAGCACAGGTCAATGATCTGCCAGGTGTAACACACCTGGTGGAAGGTCTGGTTCATGCTAAATAAGAATGAAGTTAATTTCAGTGAAATATGTAAGTAAACTAAATCTTGGAGAGAATTTTTTTTCAGCAGATAAGTGCCTGCTATATGTGAGGAACAAAAATTATTAACAGTATTTTCAGTTATACTTTTCTTCTGTCTTACAAGATGCTGGATTAAAGAATGGTCAGAATCTCTTTATTTCTCTTATTCCACTACCAGATATCTTCCCTGTGGAACAAAATAGGAAAAAAATATTGATTCATAGCATGGAGATTTTTATTAATTTAGTTACTTGGTGAGGGAGATCTGCAAAACACAATGTTTTTTCCATGCTTTTTAAAACTTACAGATTCTGTCTCACATCCTGCAGGATTGAATACCTATGAATACCCATAATTATCTCTCTTTGTAAAACTCCATGTGGTTGAATTTCAATACCTACCCCTTCTGGAATGGAAAAAAATGTGCTAATTGCTTTTCATGAAGGTAGATTTTCTCCTTTCCTGTGAGAATTTCTTTGACTTCCTGTATTTCTGTATTGTGTGTTAGGCTGAATCTCTTTTTATAGCATATTTAAGCACTTTTAAATACAATGATTGATGCAAATGAGTTATAGGCAAGTGTCATATCTCATTCAGAATGTTACACAATCATATTCTTCAGTAATGAGATGTCATTTCCCATTATAGAATCACAGAATGGTTGAAACTGTCAGGGACCTCTGGTAATCATCTGGTCTAAGCCCCTGCTCAGGTGAAGTCAGCTAGAGCCGAGTGCCCAAGACTGTGAAAAGCTTTTGGATGTCTCCAAGGACGGAGATGCCACCACCTCCCTGAGTTAACGAGTGCTTGGTCACCGTTATTGATGTCACTGGGCACCCCTGGAAAGAGCCTGGATCCATCTTCCTTGCACCCTCCTTGCAGATGTTTATTTACATTGGTGAGATCCCCTGAGCCTTCTCTTCTCCAGGATGAACAGTCCCAGCTTTCTCAGCCTTTCCCCATAGGAGAGGTGCTGGAGTCCATCCATCATCTTCGTGTTCCTTTGCTGGACTCTCCCCAGTATGTCCATGTCTGTTTTGTACTGTGAAGCCTGGAACTAGACCCAACACTTCACTTGTAGCCTCACCAGTGCCGAGCAACAGAAGATTCACATCTCTTGATCAGCTATCAGTACTTTGCCTAATCCAGCCCAGAATCCATCCATCTTCTTTGCAGCAAGAGCATCTTGCTGGCTCACATTCAGTTTGATGTCCACCAGCTTCTATAGACCTCTTTCCCTTCAGAACCTTATCCCACAGGACTTTTCCAAGGAGAGGTCTGAGTGAAATCTACAGCTATGATCTTGATTTTTGACCACCTCTCTCATCTCTGGATCATAAACTCCACTGTCTTGCAGTTATTAGAGAGGTCAAATAATATTTCATATAATAAGCGCATGAACTGTTGTGCCTTTGAAAATTATAGGAGCACATCATAATTGGAATAAAAAAAGAGAAACATTTTTTTAGAAACACCAAGAGAACTTGTGAATATGTGAATAAACAAAATATTCACTTTGTTGAATTAATAGAAGTATTCACATTTAATGAATTAATTCTGTCAGAAATTTCTCTGTCTTGGCAAGAGAGTAGTGCCCTACCATGAATAATTCTTTAAAAGGAATTAGTAAGCTTCAGAAATTGTCACTTTATTTAAGCATTAATTTCATTCTGTTGAATAGTATGATTAGAATTTAGTAGATTAGCAGATTATTTCATGGTTCTGATTAAAAAAAAAAAAGTGCTACAAAGGATGAACTATAGTGTTAAAAAAGAGGAAAAAATAGAAGGAGAAAACCTTTCCACTGTTTGCCTTTGTGCCTTTGCTGCTAATTTTTAGAGCAAATTACAGTAACTTTTCATGNGTTTTGTACTGTGAAGCCTGGAACTAGACCCAACACTTCACTTGTAGCCTCACCAGTGCCGAGCAACAGAAGATTCACATCTCTTGATCAGCTATCAGTACTTTGCCTAATCCAGCCCAGAATCCATCCATCTTCTTTGCAGCAAGAGCATCTTGCTGGCTCACATTCAGTTTGATGTCCACCAGCTTCTATAGACCTCTTTCCCTTCAGAACCTTATCCCACAGGACTTTTCCAAGGAGAGGTCTGAGTGAAATCTACAGCTATGATCTTGATTTTTGACCACCTCTCTCATCTCTGGATCATAAACTCCACTGTCTTGCAGTTATTAGAGAGGTCAAATAATATTTCATATAATAAGCGCATGAACTGTTGTGCCTTTGAAAATTATAGGAGCACATCATAATTGGAATAAAAAAAGAGAAACATTTTTTTAGAAACACCAAGAGANGTGCCTTTGCTGCTAATTTTTAGAGCAAATTACAGTAACTTTTCATGGAAGATGTTTTCCTTCCAAGAGAGCAAAGGAAGAATTTTGCAGTTTTAGTTCTTACCAGATGTTGACATTTTGTATGTTCTGTCTCGTATAATGCTGCCTTTATAAGGATCTCAAAAAGCAGTACTACAGAAATAAACCACAGTTAGGAAGTTTAAATTTAGATTTAGTTTTTTAAATACAGTAATGTGGGAGTTTCTAGTGATAGTGAGTTTTCTGTTAATCCAGAATCCAACTCAGTTTGTTCACTAAAATTAGCTTTGAAGTTAAACTTAGATTTCAAAGACACATTCATAGTAAATTCAATCTGAAATGAATGTGAATAGTTCCTGATGTGGATATGGATGTCCTGGATGTTTAGTACTGCATTATACCAAATCCCTGAAGATGACAGATTTATCTGGTATATAGGTGTGTTACTGTCAGGGACTAATGGGATACCATTTCTGAGAAGGAGGAAATTCTACAGTGATTAAAATCCATACACAGTCTTGCTCATTCACAATGTATAAACACAGTTCCCAACAGATCAAAACAAAGTTAAAAACTAGTGATTCCCTTCCCCATGAAAGGACAGTTTCTTAGCACCACTGTTCTATCATGGTTGTATGAACACTGTTGGGTGCTTGGCACAATCAGGATGGGTGCACTCTACAATGTAGGAAAAGCTGAGGACAGGAATCAGCATCGATTGGAAAGGAGAAGGGAGAAATAGAAAGATATCAAGAGGAAATACACCTCAAACTTATCATAAGAAGTTACATGAGTTTCTTGTGAACTTTTGCCACTGCTGATTCATGACTTCAAAGGGTTTCAGGGCAGCATTTTGACAACTGCGTCAGCATTCATTTTTTAAGTCTGACAGCAGAGATTTTACTGAGAAATTAAAATGATGGATTTATGTGGTCTTTTGAAGTCAATGAAGAAATTCATGGTCCAGTTATAGTTGTTTTTTGCTGTTTTCTCAATTTTTTTCCCCATCAGACTGGGCTGTGTTTAAAGCTGTGCTATTTATTTGAATGGGAATTGTGAACAGTTGGTACCCTTAAATCATCTATCTGACTTATCTTGGAATGGTTAAAGGACCATGCTGCCAAGATTTAGTGATTATTATTTATTTAGTGTAAAACCCTGTCTTTTGTACAGAAAATATAAACAGAACAACTGATAGAGTAAGCTTTGTGTTAGATTTGAGATGCCGGTAATATGCAGTACCATTGCCATGACAGTGATGCTTTGTCCTTTATAGTGCATTTCATTTAAGGAGCTGAAATAAGCTGTGCACCATTATTGATTCAATTCTGTCATTGTTATGTATAAGAACTTATATTTCAATTTATTAATTTCACTAAGTAACCATGATTTATCAAAACTCTTATTCATCAAACTAGTATTTCAGTTGCAGTTGCTTGACTTGGTCTTGCAAAGAGGAATGTATCTAGCTGGAGCATGGTTATGAAATTATAATTTAAAAAACCAGTTTTTTATCAAAACAAAGATTTTTAGAGGATTTTACTGATAGGCTGAATTGGCTAAAGGTACTTTTTAAAAGAATAACAGTGCTGAAGTTTTAATGCAGATTTTGTGGCATTACTTGAAGAAACAATGTAATCTAGTAACTTTGAGAAAATAGGTTTTTGAAAAAGGTGACCATGACACAGGATTTCTAGACCATGGGGTCTTCTGGTTTATATATTTTGAGATAAATTCTAGCATCCTTTTTCTCCTGCTCATAATAGTTGTATTTAGAGCCTGGAAGCTCAATCAACAGGTGTTTATTGAGTTTTATAGTTTGCCTCTGAGTAGGCTTTTCTGCTTCTTTGTTTTCTGTGCCTGCAGCTCATTCACTTCTGTCCTTCTTAGAGCTTCACTAAATGCACTGTGTCTTCTCAGCTTTCATTAGCCTTTTCTTTCATTCCTCTTGCAGTTGCTAATTTATTGTTGCTGCTCTTGATACCTTTGCCTTTTGCATGTGCTAATCTACCTCTTCCCTGTCTCTATCCTTTTATTTATGTTGCACTCCAAGACTGTGCAGGGTCCTCCAGAGTTCTCACTGATATTCTTCAGTCAATAAAGAAGGAATCCCTCCTCTAGCTGGGCTGACTGTGTGAGGCTGCAAGTGCTTGGAGAAAGGGCTTGGTTCTCTTGGCACAAAGGCAAGCTTCTGCCCTGTGATTAATTAGTGTGATGTTACAGCAAATGAGCTGTTGCAATTAAACCAATGCAGTAACAAAACACAATGAGCAACAATGCTTAACACTGGCACGGGCAAGGGGAGGCTGATCCCAGGTGGTGTTGGTCCAGCCAATCCATTTTGACACAAAACTCATTCCTATTGTGTACCCATAAATACAGAGCTCCTGTAGATTACACAGTATTTAAATCCTAATGATTAAAGTAAGATTTATGGAGAATTTATGGTTTGAGTTTTTTGCCTTAGGAGTTGTACTTCTTTGTTGTCAAATATTTTGTACAAAGTCAAACTTGCTTGACAAACTCACATAGTGAGATGGGTTTTCTTGGAGAACTCAAAAGTTACTATGGCCAGGCTGAATTTTACTGAAATTCCTGTGTGTCACATAACTATTTTGCAAATAGCTGTCTCCTCAGAGTTTAGGTTTGATGACTACTGACCATAAGCAATAATAGATCTTATGAGTGTACCTTTACCTTTTCCCTGAGAGCCCTCGTGCAATCTCCTGAAATATCCTCCTCTTCGGTAACTTTTTTCTGCTGTGGCATTTGTAAGCTCTCTGAATGTAGTTAGTTCTGGTTGTTCTGTGCTATAGCAATAGTAATTTGCAAATGTCATATGCCTAGAAGTTTCATAGTGCCACTACTGTTTCTTCTTCTTATTCANTGTTTAAGCAGAGAAGAAAACATTACTGAATGCTTTGATTGATCTTCTTTCCATAAAAGAGAATAAATGGCTTTGAAGTGTACTTTAGTTTTGTTCCGTCTGGTGGTTTACTAAGTTGTCTGTGGCATTTTAACAGAAATTATGAAAAACAATTGATCTAGATAAACTGAGACCTTTGTGACCAGAGGGAAGGCATGAACATTTCAGCATTGCTGCAGTGTCTCATGATATTAACCCAAGGGTTTTTGCTTTCAGTGCTGCTGCATTTCTTGCATTAAATTTTATATGCAGAAAGATAAAGACCTGGCAACATCCTAGTAAGTGGTATGCAATTCATAGTTATATGCCAAATTGATTATGATTATGAGCTCATTGCACTGTAGTAATTTTTCAATATAAATTAAATTTTTTCTTCATCATTTTAAGCCCCAAAAAACATTGCTTCTCATTGGGCTGAACTAAAATAAACACCGAAGTAAAAAGGTAGTGCAAAGAACAGAGAGTACAGTTCTTTGCTAGGTCATGTCCCAAGAAATTTTTTTTGCAAGCCTGACAATATTTACAAATTGCAATTAAAATGTACCCATTTAAAATTCTGTAGACACAAAAATAACACCATTATTTTCACTTCTTTTGTGTGTGTGGCTGGAAGTTTTTTTGTCAAAGCGATTAAAAACAAGGTGCAGTCCTAAACTACCTGGAAGTTGCAGTTTCACAGTACTTTTGAGAGGGTTCTGTTTGGTTTTAGTAAAATACTTATATATAAGACTGAGTGGCATGAAAAGAGTAACTCATTGGTGTTGTTGCTTGATAGATAGTTGCTGCCAAAAAATACTGATTGTCTAAGCAGTAGAGCAATGAAGGTCACATAATTTTATGTTAGTTGGGCAAACTAACTTTTGAGAATTTGCAAATGATCAGTGTTTCCTGAGGTAGGCCTACGTATGTTCTTAGTGAGTTTTTATGTGAAAGCTGCAATTACCAGTATGAAATTGATTTCTACTTTTATTAAAAAGCTCAGTGCAGATCTAAGGAGAGCATATTCCAAGTGTTTTGTGGCTGAATGAGAACTGGTGTCTTCTGATTCTGTTGAAAAGTTTTTATATGTGTTGGGACACATTGTAAAAGGTATTTTTTACTGTTCCTGAAAATACATGTTTATAATGGGGGAAAAAAAATTAAAAGCAGTTTGATTTTCCACTTCATTAAAGTTTGTGAACTGATTGGTGATTGGTAGATTCCATACACAGGATAAAAAAATAATTAAATTCCTTTAGGAAAAGGAAAACCAGTATGTTGAACGGAACACAAGTAAAAGTGCTTTCCTTTTGAGTCACAAATGGCAATGTAGATGATCTATTGCAGAATTTTCTGCTGGGTTAGCTGAAGAACATGAGCAAAAACACATGGGAATTTAGTATCTTAGAGCCTTTTAAAGCTGCAATATAGTCAGTTGTTTGCAGCATGCAGCTTTTGAGAATTACAGCAGGATTATTTGGATCTTTTTAAATATGTAATATTCTTGGCATGAATTCCAGTTAAGGCAAGGCAGAAAGCCATTAGAGACAGCAGAGATTCTAAATGGCTAATTGTTTTTAAAGGAAGAGCAGTAAGTGCATGCAGTGTATTTGTCCCAGGGCAAGAGGAAACTTGGTGATCCCTCCCTTCCCATGCTTAATTTAGGAAGAGTAAAGGTATTACTTTCACTTGTGTCTATTTATTTATCTTTACAGAGTTGTTCTGAGCAACAGTGAGTGACTTCAGTGTTCTGAAAACACAAAATGCTGTCTATCTGCTATATATTACTGACCCCTTTAAAATATCAGTGGTATTGGGAAAAGGACGGCTGTTTTTCATTTTAAGTTAGAAGATAATCTGTAGGCAAAGTATTTGCTGATGGAAAGAATAAGACATTGTTTGAAACTTTTTTTCTTAAGCAAAATTATTTGCAGAATCATGTTTTGGCGAATGAGGCTGACACATTCTGCTCTGTAAGTATCTGGATTTAATTTTTTCCTTCTTTGCACACTTGATTGGAATCTCTAAAATCTTGCCGTTTGTTTCTTATAAACTGTTGGTCAGTAATATTCTAGCTTTGTCCTCACCCTGTTGTAGTCTAAAAGAGCTGCTATACTATCATTTTTGACTCTTGGGATGTTCTATTTTAGAGCTTTATCAGAGTCTCTAAAATATTTCTTCCTCTTCTCTTTTGTCCTGGCTCCAGTTTTAAATATATGAGAAACAGAGATGTTTTGATCAATGACATGCAGTTTTTCTGTTGCTGTTGTGCCAATATATTTTTCTTTACTAACATGGTGACATTAAATTCTTTTCCCCATGTTTCTCTTCATGTTTTCCTATTCCTGTAAGCCCTGCTTTCTCTAGCCATGCTCCAGAGAAAAGGATGTTGCTTCCCCAAAGGATTACTTGAATTATATATATATAAAATGTAAAACCTGACAATCTCAAGGTCTGTTTTCTTTATATCAAAAAGCTGATCGTAATCTGAGCATGCTCGAGAACATATCTGAGAGTCTTACAGCTACCATGAAAATAGACGAGGTGAGAGGCCTCTCCTTGCCTTCTAATGATCCTGATTAGTTCTTGGTCCTAACTGAAGTGTGACCACTAGACCTATTAAATTAATATGCTGTTATATTATGGTAGAAATAATAATAATCTAAAAGTATTACTTGGGCAGCTGTCTGATATTTTGAAAACCTTTTCTTCTATGATTCATTTTCTTCATGATTTAGCTGTTACTGAATATCCGGACTGCCCAGTGTCCAAATCGTGTTCTACCTGGCATCTTCTGAACAGGGCATAGGTACCAACAGAGCAGGAGAAATGGCAATAATTACATCTTATCTTTGCTATGACATGTAGCTAACAACACAGGCTATGGAAATTAATGGACAGCTATCAATGCATCCATTTATGTGTCCTTAAAGCAGGTGGCGGTGCAGGACAGGTTTCACTCTTATCATAGATTTTAGCAGATTTTAGATTTTTTCATTTAAAGAATTAGCTCTTCCATAAACCCCACGTCTTCATGTTTCTCTCTGTTTTAAAATACATTTTTTGGTAATAGTGTACTTTCATTGCGTCTGCTGAGGTTCTTGGGATGACAGTCTTTAACCCCAGGGTACATGATCTAACATCTCTCCTTGGCACTTGGTTCTCTCAAAAATTTTGTGATATTATTGTGTGTTTAATCTCAGATTAACTAAGAATTTATTTTGCATTGAATTTTGTCCAGGTTTTAGCTGTGCCTCATGGTTACATCATGCTTTCTTAACTACAGCAAGTTCACTATCTTAATAAAGCAAAGATTTAAGAGAGCTACTCTCTCTTGATGACTCATCTGCAAAGAATAACAAAAGGGCTTGACATAAGAATAAATTATTCTTTAACAGACAGTGATTGGTCTTGATGGAGATGAAAACTGGATAAAATAAAACAAGCATGTCATGCTCATTTCATAAAAACTACCCTGGTATAATCAACATGGCTTTCAAGGGGCCAGAGGTCTCTGCAAGTCATGAGGAATCATAATCTGCACAAACCACTTTTTTTTTTATCCTATTGACTGTATCTCTTAAAAGCCACAATTATGAAATGCAATTAATCATTTATGGTGCATATTTGAAGTAAACTTTTTTTAACTGCTGGAGCTTTATGTTGTGGACTTTGACTAAGTGCATTGGTAAATGCTTAATTTAAAGGGATTCTGTCACCCTGAAACATAATTCTCTAAAATTTTTAATTATTATTTGAGAGGAGTCTATCTAAAGAGACTCCTGTCAATTCCCTTGCCAGCAGTGTGATTTCATGGCCACTCTGCTTTTTGCTTTCTTCAAGATGTTTTTCTTTCCATCAGTCAGTAAGAAAATTAATTGGTATCAAATAAGCTTTCTAAAATATGCAAAATGTAAAATACATTGAGTTAAGCATTTTTCCCAAGCAATAATTAATCTTGATAGACAAGGTGTTGTCACCTCGTTTATTAATACTATTATTTTTTTTTTTTAATTTAAGGAATTTGTGAACCTTCTCAGCATTCTGACTTACGATTCTTTTGTTATAACCTAGTGCATTCACTAGTTAGCTGGAACTTCCGTTTCCTCTACTACATGAGGGATCTTCAGAGGACAGCTCCTGCCTGTCTTGCTACAGCTATCTGAGAGGCTGCTGTTTGCCAGCTGTCTGCACCACGTCTGTGGGCAGCTGCTGTTCCAACAGATGCCTCTGCTTTCACTCTATCTAAAGCCCAGCTCCTTTCATTTTAAATCCCTCTTCACCAGAACTACTGTCCCCCCTTTTAGTGTACTGTGGACAATCCAGGTAGGACATCTGGCTGAAATGCAGTCTGGCAGGTCTGTCATAAATGCCCAGCTGAACCTGAATCATTTCTTTCTGAAATGATCCTCTTTCGTCTGTGCTCTCCCTTCTTACAGCCTGGCAGATTTTTTACAATGCCTAATTCTGCTGTCCTCTGCTTTCTACCCTTCTTCCCAGAACCAGATTTAACTTCCAATACCTGTGTTCAGCTTACTGTTTCCCTTTTTTTTTCTTTAATTACAGAGACAATCTTTGGATTTTTTTCAAGAAATAGATTTTGAATATTTACATGAGTTTCTATATCTCTAAGGGTATTTGTAAATACTTTAGTATAAGACATTAAGCAGTACTGTCCAGTGTTGTTTAATTCTTGTTTTGATCTTCAGTATTTCTAGTACATGTGTGTTGTCTTGGTATTGCTTGCTGTAAACTTGTTACTGGAGAAGTGTCCATTTCTTTCCTCTTCTAAGTGCCAATTTGATCAGCTGTTTTAACAATGATTTTCCCATAGTCAGTGGTATGACAATGATTTAGTCTTGACAGAGATACTGTGACTAAACTTCCTCTGAAATCAGGAGTCATCCCATACAGGTTTTTTTTGGCCACAGTTGGTGACTTTGAGGCTCCACAAGATGTTCCACAGACTTTCATGTTGACACACAAATAAAATAATCCATTCTTGGAGGTTTTTAAAATCTTTGTGAGACAAAATGCCATAAATTTATTTTAATGCATTTAAGGTTGTAATAGATAATGTGAAGTTGTCATATTTATACATCACATTTATTTTGCTAGTAGACTAATCTGAGACCTATAAGGATGTGGTATTTTTAGTCAATTATTCTATGACTTCTTGCCAGTTTAATTACAGTGATGTCCAATTCGGTTGTCGCAGTTAGGATAGCTAAAAACGTGCCTTCTCTTTACTGCTGTCTACAGTAGACATGCTACCAAAACTCCCAAAGTGTCGACCTGGTGGGGAAAACCCATTTATTTTCCCTACCTGAATGAGGAAGGCAAAGTTATGCTCCAACTAATACTTTACTTGACAGTGCAGAAAAACATGTTGATACCACATGAAAAACCCCTTCAAAGCAGCATAAATCAGTTTCTGCAACAAAATCCCACCCTCCCTCCCCTTTGCTATCCCCTGCCCTTTTCCATGTAAAGTGTGCTAGCTTTTCTGGAAATATTTTCAGAGAGATTGTGTATTCTGTGAAAGCTTAGGCTGTGCCAAATACCTAAAACTCTTTTTGCTCTTTGAAGTTCTAAGTTTACAGTACCTCTGGTCACCTGGCCAAGGATGTGATGGAAGCATGATAATATGTTTGAGGAGATCAATCACTAGCAGACTGCCAAAGTAGCAAATAACTAGGTGCTTTTTACCCCTCTTTTTATACTTATTGGCATGCCCCGTAGAATAGGGATATGAGGACAGAAAACCTTCCTTAAATGAAGAGTGAAGTAGATGCCTCAGGGACTGTTATGCAAAATGCCCTAACAACACAAACTGGGTGTGCTCACTGTGAAGTGATACCATAGGGACCAGCATGTCTTCTGTAACTCTTGGCATTCCCAAACGGGCTAGTTTTTACACATAACATTTTGTAACTTGTTTTAGAATCCATCTCATATCACCTGGAATGTATTTTTTTATTACAGTTTCCTCAAATCAGGATAGAGGCGTCTGGCATTGGCTTGAACTCTTACTTTTGCCAGCCAACCTCTTGCTGGTAGCAGAAGAAAGAGCACTAGAGTATTCCCAGTGCTTTTACTATTTTGTAACACCCTTCATGCCACCCGCTTGCAATACTTGGCAGAGAGTCTGTGAATGAGACTGCACATTAGGCCAGGTAGTGCTCTGGAAAGTATAACCCTCTTCAGGTCTTCCTCTGAAAAATTAAGCATTAGCACAAAGTGTCATGATTCCAAATGCACTTAGTACTTTAATGCAAGTAAGCCACATTCCAGATCAAAGTCCTCAAACTCATCTGCTGGGTCTCTCAACCAGGTGGACTTTCAGCCTTTGTTTTAATTTACAGGTATTTTCTTATGTCAATCTACTCTTGCTACCAAAAATGTCTCAAATCTATTAAAATAAACAAAAAGGAATATTGTTAAATAAAATATAGATAGTAGAACTTGCGAAGTTATTGTAGAGAAATAATTTCTAAAATGTATAACAATCTGCTTTAAATAAACGTAACTTTATAACACCAGCATTTAATAAATGATGTTATTGTTTGATTGGCTAGTTTTAAATACAGCAATGGCTTCAGTTATGTACATTTTATTCCATTACAAAACATTGAGTCTGTAACTTTTATTTACTTACTTTTTGCAGTCCAGACAGTCCCTGTGCAACACCATTTCTGAAAATAGTTTCTTCTAGACTGCAGTGGACCTATTTCAGACTGCTCTGATGTGGTTAGAATGTCTCCCAGTCATAAGCGAGGTGCTTATAGCACTGAACTAATCCCTGTCTACTGCAGCATACTGAGCATCCTGAGGAAGTTAATGGCATGATTAACTATTAACTTAACTATTTTCAAAGTTATTCCAACTCACCTTATGCTATGATTCTGTAGCATTTTCTCTTTCCGAAGGTAGCCGGAAGGTCAGTAGCCCATTGTATGGATACATTACTTTGAGAATGTCTTCTGAGTAACAGTCAACCTGCTCTATTAACATTATTCTATGACTTGCATTTTTGCCAAAAAATAAAAAAATACAACCAACCCAAACCACACACCAAAAGCCAGATGTAGGAAAAAAAAATTGCAATGACAGTTTTTCCCTTATCCATTTTGCCACAAGCTCATCATTAAAATTGTGAAATCATGAGGAAGTGTCCACTTGTCTTGGAAGTATCCTCACAGGAATTTCTATGCTTGTACAGTTGGGGTATCCTGTCCAGCAAAAAATATCCTAAGGTCACATAGTTTTGGATGCTTCTCTGGGATATTTCATCATTAAATGATTTTCTCAGCATTTCCATTTATTATGGAGTAATACCGAACACCAATTTCCAGCTGTCCTGTTTACTGAAATACAAATTTAATTTAAAAGATCACCAAAAGAGTGTAGACTTCAAGAGTTAATGCCCTGAGTTGATACTAAGCTCTGGGATTGTCCAATGCAGCACACACAGGGCCTACATCTTAATTTTTCTCTCTCAATGAGTTAACACAGCAAGAAAACCAAAACTGCAGCAGAGACACATGATAACAATAGTCCTGCCAACTGATCCATCTGGCTTTTTAATTTTAAAACAAATACTAGGAATTGTTGTGTGGCTTGGGAGGTAGTTAAAGTTGTACGTATATATCCCTAAAATGACTTGTTCAGGCTTAGAATGGAAAAATTTTATCAAAGTAAAAATAATATTGTATAGTTCATTCATTATTAAATCTAGTTTTACAATTATAAATATATATTTAATTCTCAAGTAAACCCTGAGGAATCACCAATTTTGCAAACAGTGAAATTTAACTATAACATGTCAATTATGACATTATTCCTGCTCTGCTAATTTTTGCTGCTCTGAGGTTAGACACTGCTGCCAGCAAAATGCCATGGTCTAGTTCTCACCACAGCATTACCATTGGTTCTCTAAATACTTTAATTAAATTGTTTCATTTTGGTTTCTGAATTCCCTCTTTTTTAATGGACACAGTATTTTTTACCGTTGGTATTTTCTGAAGGTACTTACCTTTAATGCTTATGTTTATGTGAAGCATCCAGATGTGATTTTTGTCTTTTTTTGTGACAAACTTAATTTTAAAAAGTGAGGGAGGACTGCAAGTTAAAAGCAGTAGTGTTGATTGAAAATTAAAACTACTCATTGCATTAAAGTGCAGGGTGTCCGCTGTTTATAATTTGTTGGTCTTTGTATTTTTCCTGCTGGTAATATGTCACTGGATATGCAAAGTAGATACATGAGAAAACACCATTAAGTCCTGTCTGTGATCACCTGAGCATTACAAGAAAGCTCACTGATTTCTGGGATTTTCTTAATCTGTTGCTGAAGTAAGCAGGCACTGGAAAAAGTTCAATCAAAAATAAGGGGAATTAAGGAAGAGCAGGACAGATGGAAAGGAAATTTAGTCCCTTATATATGACACTGAGCCAAAGGTTATGCAGAATTTGCAGAGCTGAATTTCAAGTACTTTGTCTTCCAGCTCTGGCTTAGATTCGTGTAGTTAGGTATGTTTGACCTTCAGCCAAAGCCCAGCAAACCAGATCAATGTGATCTGCACCTGTAGGTGACGAGGTTACTGGTGTTACCTGTGGCTGTGATTTGCTATCCAGTAAGAGCTGTAGCACTTAAGGAAAATTAATTTGTAATTAGAAGTAGGTGAGACTGCAGCTTAGATGTACACACTGTCATGGTCTAAATAGGTTTAATTGTTAATACTGTGCTTGAGCCTGCAGCTGATGGAGCAACTAAAGAGTGGGAGAGACATATGATATTTTATTTATCCTTGTAGAATTGAATCTGTTCAGCACATAGCCTAACTAGGAGTCCAGCATAGTGGTGAATGAGAATATACTTCATGTTTACGAAATAGAAGCATAACAAAAATGGGGAAAAGGCATCCTCATTTGAAGTATGCCTACAAAAGGACCTGTCCTGACAAAACTAAAGATTATATAGTTCCACTGACTGTTTTTATACATGACCCTCTATTTGGTCTTGAGCATGAGTTATACTTACTTACAGTGTGTAGTTCTCCTGCCCTACCCTTCAGGATTTCTGCTAAAAATGATGCACCCACACATCCTGATTATGGCTCATCTCCTGCTTCTCACTGAAGAATTCCCAAACCTCGCATCAGTGAGCAGACATGCTGCTGTGACTTTTGGGTACTTAGTCTGTGAAAGAAATTAGATATCCTTTAAGTGCCTATATCTCAAGTGTGCTTCAAATGCTAAGAAGAACTAGGAGGGCCCTTCCAGACAAGAGTCTCTAGATGCTATAGCGCTGCCTATTGTAATTTGAAATAAGGGTGGTATTCCTTTACAGATGAGTTTTTTGAAAAGAAAATCTTTAGACTCTTTGAAAACTCAAATTTGTATTTCAAGAGGCAGATTCCAGGATATGTCTCTCCAAATATCTGCAAGACTGTAATCCTGTCTGAAGTGAGCTTTCTTCACCTTTTCTTTTCAGCTTAGAAAAATCCTCTTAAGTTTTCTTGTGACATTTCAGAGAGGTACTAGTAGAGTCCAATGTTAACTTCCACATAAAAACAAAAAGGAAAGCTTTTGGTAGGTGCTCTACCTTTCTCCATGTAGCAGTTAATAGCTACTAAATTATAAGTAGCCAGGGTGCTAATTTGGTGGCCTGAAATAATGAAGTTAAAAAGCTAAATACACTTTTAATATATGTGTCTAATAAAATAGTGAAAACCAGTGAATTAAGTCAGCTTCTCTCCTTGTTTTGATGTATTTCTTCAGAAAACAGCCTATCCTAACACTTAGCAAAAGAGATGGTACTCTGAATTCCTTCATCTTCCCTTGGTCTTCCCTCCCAAATCTGTTTCCTTTGCTTGTCTATATGAAGGGTATTTTAACTATTTCAGCCATAGATGGTTCAAAATGATACCATTTAGCATCTGAGGTGGACATGCTTATTCTGGTTTGAGTTTCTTCATAATTTTAAACATTACTGTAGATCCTTCGATACCATGCAAGCAAAGAGGTAAAATAATACGGTATATCTTTGCTATATTTAATTATTTAACTGTATGTTTTTGAAGCCTATGTCAAGTGTATTTACCTCAGAGCTTTGCTGTCCATGGCCTGCTCATTTAAAGAATAACTACAGCAGTCTTGTTTTTCCATAGTCTCCTGTGTGCGTGGTATGTTAATTAGTTACTGGTTACCCACTGTGTGCCAGCCTGACTTCATTGTGCCTGTGGTCTTTGAAGCTGGGAATGTTCCAGTTGCAGCAGCAGCCTGCCACAGCAGCAATTTCAGTTCTGGTTAGTGCCAAGTCACTTTGTTTTAATGATCCTTCCAGATGACTTGGGAGAACAACAGTATTTCCACACAAGACATATCACCCTTAGCTAAATGGAGAGCTACAGACAATAATTACGGAGAAGTGGGGGGGAGGAGGAAGGGAGAAGCTGAAAAATCAGTGCTATCTGGGAAAAAAAGAAAAAGTGTGTTTTATTATTTAGAGTTTACTAGACACCTTTGTGTCTAAAATTACTAAACACCTTTGTGATGAAAGAAAGTGGAGTTATTCCCAGGTTACATGTGAGAAAAGTGAGGGCTTGTCTACACGGGGATGCTATGCTGTTGTGTTGTTAGCCAGTACACTGCTGTATTTAAACAGCTGTAATTATGCTGGTAGAATTGCCTGGGTGAGACTCTCCTCTGAGTTAAAACATGCCCTGTTCTGGTTTTGAGGTGTACTGCTTTGGAAGAAATTTCAAGTGACCTAAAAAAGGAAAAACAACCCGAATTTCTGGATAAATACAAACTAAGACCAAATAAGTTATACTCAGTAACTATAGCCTTTAAAGCATTTCTCTCATGCTATATAGCTTTCCTGGCTAGACAAGCCTTGAACAGTATAGTAACGGGCTTGTGTCGCTGTTTCTTGTGCTTGCTGATACTGTGTTACTATTTCCTTTTGTCTGCTGTCTTCTCCCTATATCACTGTAGATTTTTTGCTTGTCCTGGAGGGTTTCTATTGCAAAAGAATTCATATGTACAACAGCAGTGCCACAGTCACTAGAAGTAATTTTTTTTTAAAAAAGGAAACTCAATTATACAGAATATATAACAAAAGATGAGATATTCTCTGGCCTATACAGTGGAACAATTTTTCCACTGTGAAATTGCACTGGCTTTAATTCACAAGTTAAGTGCTCTTCCTAAAAAAGACTTCTGGTTTAATGCCTTCTCTCATCTTCTTACTGCAAGACTATTAAAGCCCTCTCCAACAGCATCCAGATGTAAAGATGTACAAAGCCACAAACAAATAGAGGAAAAAAAAAGAGCACCTGCCTTGTGAAAGAGAACTCTTTGTAAGACTTGAGATAATTTCAATTTTTGTGCCTTCACTTTGAGAAGTAAAGGCCACCTTTGTCCTTTTCCTATGAGTTAGGGGTTTGTACCAATTAATTAATTAATTATATTGTAAAGATGAACTGACAGGCTGATGAAGAAAAATAGGACCACGAGCATTTATGAAGAGTGGGAAATCTCACTGAAATACAAAAAAAGTAATAATGAGTGACAAAGGTTACTCATTAGTAACTGAATAGTATTTGGTTTTCCACTCATTTACTGTTATAAGGTACTAGGTACAGGAACCTGTCTGAATAACAATATAATTGAAGCATATTAAGGGTGAAAAAAAAGAAATGAGAAAAACCAGTTAGAAGACTAGAAATAATGTTTGTCCAGCGGAACTACATAGCAGCTGAATTATCACCAAAATTGAGAAGACATATACTGGCCTCCCATGGGAAGTGCTAAAGATTCCATTGCTTGGGAAGCTTACACCTACTGGTAGGTTGCATTTTCATCAGCCTTTCTGTAATCTTTCAGTTTGGTGAAAGTGCAAAACCCTTAATTTTTAACTCATTACTGGTTAATGTTGGTTTGAAGAGCTGTTTGCTTAAGGGGTAGAACAGTTGATAACAAGGCATTAATTTGGGGGATCAAAACAATGTGTCCTTCATTAATTGTTGAGGCCAGAGGCTTAAAACCATTTTTTACATGTTTTCTTTGTTTTAAGGAGAAAATAGTCCTAAGACTTCTTGAATTAACCAATACAATTGTACAAGTTTTCCCATTTCAGCATTCAACTACTTTGTTTTGTATTATAAAACAAGCTTGGAAGAGAGGAAGAATATTTGACTTTGAGTCAAAGTGTTTAACACCGATAAAATTAGATTTAGCCATAATGTGATGATCATTTGTGCATGTCATTGATTTCATAGAATGATTTAGGTTGGAAACAACCTTTAAGAACTGAGTCCAACCTTTAACCCAGCAGTGCCAAGTCCACAATTAAACCATGTCCCCATGTCATCTACACATTTCTTAAATACTTCCAGAGATGGTGACTTTACCACTTCTCTGGGCAACTTGTTCCAATGCTTGACAACCATTTTGGTGAAGAAAGTTTTCCTCATATAAAACCTAAACCTCCCCTTAAGACCATTTCCTGTCATCTTGTCTCTTGTTCCCAGGGAGTAGAGCCCCATCTCCACCTGGCTGCACCCTCCTCAAGTGGAGTAAGTCAGGGAGTTGTGGAGTGTGAGAAGGACCCCTGAATCTCCTTTTCTCCAGGCTGGGCCCCTTTCCCAGCTCCCTCAGCTGCTCCTCACTGGACTTGTGCTCCAGTCTCTTCTCCAGCTCCATTCCCTACTCTGGATGCCCTCTGGCCCCTCAATGTCCTTCCTGAATTGAGGGGCCCAGAACTGGGCACAGCACTTGAGCTGCAGCTGCAGCAGTGCCCAGGGGACGGTCACTGCCCTGCTCATGCTGCCCCACTATTGCTCACACAGGCCAGGATGCCCTTGACCTTCTTGGCCACCTGGGCACAGCTGGCTCATGTGCAGCTGCTGTTGACCAGGACCCCCAGGTCCTTTTCCACCTGTCAGCTTTCCAGATACTTTTTCCCTAGCCCATAACACTGTTATGACCCAAGAGCAGGACCTGGCACTTGGCCTTGTTGAACCTNTGCCCTTGACCTTCTTGGCCACCTGGGCACAGCTGGCTCATGTGCAGCTGCTGTTGACCAGGACCCCCAGGTCCTTTTCCACCTGTCAGCTTTCCAGATACTTTTTCCCTAGCCCATAACACTGTTATGACCCAAGAGCAGGACCTGGCACTTGGC
>VWYN01023612.1:0-12542 GCA_013400075.1 Hippolais icterina
CGCGCTGAGGGCCGGCGGTGCCGCGGAGCTGTGGGCGCTCCCGGCCCGTGCCAGGCGGCCGAGGGCGAGCCCTGGCCCGCGGGCTCCTGCGGCCTCTGCTCCGGGGCTCCTGCAAATCCATCGAGGCCGTAACTGTTCCATGGAGGCCATAAATGTTCCATCGAGGCCGTAAATATTGCATTGAGGCCGTGGATGTGGGGGACAAAAATAGACACGCGGTCACGGGTGTTCGGGGCAGCCCGTGGGGTGAAACGCGTGGTGCGGTTTCCACCAGGGAGGGCAAAGCAGGCACTTCTCTGTGAAACCCAGAGTCTGAGGGAAACCTGGGTTGTTGTAGGAAGTCTCTGCTCTGTTTTCCAGTGAAAATAAGCAGGGAAGCAGAGGTGCTCGAGGCTGGATGGAGAGCGGTGCTGGATGGGTCCCATGTGCTGCCCGGCTTATCTGTCACACACACGCGTGCGATTCCTCACCTGGGGAATTACGCATAATTATTGCATAATAATCTGTTTTTCTGTATATGGTGCCCCTGCACTGACAGGAGATTGAATGGTTTGGGGAGCAGTTTGTAGAAAAAAGCATTATTTCAGAATTAAGCGTGCAGGGGAGAAGGGAGCAGGAAATCCTGCCAGGAACCTGTGTCATTTCCTATGCCAGGAAATTCTGTGAGCTCTTTAGGCCTGTACGTTTTAAATAATAAAAAAAATATTTCCTGAATATTTTAGGAAATACAGCCTTAATATCACTGTACTAGAAGCAATTTTCCTGAATACTTGAGGAAATACAGCTTTAATATCACCTTAATAATTATTTCCTGAATATTTTAGGAAATATGACGTTAATATAAGCTATTTCCTGAATATTATAGGAAATATGGTGTTAATATAGGCTATTTCCCAAATATTTTAGGAAATACAACCTTAATATAACCTTAATATGATCTATATATAACCTTATCCCTTTTCCTTAAATGAGATTCATATTTCCTCATTTCTGCACAGAGGTATTGAGGGTAAATTGTGTTAGTGAACCAGCGTGAGGGAAATGTCATTTTTGTTATGCAGAGGAGCCTTCAGCGCTCGCTTTTCCCTCCTTCCTGGGTGCTGGAGGTGCTGCTAATCCTGGAATTCAAGGATAAATCAAACCCAGTATTTGGGGGTGTAAAAGCTTTCAGCTTGTTTTGCCAGCTGAGAGGGAGGAGGCGAGGGAAGGCGCCGGGGTTTTCTGTGTTTTTGGGCCGGCTGGTGCTGCTGCAGTGAAATGAGTCATCGTCCCTCAGCCACCACCACACAGCAGCCGCTGTGCGCTGTTGGCAACAGCCAGCAAAAGTTTGCAGGGCACAATTCTTTCCAATCAACTGCTGCTAATTCCTTCTGCGCTCGGGGAAACAAGTGGGACAGCCTCTCCCTGGTAAAAGTGCTAATGATGGATGCGGCCGGATGGGAGCACATGGAAAAATCAGATTTTTTTTTTTTTCTTTTTTTTTTGTTTTCCCTCCCTCATGGAAAGTTGATGCCCCAGAACCAAGCAAAAATTTCCTGCTCTTCTCCTTCATCAAACTAAGCAAAATAATGGCTGTTTTGGACATTTTAAACATTTTGTAGTTGTTCTTGGTTAGGGTTGCTAATTGAGTATAAGAAATTTCATATAGATGTGGAGTATTTTTAACAGTCATTAGGCAGATGGTGTCTCATTGCTGACAGGGCTGTAATTAGGTACAATACCAAAGAGAATCTGTAACCTCCTTTCCTGGCATGCTGGATCATTTCTTGCTGAGATAAATTCAATATAGGATGGATCTGTATAAGAGCAGGTTCTGTATGAAATATTTTAAAAAACCATAAGTGAGGTGAAGCAGAAGTCAGACCAGTGACTAAACATTTTGTGGGAACATTGAACAAATGTGTCTGGAGGCCAAAGAGAGGAAAAAAGGTTCTCTAAAATCAGCTTTTAATGTCTTCTTCACTGTTCTCTTGTCCTCCCACTCTCAGAAATAGTGAAATTAATGGTGCTCCCATTTCTAAAGGAAAATTCTTTGCTTCTGCAGCATCTTTCTTTTTTGAGATTTCCCTGCAGAACCCTTCAGGATGAGAGAACCCTTCCACCTTTTACATTTTCAGCTCTGGATTATTTTTTAAGAAGGTATTAATTGCAAAGGCAGTAACTAGACAGACTATTGTAGAAATTTTTTTTTCCATCTTTAATAGCTTTCAAGGTCTAAATGATGTTTTTCAGCACCACTGGGATTATCCATTACCCAGCAGCTCTTGGTGTAAGAATCCTGGAGAGTGGTTTATGCTAATATGTAGTTTAGATGTAACATGGAGTATAAATAATGTTTGTGTTCAAAGAAATAGGGTCAATTAATGCAGTGACTGATAATTTAATTGTCCTCTTGCCTGAAAATTACTTTGAGATTGGCTGAGAAATGGGAAGGAAGCAGTAGTTTTTAAATACTATTTTATATCTGAAATCCCTCGGGGTCTTATGATTTGCTTCCTCAGGAGTTGCCTTTGCTGAGTTTGTGTTGGGTGTACACACAGCAAAGGCTGCCAGCAATTAAATTGTCTAAAATACCAGCAGGAGTCTCTGCATGAACACGGAGTTTCCCATGGCTTCTTTCTCCCTTGCAGTTTGATTGTTGAGGTTTGTGCAGCCTCAGACACTTTACTCAGCATCCTGCAAGGAATGAAGTTATCTGGCATCCTGGTGTGCTGACAGAAAACCTTTAGAGCTGAGATAAGGAAGTACCACTGTAGTGAAGAGCTGAACTGACAGCCTTTGTTTATTATTTTCTTCCAAGGAAAGTTGTTCTTTAGCCTTTCAGAAATAAATTCCCAGCTTTTGACCCTTTCTATAGAATGATGATTCTGCTGTAACAGCAAGAAAATTCTTTTCCTCCAGTTTATTTCCCTGTGCAAGGCTGGAATATTGAATGCATTTCCCTGATTCTCAAGTTTTTCTTTGTGTCTCAGCCTTTGCTGACTGATTTCTACACAATATTCTGTATGTGCTTACCAGTAGAGAGCGAGGAAGAGGACGACAATGAAATGGAAGTGGAAGACCAAGACAGTAAAGAAGCTGAGAAGCCAAACATCATTAATTTTGATACCAGTTTGCCCACATCACATATGGTATGTTTTTATATGTTGTCATTAAATATATCCTGAAGGGATTTGAACGGGGTTTGTATAGTTTTATTGTAATGTTCTTAAGCCAAACTTAATTTTATTTTCACAGAATCATAAGATCATAGAATGGTTTGGGTTGGAAAAACCTTAAAGGGCACCCAGTTACAGGGTAGGGCACCCTAGGCAGGGACTCCTTCCACTATCCCAGGCTGTTCCAAGCCCCATCCAGCCTGGCCTGGGACACTTCCAGGGATCCAGGGGCAGCCACAGCTGCTCTGGGCACCCTGTGCTGTGGGCCTGATTTTCTGAGCCTGAGAGAATTTTTAGCTTGTTAACAATTAAAGAGTTTCCCTCTTTCCCAAGGGAAACTATTCCACAGTTTTCCTTTCTCATAACAACCTTTCTCCAGGTGCTGTTTTCTATTTCTGTAATTTAACCAGTAGAATTTGAGAGGTGTCAATCTTACACACCAACCATGTGCCTTTTGTATGGCAGCGTGTTACAAAAGAACGTGACAAATTGTGAATAAAACCTTCTGTTCTCTTTGCCTCCTGAGAACATTGAAGTTTTGAGTCCTTATTTCGTGTCCTACGACGACACTGTGCCAGGGCCTCAGCATCCTCAGGGGGAAGAATTCATTCCCAGGCTCCCATCCATCCCTGCCCTCTGGCAGTGGGAAGCCATTCCCTGTGTCCTGCCTTGCAAAGAATCTCTGTCCATCTTTGCTGTAGCTCAGTCAGACACCGGAATAAGCTCAGCTCTGGGCTGAACAACTCTCCCAGCCGTTCCTGCCAGCAGAGCAGCTCCCTCCCTGTGCTCCCCCGTGCTGACTGTCCCCCCCTGCCCTTGGCAGTACCTGGGCTCGGACATGGAGGAGTTCCACGGCAGGACGGTGCACGATGACGACAGCTGCCAGGTGATCCCCGTGCTGCCCCGGGTGATGGTGATGCTGATCCCCGGCCAGACGCTGCCGCTGCAGCTCTTCCGCCCCCAAGAGGTTAGCATGGTGCGGAATTTAATTCAGAAAGACAGAACCTTTGCTGTCCTTGCATACAGGTAAAAAGCCACGGGCGGGTTGCTGGTGTGTGCGGCGTGTTTTTTTAGCACGGTTTCTGTGGGTACTAAAGCAAAAGCAGATGGTTGCCTCGGTTCTGTGCTCGATAACGAGCTGAAATTGCTTAACAAAAAATTGTCTCCCAGTGTGTAATGGCAGTGTAGGTGCTTGACAGCATCACGTGTTTGTGTGGAGAAACAGCAAGTGCTGATCTGCTTCCTTGTTTCAGCACCCTCTTCATTTCAGTAACTGTTTGTTCTGTCTTGTTAAAGAATAAGCCTTGACCTGAAATGTAGAAGTCGCATTCTTGTTTTGAGAGCTGTATTGTTGCTTGTTTTGTGTGTGAATTAACAAGCACTGGCAAATGTTTCACAGCAGAGTTGAGAGACAGGAGGTGATAGAAAAGTGGAGAAGAGAAAAGCTGATCAGTACCAGAAGAAGTTGGGAATGTTCTTCCCTCTTCCCCCTGCAATTTACTATGGATTAATTGTGTGGGAGGTGGGAACAGTTCCTGTTATAAAGTCAGTCCAAAGAATGTTGGTGCTTTCAGTGTCTGCATTTGAAATGCTGGCACACTACTGATCTCTGTGCTCCCAGAATGTCACATCTAGACCCTAAAAGAAAACCAAGGCACCTGGCAAAAAACCCCAACCTACCAAAACAACAGAAATTGCTTTATAATGGAAAAATTATTATTGTGATTGGTTAAAGGTATTTCACCAAAAATGACTTTTTTGATCAGACCAAATCAAATAGGATTGGTTACAATAGATCAAACCATGTGCAGTCAGTGCAGGCAGACTGGAGTCTGAATGAGCTGTTTGGAGGGGGGGTTAATTAATTTAATCCATCCTGAATTCTGTTACTTTTAGTAATGCACATGAGAGGGAAGCACATTTTGGAACGACAGCAGAAATCTATGCCTACAGAGAAGAGCAGGAATACGGAGTTGAAACAGTCAAGGTGAAAGCAATAGGAAGACAGAGGTTCAAGGTGCTTGAAATACGAACACAGTCAGATGGGTAAGAAAATTACACAGCTAATTCTACACTCTGGTCAACTTTGATAGGAGTATTCTCTTATTTTCTATATTCCAGGGTGATATTAAAGGCTCTTCTGACAAGTTTTATCATACCATGTAATTAATGCCTTTTTCCATTTCTAAAAGTGCTCAAGATCCTGAACATCCAGTTATAATATGTTGAGTCCTCCCTCATTTTCAAGTCCTTGGCATTGTGCCCTGCACCATGGCAGTGTCACTGACCAGAGGTCCAGGCTCCTTTATTTTTCTGGGAGCATGTGACAATTCTTAGCACAATTGCTAGAGCTTCTGTAATATTTTCTGCAGGGCTTGTGAAGTATTACTCCAAATCTGTAAATCTAGAGCTTCTCACCTGTATCCTGCAATTCAGCATAGTGGCACTGCTTTAGAAAGAGGCCTGGGAGCAGCTTTTCTGTGGCTTTGTGACCTGATACCTGGGCTGTTTGCTCTCCAACATTTGGCTCCAAATTACAGACTCCAAATGTTCCAGCTTAGGAAAAGCCCAGCTTGGACACGCGGTGGCAGTGCTTGGACAACTGCAGCAACAGCAGCTTTGTTACTGGGAATTCACTGTCCACAGCTCTTTAACAACAACATTTCCATAATTGTTGGCATTTCTGATTCCTGAGTGCTTTTGGCACAACATAATCTTATAATTTATTGTAAGTTACCAGTTCAGTGCTGTCCCTGTGAGAAAATTAGGAATTTGTAATGATGAACCCCTCAGTATTTCTGGATTTTTGCTGCATAATCCTGATAAAACATCAAATCTTTCCTGCTGGGCAGCATTCTTAGCCACATAACATATGCTGAGGTCTTTGTGGAAGAGGTGACCTTTGATGCTGGGATATTAAAATCTGCTCAGAGTCTGTATCCTATTTCTGCTGATTCTGACCTCTAGCTGAGCACAGAAGCTTTTGTGGTTTGAAGATAGCAAAGTGCATTTCAGCCAAACTGAGGCCTTGAGATGGAAGAGCTGATCATTTATACCAAAAGTAACTTGAGGGGACAGAAATGTAAATCTGTACTGCTGAGACTGTGGAACATTCAGCTGTGTTGGCACTGCCAATCTGTCTGTATTTCTGTCCACCGCAATCCCAGCAGATCTGTGGGGCTCTAAACTAAAAGGAAGTTCTGATGGGTTATTTAAATTCTCTGGTACTGTAGAGTGATTAATGCATTGCACCAGCCTGTCTTCCCATAAGCAGTAAAATCCATTTTTTTTTAATGCATGTATTTGAAAAAAAACATTTTTAAAAATACATGTACTCCTCATCTTTTTGTTTCCTTTCCCAGCATCCAGCAGGCTAAAGTGCAAATCCTGCCTGAGCGAGTGCTGCCTCCCACCATGGCAGCCGTGCAGCTGCAGTCTCTCAGCAGGTGCCACGTGATTCCCTCTTCCAAGCCCACCTCCTGGCAGGACAGAGCCATCAGGCAGTGGTGGCAGAAGTACCAAAAGGTGAGAAGTTATTTCTGCAGCTTTGGTTATTCTGGTTTTGTATTTTTTTGTCTTAATTTCTGGTGGAGTCTTGAGAATCAGTCTCCAATTCCATCTGTAGAGGAGGAGGCACAACAGGGAAGGCAGATTTCAACCTCCTTCTTTTCATGGAATCACACAATTCCAGAGCCCAGATCAATGTTTTACCTGTTTTTGTGAGGAAATTAAACCTGTTGATCTACAGAACCCTCAGATTTAAGCAAGACTTAATGATTGCATTTGTCTCATCTGCCTTTTCTCTATTGCAGAAGAGCAAAGGTTGTTTTTTCTAAATTAGCCTTTAGAGAACTTAAAAGGTTGGAAAGGTCCTTAAAGCCCCTCCATCCCATGGGCAGGGACACCTTCCACTGTCCCAGGGTGCTCCAAGCCTCATCCATCCTGGCCTTGGACACTTCCAGGGAATCCACAGCCTCTCTGGGAAACCTGTGCCAGTTTATCAGTATTTATTATTTATTCCATTGTTTTGGTCATGGACACAGAGAAGTTACCTTGAAATCTTCTGTAGAGATCTTTGAATATGAATTTACCTCCAGAAATGAATACAGAGTCCTGGTAACTCGGCTCATGCTTGGATTTGCTTTTTTCTTCAATGGTTTTGAACTCCTGTACCCTCGAAATCAAATCAAAAACTCCTTTGATAACAAGGAGCTCTTGACTCTCAGAGTTCCTGACCAAGTTCATGTGAGTTAATGAGCCCAGAAATTCTGGGCTGTGGGGTGGAAATCCCTTTCCAAGGCTCATTCTGTCAGATGAAGCTGAAATGAAGTGTAGGAAAAACCTGGAATGCAGCTCCAGAGCAGGATAATTGTCCTGTTGACCTCCATCTCCCTACTGGTGTCATCTGTAAATGAGGAGAGTTGTCCTCAAGGGAGAGATTCAAATTGAATTTGTACATATTTGCAGTGCAATATGAGCTCCTCTTTTGAAAAGCAATGTAGTTATGTTCTGTGCTGCTTTTTAGAGTTTTATTAACTCAAGCTCTAAGCTTCTGTGTTCAAAAATCACTGGAGAAAATTGGTTAATTTAGCAAATGACATTACAGTGGTGGAAATTTGGTAGTTCCAGGGACAGCTGGTGGAGACTTAGGAACAGATGCACTGTTAACAGCACTTAAATTTTGAACTATCTCCATTTCAGATGGATACTCTTTTGAAAGACATAATTTTTTATTACTAAACATCAGAAATACCTCTAATGCAGAGACAGGTTTTGTGACAAAATCCGTGTATTGTCCTGTTCAGAAGGCTTAACCCTCAGTGCATCTGAAAATGGGTTTGGAAGCTTCTCAGTGAAGTGCTGGTCCTGATGGGGATAATTTCTTGTATCTTTAAATAATCAGGTCTGTCTCTCCTGTTTTATTTGTTTAAAAAAAACCTTTCTCCCTAAAATGTGCTTTTGTTCAAGAATAAATGTTTGTGGGTTTGGTTTCAGAGGAAGTTCCACTGTGCAAGTTTGACATCTTGGCCCCCCTGGCTCTACTCTCTTTATGATGCTGTAAGTTCACCCTTCAATCAAATAACCTGCAGTGAGCTTTATAGCTGTAATATCTAAGTTTGGGATAATATAAAAGCTTTCATTTTGTTGGCTCAAAATTTGCATTGTAAAGCATTTTATATTCAGTGTGGTGTGGAAAGATCAGGAAGGGCTTCCCCCTGTGGTTGTTCTCTCCTTCCTAGAGCAAATGTCTGGGAGGGATAGCAGAGATTCTGGTCTCATCTCAGAGCAAAAGCAGTTAAAATATGTAGGTACAAAGTGATTCTTTAATTATTCTTTAATTATTCTTTAATTAAAAGCTACTGTCCACTTAGGGAAAAGAGCTTACGCCGCATTTTGCTTCCCTTTTGTTTTTTTCCTAAGAAGAAAACAGCAATACCTGTGTATCTAAATTAGGCTTTTCTTCTAACAAAAGGAAACCTTGATGGAAAGAGTCAAGAGGCAGCTCCACGAGTGGGATGAGAACCTCAAAGATGAATCTCTTCCATCAAACCCAGTAGGTACGAGCCTCTATGAACCCACTTTTTAATTTTTTTTAAATTTCTTAAAGACACCACAGCTCAGATAATTACCTGTGGTGAAGTAAATATAAATAGTTGGATTTATTTCTCTGTTAATTCTAACAGACCTGCTGCTTTCTCATTTCTAGATTTTTCTTACAGAGTTGCTGCCTGCCTGCCCATTGATGATGCTTTACGTATCCAGTTGCTCAAAATAGGCAGTGCTGTGCAGAGACTCCGCTGTGAGTTAGATATCATGAACAAAGTGAGTGTTCTTCTTTATTTGCCATCAAATTGCCAAAAAAAATTAGGAGGGACTGTTACAATCTCTTCCAGAAATTATAGGATTTCCACCTAATCCTTCCAGAGGATGAATTTGGGTGTTCTGTTATTTCTTCAGAAATTTGCTCAGAAGGAAAATGATGTCTCAGTGGTGGATTAGGTTTGGCAGCAAGCAAGAAATAGATAATATTATATAATAATAATATATTTTAATGGATAACAAGATATAATAATATAGAATAATACAATATAGTATAATAGATAAGAATATTTGCTTTTGTTAGAAGTATTTCAGTGTGGCACAGCACTTTTTTAGCCAAGAGGTGGTGCTAGAGGTCCAGTGTTGTTAACAACCATCACAGCCTCACACTAACACCATGATCAAATATCATTTTGCCTTGGAAACTTATGGATTTTGTAGCAAAAATCTTCCTAGTATTAAGCATAAATCTAAAGATTGNAGCAAAAAATATTTCTAGTATGAATCATAAATCTAAAGATTGGATTAAACAGATTTTTTTTGTAAAAGACACATATTTATTTTGTAGGCAATTCCGTGTTAAGATGTTCAAAAAATTGTTTCCCTTCTTTCCATTACCGTGGCCTTGTAATGTTCTAAATGTTTTAATTTTGTGTAGTACAGTTCTTTATAATAATTTAGATTTTCTAAAGAACAGTACTGGGTTTGTCTAATGGATACAGAGCAGTGGGAATTTTGTCTGTTTGCCTAAAAAGTAGTGGCATGAAATTCTTGCCTGTTTCTGGGGAAAAGAGAACCTGAGGGTCATTTTAATAGTCATCCTCTTCCCAAAGCTCATGCACCGGGAATTCAAAGAAAGGAGACAAAAATTTGTCTCTTCCAAATTCTGAGACAAAGCTGGCAGGTTTTTGCCTGAGGCTAAATCATTCTAAATTTCACTTGTCTTTTCTGAGAACTGTTCATGTTCAGTAATTATATATTTTCCATAAATTCCGAAGAGACAGAAAACTTAAAATCACCTTCATAAATTCAAGTTAAAATTGCTTTTTAGCCTGTACCCAAAAGGTGTTTTCTTCATTATCATGTGACGTTTTGGTCTGTGAATGTGTTTGACTGTTCTGTGTCAGTGGCAGAATGGGGAGTGCATTATGGCTTTTTCCTGTTTATTTAGCAGCATTTTGGTCCAGCCCAGTCTCTTTTTTTAGCCAGAGTTCTTTAGGATGCCCTGGCTTGTTCAGGATGTAATTTCCAATAATAAAACTGATCCTGAGAGCTGATCCATTTTCCTTTCTCTCTGATACCATGAGTTATATTGTACTTTTATCAGCTTTCCCTGTTGTTAACCCAGTTACCAATGCTTATTTTAAGGACTGTGCCTGACTCCACTGTGAATTCCACTTGGGAGTGCTAACTGCAGTCATCAGAGAGGTTTAAAAAATAAAATAGTGGCTAAATTGGACTCTCAGTGCTGTGTGAGCATTGGGCTGCAGTCTGAGTGTTTAAAAGAAAGGTCCCTGGCAGGAGGGAGAGGCCAGGGGAGCTTCAGGAGAAAATAAAGAGGATCTGGGCAGTGGAGAACTCTTGTCCTTCCTCATCTCCAGTGGGCAGAGAGGGGCAGCACCAGTGGCACCTCCAGGAGAGGAGCTGGAGCAGCTGAAATCCAACAAAAACCTCTGAAGGGAGCAAAGGACAGAGAAAAGTGTGTGGTGTCACAGCAGAGTGCAGGAGTCATAGCTCAGTGGGCTCAGAAGCACAAACTCCAGGTTTTAAGGGAACTTTTCCTGTCCCTGGGTGCAGAATTTTATTCCAAAGTCCTGTGGCTCATTCTGGGGGGAATTTCACAGGCATCACCCTGGAAAAGCAGCACAAGTAATGCACGTCCTGCACATGAATGGGAGTGTTCTGATTTAAATGCTGCTTTTCTGGGCAGTGTCAGTGATGAATTGTTTGGTTCTACTTTGTAGAAATTGTAGAAGATGGATTAATCTGTTATAATCTCCAGGAGAGAGAGATCAATATGTTTTACCTATTTTTGTGAGGAAATTAAACCCATTGATCTCCAGTACCCTCAAATTTAAGAAAGACTTAATGATTGCATTTGTCTCATCTGCCTTTTCTCTATTGCAGAAGAGCAAAGGTTGTTTTTTCTAAATTAGCCTTTAGAGACCTTCAAAGGTTGGCTCATTTATTATCTTTGTGGAGTCAGATCCAATTCTCTGTGCGTGGATCTTTTTGTGAGGGGATGATATAAAAACTGTTGCATCTTTTAGAGAATAATTAATGTTCAGATAAATAAATTGCATAGAAAAAAAAATCCCACATCAGTGACTGCTGCTCAGATGAATAAAACAATTGATCGAAAGTCTGTTCTGATGGAGAAACATTTTTATTATTTCCCACTGCTGACAAGCATCTGGAAATTAATGAAATTATCCTTTGCTTCTCTTTCCCAGTGCACATCCCTCTGTTGTAAGCAATGCCAAGACACAGAAATAACCACCAAGAATGAAATATTCAGGTGAGTTTATTACTCTTCATCTTGGGCAGCTCCTTGGTCAGAAACACGAGCACAGCAAAGCAGATTAAACTGGGTTAAGTCTTAAAACTGCTGGGTTTGCTACAGCTCCAATAAAATTTAAGTGAATATTTATAGAGACTTTATATTTGAGATTTTTAATAAAAAGTTAGGGAATCTCATTATTTCCAGGTATGTTGGAGCAGAAATTTGTGTCGTACCACACTCCCAGCACTTTGTATTGAACAATTTGAAATATAAATGTGTCACATCAAGACTTTTTCATCCTTTTTCATCTGATATCCCAAATTTTATTTCTCAGCACCTCATTTATGTGTGAACAGCTCACAAGAGCAAATTAAAATGCATTAATTAGGGGATATAAACAGACTCCCAGGATGTTGGCATGCAGGGAAGGTTCCTATTTAAACCACTAAACGTTGTGATCCCTTTTTTCTTTTAAGAATTTGAGGTTATTCCTGATAACCGACCCCATTCTCTGTTTGCTCCATCCCATATCTCCCATGTTTAACAAGGATTCCATTGCCCAAAGAATTGCTGCTCCTCTCAGCCTTCCCAATGAGCTCCCATCATCCGGCCCCTGGGACAGGGGGAGGTTAAAAGATGCTTTGGGCTGACAAAAACTCCCCCAGTTTTTCTTATCTCAGTGATAAGGAGCTGCTGGGGTAATTAAAACCCATAATTAAAAGCCATCATTAAAACCCATTAATTATCTTCTAATCAAATAAGGGATTGCAGACACCACAGTCCTGCAGTGTCAATGGGATGAACTTTGCTGAGAAGTTGCTGCAATAAATGAACATTTTTGTTCCTTCTCAAGTTCCATTTCCTTGCTTTCCTGGCTGTTCAATACCCAGGATGAATCTTGTGCATTTCCCTGCCATTCTAAGGGAATTTAACCTGATATTTGAAATTAACGTTTATTTCCCTTCAGTTTTTAATGCTGCAATTCAAGGTAATTCTTTAACCACTACAAAAAGAGAGATTTGTTTGTTCTGGTGAAATATTTTAAGCTCAGCTGGCAGCTT
>VWYN01023620.1:3981-15322 GCA_013400075.1 Hippolais icterina
AAAAAAAAGAGAGAGATAAAAAGAAAAAAAAAAAGAGAGGGAGAGATTTTTCTTTTTGCATGCAATTTTTAAGAAGCAGAGAGCAAAGAGCCATAAAGTTTCCTTTTATAGATGGAGGAGACAGCAGCGGAATGCGCTAAAGTGAGCGAGGAAAACCCAAGGTGACACATAATTTTAGCGATAATAAGCAGCGGCAAAACTCCTCTTGTTAAAGACCTAAGGCAAAACTGTGCAGCGTGTGTGAATCCTGGAGCTGAGAACCACGGGGAGCGAAGGGAGACAGGGTAAGACACCTTGAGCGGGATTCAAAGAGCCAGGCTTTAATTTTAGGGATGAAGAATTTGAGTATCTGTGCTGAGCAATGAATGAATAATGCCTGTCACAGTGGGATGAGCTGTTCTGCTCCTCAGGTTCACACAACGGGAATTCTCTGGAAAAGGTGAGGCTGCTGCTGCTGAGCCTGGGCTGGGCTGCAGCCCCTGGCACAAGGTTCTCCAGCTGCTGACCCCTGAGCATCCCTGCTTCTCACAGCTTGTCTGAGCCATCAGAGGCAATTTCCAGTATTGGAAAGGCTGGGAGGGAGCTGCTGGCTGTGACTGCAGCGCCGAAGGGCTGGAGTGCTGTTTAGGTGCTGCATTTTGGCTCCAGACAGAGACAGGTCTTGAGGGGCCAGTCCAGCCAAATTATCCTCCAGGCTTCTGGAGACAGAATCTGCCACCTCTCATCCTCAAACCTTGCAGCCTGTGGATTAGGGGAGAGGCTGGGTCAGAATTGGAGCTGACAGGTAGAAGGCATTCAGAGCGAAGTGTTTTCTTTAGCAGGTGACCAGCCAGCAGCTCTCTGTCCCACCTCAGCCTCGTTGGGCAGAAATGCTCATTGAAACCTCGGGTGCAGAGTATGAAGAGAGAGAATTTCTTTGCTTTTACAGGCTTGGGGGTAAAGCACCGTAATTCCCACCTTGTGCTCAGCTCCAGTGAAATATTCCCCCACGCCCACCCCCTGGGCTCTGGGCTAGCTCAGTACCTCAGGGGCTTTAGGGAAAACATTTCAGGGGACAGGATAAAAGATTTTTCAAAAGAGGCTCTCACCCCTAGCTTCAGTCCAAGGCTTTACTCTGGAAGGGTTCCAGGGAGAGAGGGAGAACAAGGAAGAAACAGGGGTTTATCTAGTTTTTGGCTGAGGAAAGATAACTGGCCCTGGGCCAGTGAGGTCAGGAGCAGGAAGGATAGGGAGGAAGGGTTGAACTACATGGTCACAGGCTTCAGGGGGTCTCTGGAGGGGGGAAAACCATTCCCAAGAGGAATGCAACACTCCAGCACACAGGGCTGCAGTCTCTGGGGGCTGTTGGTGGAGTGGGGGTCGTGTAATCCCCCCCTGCTCCAAACACATCAATTCGCTGGGAGCACAGAGCCCTGGCTGCTCAGTGCTGCAATCCTCACCCGTTTCCTTTCATTCACTGTAAATTCTCCTGACTGAACGTTTCCAGAGGGACGAGGGCTGCTCGGATGGGGCTCTCTGCAGATGCTGATTCCCGGTGGCAGCTCTGTCTGCAGATAATTGCCCAACACCTATCTTGGCAGCGCTTTCTAGAGAAGAATTAATAAAGCCTAATAAGGCACTTAGAGAGCCCTGCAGCTCCGCCGAGGGGGGGTTCAGCATGATATCAAGTGTCTGCTGCTCCCAGACACTCCAGTCCCCAGCCTGAGCTGCTCCTCTGGCCATGGCACTTCTGGAGCTGCTCTGGGAGCAGGTGGTGCAGGGCTGGCCCACAGCAGTGAGCTCCAGGTGTGTTAATACAGGAGCCACCAGTTTGATGGAAAATAGACCAAAATCCCTGTGTGGCTGCTGCATGGGGGGAAATTTGCAGTTTTACCATCTCTGTGCCCGTTCTCCTGTCGAGTGGTCCAAAGTGCAGGATGTTGTGCTGAGGCTTTGGGTGATGATTCCAAACCTGGTTCATTTCTGCATTGTCTCTGCTGCATTAGTGCACAGGATCTTGCAGTGCCCTTCAGCAGAGGCAGGAAGATGTTGCTGACGCCCGACATAATTCACCTGCACAGGAATCACCATCTCTAATGTGTGAGATGGGTACTTGAGCACCAAACAGCTGCTCCCAGGTGCTGCCTGAGGCGTGGTTTCCCCCCCAGAGCTCTGTGCAGAGGCTGCTCAGGGGGCACAGGGAGGGAGAGGGGCCGTGCTCAACCCCCAGCCCCATCAGGGGGATCCTCGTTCAGCTCTGTGGCTGTAGAGAAACTGGTGGTGACGCCTTGGAGTGGCTCCCTGGAACAGAGGCTGGACAAGATTAAGAGAATTAAGTGGGGATTTATTAAAGGCCTTCAATAGATTCACCTTGGGCAGTCAGAGCCTTCCAGAGGCTACACCCAAAATGGAAAATGGTCACGAGTTTTTCAGACAATTATAAGTTTGGTCCATTTGCATATCAGGGGTTAATTCTCCAATTACAGCTTCAGGTAATGAAGTCACATACCCCCAATTTACTCCCTCCCCATTTCACTTTTGTTAATACTTTTTGGAGCCTGGGGCTGTGAGGTATCCTTGGATCTCAGGCCTGGAAGAATTATTTTGTCTGACCAAAATCTGAAGACAGTAACTAACACTCCATATGGAGTTCAGAGTTATGCACTAATGCAGCATATGATGTGAGAAATATAAAGGCTAAAATCCTAAGGCATCAGTGACACTCTCCATTGCTCAGAGCAGAGGCTCCAGCTGTGCAGTGTAACTCTTGTGCTCACCTCCCATGAGGTGTGTCTGTGCACAGGAGCATTTTGGACACTCCATCTCAGCTGCAGCTGGGCCTGGCTCCTTCTGGGGGGGCAGAAATGGATGGGGCAGCAGGGCATGACCTGGAACTTCCCAAAGGAAAACGTCTCCTTCCCTTCTGCACCTGGCAGGGGAAAGGAGAGGGGCTGGCCGGACTGACAGCTCCTGCCCGGCTGCCCCCAGAGGAGAACAGGACAGAGAGATCAATTGCTCCCAAATCCATCCCTGCACTTCTGCCTCATCCAGCTGGATCAAACAAGGCTGCCTGGCCTGGACCATGGCTCTGAATTTCTGACTTTAAGCTGCTTTATAGCAAGCCTGTGAAAGGAAGCAGAAGGCAGCAAGAAGGGGCGTCCTGCTGACCAGCAGCTGCTGAGCCCTCAGCTGGCTGCAGAGCCAGCCCTCTCCCTGCCTGTGAGGACAGGGGTATAAATAGCCACGGAGCTGAGGGGCTGAGTTGGTTATACAATGAACCTCAGCACTGTCAGAGCCAAAAATACCTGCAGGAATGATGGGCAGTTTGAATGACACTCGCAGAACGCCGCTAATGGCAAAAAAATCGCTGCCACGTTGAGCAGAGTCCCTGTCACAGGGTGGCTCATCCTGACCTGCCTGGGTGAGCCTCACACCCTGAGCTCGGTGCTGGGCCCCAGCACTGCGCTCTGCATTCCCTGCTCCCTGCACAATTCTGCACAACGAGGGACAGGGAGCAGCACACAAAAGGTTTCCAGAGTTTCATGGCATCCTCAGCCCCGCGGCTCAGGTTTCAGGTCAATGTTATTCTCCTTTTCCATTTTGCAGGATGACAGGAGGACTGATTGTGCTCACCTTGGCAAGGCAGCGAATCCTCCCTTTGTTGCTGGATAATAAGGGACAATAATTCTCAGAGAGTGAGCAGGAGACAGAGTTTTTGTGAAATGCTCCCATTTTGTATATAAACCTGTCTCTATTTTTCAATCCTAAATGGCCCTTGAATTGAAATCCCAGTGTCAGAGCTGTCTCCATTCAGTGTGAAAGCTGCAAAGAAAATGAAACTGTCCCGAGCTGCTCAGCCTCTGGAGAGGGGATGTGTTTCTCAGTGGATGTCTGTAACTATGTCTTTCCGTGGAACTGTGGCGATTTTACGTTTATGATGTTGGGACAAAGGGTATTGAGCTTGTCCTCTGCCTCCATCACTGCCCTGTCTGTGTAAACTGTAACACCTGAGGGATTGATGTCCACTCCCCCGGCAGGGTCCTGGGTTGTGAGATTTTATCTTCTTTTCTTCTGGGATTAAAGCACGGGAGTTGCAGTTTTGTGGTTGGACTCAGATGTTTATTAATTCTTATCTAAAGTACAGTCTCACAAGCTGTGAGTTCTGGCTAACAAGGTGAAAAATGGCTCTGTCTCTGTTTCCAAGGTCTTTTAAACACTAATTATCCAATAACAAGATGACACCTATATTATTTTTACTCTTAACCCAGTAACTGACCACCCATGGTCAGCAACTCGGATCTTTTCACCCAATTACAAAATAACCACCCAAACCCATGAAGAAGGAGGTGAAAGAAGAACTCAGCCTAAACCCTAAATCTTCCATCTTGCTTTATATATATTACTATATAGTAAAACCTTAAAATTTAAGTTTCCAGGGTTTCAACACTGGGTGCTGGCCTGGGGGCCCTGGGTGCAGAGAGGGGACCTGCCCATGGGTGGGTAAGAGCAGCCCCTGCAGCTGGGCAGAAAATGGGCTGTTCCTCCCTTCTCTTCACTTGGATCATGGCTCCTCTTGGCTGTTTCTTGGATATGGGAGCTGAGATTCAAGCACGACCTCGGGAATGGGTTGTTAAATGATGTGTGTGTTCAGCAGGTTCCCCTGACTCTGGCAGGGGTCACAGGGTTGGGGGCTGGCTGGCACCACAGGGCTGGGCTGTGTTAAAAACAAACAGCGAAGGTCCAGTGCTCCTTTCCAACGCAGATTCCGGGAGCGTTCTCCAAAAATCCCAAACTGGAAGTAAGGATGGAAATTTCCATCTGTCTTGCAAGGAGGGAGCGCCCAGTTGGAACTGCCTTCTTGAAACTCCACCCTGTGGAATTTCAATATTCTGTTTATTTTTCTCTGTTTGGAGTAGTGAAATGCTCCATTGGTGGTGCCTGTACCTCTGCCTGGCTCCTTCAGAGAACAAAACCAGCCCCGTGTCCCTGCCTGCTCCCAACCTTTGGATCCTCTAGACATATATTAGCAGTTGCATGACTCAATTGTATGAGTTGTTGCATGAAATTACACGGTGCTACTCAAAAAGAATGCTAATTTAGTTTTCCTACAACTGTGTTCAACTTAATTTTTAATCAGATCTGACAGCAAAAATTTAAATCAAGTGCTGCATCTTGGCTCTGAGAGGGCCGAGTACATCCTGAACGTACTGAAGCGATCAGGACAGCGTGCAACACTGATACTCACTAGATGTAGGCTGCCTGCTGTGTGGGAGGCAGAAATTATCCCTTTTCTCCCACCAGGCTTCAGGGAGGAGCAGCTGTGCCGAGCTCAGGGGTTGGGGAGGCAGAACTGAGGTTGTTCAGGGCTCAGGCGCCGTGTCCAGACCCCAATGGGCACAGCAGCTGCAGCAGGGCTGGTGACAGAGTCCTGCCTGCAAACATAAAGCAAAAGTAGATTAGAAATCAGGCTTCAATCTTTGTCATTCTCTTTGTAATTTGAACAGTGCTGCAGGCCAGGGAGGGAGGAACCAAAAGCAATTTGCAGCCCAGAGCGAGAGTGTCACTGCGGGAAGTGGAGGTGACAGGGAGTTCCCTGGGCAGTTTCAGCATCACTGAACTTCTCTGGGTGCAAGAGCATCTCCCAAATGGAGCCAGGGAGCAGCTCAGCACTTCCTGCTCTGCAGTCAGGAGATCAGGTGCTGGAGATAGAGAATGACTGGCTGATTAGGAAGGATTGGCTAATTAAAGAAAAAATAAACCACTAAACCCCTAGCAAGCCAGTGGCCTGTAGTTAATCATAGTAATATTCTGGGGGGAGTTCAGGGAGATGAGCAAGTCCTTAAAAATCCTAACAAAAACATTATGCTGCTCTTCCTTTCCTTCTTTAACACATTTAAAGTGTGTTAATCTGCTGAAAATACCAATGGCCACTTGTCCAGCTGTGTGGGAAGGGGCAAATGTGGCCTCGTGCCCTGGGTTTCTGTCTTTGTTCCATCAGCAGGCAGGAAAGGGTTTTCCCTCTCTGGAAGCTGCCTGCATCACTGCGTGTCTTCTAATAGAAAAAGCAAGATCTGTATAAATTCATAATGGCTGCAGTAATCTTTCTTCTTCGTGAAAAGCTGGTATTAATCAGGAGTGTCACAAACTATGAATTTTATTGTGGTGATATTCATTATATGTGATGTACAGAGGGAAAACGTGATGCAGAAAGTGCAGTGAATTGCATTTGTTGCAATGACTAGAGCTAAGTGGAAATAAATTAAGCATGATGTGTTTTAGGAGGTTCTGTGTTCTGTAGCAGGTATAAAAAACTGTCCAAAAATGTTGATATAGAAAAGATTTCTAAGGTGTAAACAGAGCTACAAACACAGCAAAAGAAAAATAAATTCATTTTGATGCACACAGACATATCCTTTGCTGTGCACTTAACAGAGGGTTGCAGAAAGCAAATATTCTTTCTATTCTAGAAATTTCCAGAACCAGGATAATTGCTACCTGTGGTTGCTGTGGGAACCAGAACTTTCTGATTCCAGATTTTAAGAGCATGAAGTCTCAGCCAAATGTGCCATGTCAGGGTAACTGCTGCCACATTAAGGAAAATCAGGCAATTGGTGGTTAACATAAACACGTTGGGAAAGGAGGATTTTACCAGAGTAGAGACTTGGCTGATGGTTTTTATCTGGGTAAAGCCTGAGGTTTGGCAGCTGGATGGAGCCACGGGCTTTGTTCAAAGGCGGAGCTGTTTGACACCAAATTGCCTTTTCTGTCCTGGAAGGTGGGAGAGGAGCCAGGGGCAGCAGGGTGGAGGAGCAGATCCCTCCAGAAGAGCAGCACCATCCCAGCAGCCCTCAGACCCCTCTGGGGTGTTCACAGAGACCCCCTGGTGCAGCTCAGGCTCAGGGCTCCAGGGCACAGAGATGCTCCCAAGCTTCTGAAGCGCACGTGGGACCAGGAAGAATTTTGTTGTACAACTGTGTCCTAGGTGACAACATAAGTTGTGCCCACAGTCTGCATTCCATCCCCATCCCCATGAGCTGCTGGAACCAGCTGGGGCAGTGTTTCCCTTCTCTCCTGTCCATGCCCAGCAATGCCGTGTCCATGGCTCATGGGGAACTCCCTGCGGGAGCCATCTCTGGTTCATGGGCCAGCAAGGAGCCACTGCAGGGCTCAGAGAATGAGATCAGCCCATGGGGAGATGCTCCGCCCAGGGGGAGGAGCCAAGCATTCCCACCTGGAGAGAATCTGGGATTTGGGACAGCACAGGGAGCCCTCACCCACTGGATTGGCAGAGGACAAGAGCTGCCAGACCTTTCTACAGGATCCCTGCTTGGACAAGAGCATTTCATCTGCACTGCTGCCACCACCCTGACTAACAGGGTGTCAGGTTGTATTCTGACTCTGTCACTGCTCTTTTATACTATTGCATTCATTTTATTTTATTTTATTTTACTTCTTTTTTTTTTTCCCTTCCTATTAAGTATTTCTGGCTTAGAGTCTCTCACTGATTTTACTTTCAAACGGTACAGACTGGAAGAATGTAACCAGGATAAAAGAGCTCCCTGCTTAATAATTCAGCCTTGGCACACGATGGTTTTCCATGTGTGTGATGATTGCTGGGCACAGCTGGGATTGCCCTGGGCTGGAGGAGCTGGGGCTGAGCTGGGCAGTGCCACCAACCCTGACAGACCTGCACAGTCCTTCCTGGCACCCTGGGGACACTGATGGCCCTGAGCCGTCACAAATACACCTCTGCCTCCAGTGCCACCGGCCTGGCAGTGTTTGATTTTTAAGGGACACTTTAAAGAGCCAGTTTGAAAACAGCACCAAGGCAGAGTGAGAGCAGGAGGATGGGAACAGGGAGGATGGGAGCAGGGGGGGCTGGGCAGCAGCTGGAACCCCCAGTAAGGAGGCCCTGGTGAAAACCTCGACACAAAATATCACCTGAACTCAGAGCGAGGGAACGGAGGCTCCAGCTTGGATCCATCTGCAGTGAAGTTTTATTGATTGTGTGAAACCCTTCAGGCAATTCTGCTCGCACCTGCGAAGGAGGGTTGGGGTTTGTTCCCCAGGATGCCATTGTTTCCTGGCTGCCTCACTGCCTGGAATAGTCCTGATTTCTTTTATGCAGTGCTACAAGCTGCTGGAAGAACCACTTTAAAATTCATGTTTCTAGAAGCTGCTAGAAGGAGCAGAGCTGTCCAGCCAAACCCAGTGCTCCTTGCAGCAGCCTCACATTTCCAGCTTCTATAAGCCATGCTCAGGGTTTGCTGTGTTGGCACATTTAGGCTGGGTTTTAGCAACTGGCACTTCAGGAGACCTCAAATATTCCTGTGTAAAAACTTATTCTGGCGAGTACAAGTTGGCTTGTGCCTCTTCATTCTCAAAGGGTGTTCCTAAGTGCAGTAGGAATAGCGATTTTTGTGCACAGATACGATAAATTAGAGGGAGCACTTGAAACTCCAACACAGCAGTGAAGTGACATTTAAAGCAGAAGTGAAGAGGGTCCTGTGTCAGCACAGAGTTGAGTCTCGATGCTTGGGAAGAAATTTGGAAGTAATAAATACCATGTGTTGTTTCCTGTTCTGTGTAAACAGGGGTTAAAAAGTGCAGCACATCTGTTAAATTTGGGGGTTATGGCTCTCAGAGCTTTCCTGGAGATGGTTTATAGAGACCACGAAACTGAAACCGATGGACTGTTTGATATTTCCTGCTGTTCTTTCCAAGTCCCTCAAGTGCCCGCTCTGACAAATCACTCCAGCCAGAGGCTTCCCAGGGAACTCAGGGCTGTTGGCTGGGGTGCCTGGTGTGGGCACAGCTGGAACTGAGGGGAGGGGGGTGCACATCTGGATGTGGGTGTGTGTGCACATCTGGCACTGAGGGCTGGTGTGTGCACATCTGGCTCTGAGGGGGTGTGTGCACATCTGGCACTAAGGAGTGTGTGCACATCTGGCTCTGAGGGCTGGGCTCTCTCTGGGCATTGCTGGAATNGTGTGTGCACAGCTGGCATTGAGGGTGTGTGTGCATAGCTGGCTCTGAGGGGGATGTGCACATCTGGCTCTGAAAGGTGTGTGCACATCTGGCACTGAGGAGGTCTTGTACAGCTGGCACTGAGGGCTGGTATGTGCACATCTGAATCTGAGAGGTGTGGGCACATTTGGCACTGAGGGGTGTGGGCACATCTGGCTCTGAGGGGGTATGGTTGCACATCTAGCACTAAGGGTTGGTGTGTGCACATCTGGCACCGAGGATTGGTGTGTGCACATCTGGCTCTGAGGGGGATGTGTGCTCATCTGGCACCAAGGATTGGTGTGTGCACATCTGGCTCTGAGGGGTGTGTGCACATCTGGCTCTGAGGGGTGTGNTGTGGGTGTGTGTGCACATCTGGCACTGAGGGCTGGTGTGTGCACATCTGGCTCTGAAGGGTGTGTGCACATCTGGCACTGAGGGGTGTGTATACAGTGTGTGCACAGCTGGCATTGAGGGTGTGTGTGCATAGCTGGCTCTGAGGGGGATGTGCACATCTGGCTCTGAAAGGTGTGTGCACATCTGGCACTGAGGAGGTCTTGTACAGCTGGCACTGAGGGCTGGTATGTGCACATCTGAATCTGAGAGGTGTGGGCACATTTGGCACTGGGGGGTGTGGGCACATCTGGCTCTGAGGGGGTATGGTTGCACATCTAGCACTAAGGGTTGGTGTGTGCACATCTGGCACCGAGGATTGGTGTGTGCACATCTGGCTCTGAGGGGGATGTGTGCTCATCTGGCACCAAGGATTGGTGTGTGCACATCTGGCTCTGAGGGGTGTGTGCACATCTGGCTCTGAGGGGTGTGTGCACATCTGGCACTAAGGAGTGTGTGCACATCTGGCTCTGAGGGCTGGGCTCTCTCTGGGCATTGCTGGAATTGCTTCTCCCAGCTGCTGGTTCAGTAACCAGTTAAGAATCCTGTTCCCACCTGTAGGGCAGTGCCTCGTCCCGGATTGAACAGGAGGATTTTAGGCTTGTGAGTTCATAGACAGACGATGGAAACACCCAGTGCCTCAGCCATACAGCAGTGTTTGCATAAGGAACAGGAGTTACTCTCCTAAAAAAGCAATTTCTGTGCTCAGCCCCCTGCTAGGCAAAGGGGCTTTTACTTACTCTGAATAAATGTTCTCATTTTAAAAGGAAATAAATCCATGAATTTTTATGATGATTTTGAGCAATCTTACAGCACAATTAAATACTGGGTTTTGTGTAATCTTACTGGGAAACAAAGGGCTGTTTACAGAGTAAAGGAAATAACAAGCTTGCTGTTGTTGTCATTTGAGGATTCTCCTTTCCAGGGAAGGAACAAACTTGTGTCTGCACTGGAAATTGAAAGTAAAGATTTATTCTGAGACCATTGAGCCTGGAAGTCAGACAAGTTGAATCAAAATGGCTTTTTCATTTCGAACATCTTTACTGCAGAATTTTAAGAAACTCAAATTTGATGTTTCCTTTAACACTTTCGTTAAACATTTCTCTTAAAAACAAGGTTTGGGCCAAAGCAAATGGAATCAGCTTGGGTTTGGAAATCTGGTTTGGATTTTAAACTTATGATAGTACAACATTTTCCAAGTTCCAATTAACTAGATTATTTTTCTTTTCCTTTTTTCTCCATAAGCCTCTATTCTTTATGCATTTTTAATAAGCTTTATCCTGGGAAAACATGAGAGTGCTGACTGCAAGTGAAAAGAATAAAAGCAGTTGCTGGGTCACTCTAAAAATCTGAGGAGAGCTGGCAAGCTTGGAGGGTGAAGTGGAGCAATCAGGAAATCTGAGCTCTGGCTTTATTAGAAACTGTGAATGGACATAAAACCTTCCACAAACTGTGTTTAGCTGGAAGAAAAAAATGCAGAGTAACAGATAGCAGCAGATAAACCTGTGACAGGGCTCACACGTGTGCTGATAGCAGAATCAATGGCAGGAGACCCCGTGTGTTTTTTCTCTCCCTAAATCTCAGATCTCTGAGTTTGGGACTGGCTGATCCCTCCCTGAGGAGGAGGGGAGGATGTCCCAGGTCAGTGTGAAACACACAGAGGAGAAATCCCTCGCAAAGCCAGATCGTTAAGGAGAAAGCTGTGACAGAGATGATGCTTCCAGAATAATTTACATTTCTGTTTTCCTTTAAGGAGAATAGATGGGCCCAGGGTGCCCAGCAGATGGGTTTGTCTCCAGTCTGTGTTCTGGGGTCCCTGGGAGCAGAGCAGGGGTGGCTGTTGGAGGGCTGAGCCCACCCGTCCCCTTCCCACCGGGCTGTGCATCTGTGGGCATCGCTGGCAGGAGCTGTGGGGAGGGGTGAGCCCCTGTGTGATGCCTTGTGGGGCAACCTAAAAACAGAG
>VWYN01023643.1:2013-12107 GCA_013400075.1 Hippolais icterina
TTTTTTTTTTTTTTCTTTTCTCTTTTTTTTTTCTGTTTTGTTTCTATCAAAATACAAAAATACAACACTTCCTACCCAGGCTGAAGCAGCCCTTCCAAAAGAGGCTGCAAAGATGAAGGAAAGCCATGGGAGCCCCTGGAGAAGTTCTTTGCATTAATGACAGCACCATCACCCTCCACACCATGAGCACAACCCTCTTCCCTCTAAAAATCACAGCCCTGGGATCAATTTTCACTGTTAACACTGACTTAGGAGCTTCATTCCCAGAGAAATATTTCATGGAGCTGCACAGTGAGGTCAGGATCTCGTCATTCCCCTCTTGCTGTTCAGTTTTTAGTCATTGAATTGCCAAAAAGAATTTGCTCTCTCAAATTTCTCTTCCCATAAAGAGACCAAAGCAGGATCTTTGGGGTTTTTAGCCAGAATTCTACTAAAGGAATTTTATGGTTTCAGGTGTTTCAGGCACCTCTTGGGAACAGATCCATTCTGTGAACCACTCCACGACTGCATTTAATGGGAAAACACAGATTAATCAGATGAAAACCTAATTGTACTCACTCTGCCTCAAAGACTTGTCCAAAAACCAAAAAAGAAGCAAACCCCAGAGCAAGCGGAGTGGAAAGAATGAAGGGATGTGCATGTCTGCCCTCCAAAATAGCCCCGACCTCCTCTGTTCTCAGGCACCAGGGCATTGTTCAGCCACATTTTGCATATCTGAATTAGTGCTGAGTACCAGCCCCGCGCTGGGACATCCTCCGTGCTGCTGAAGTGCTTCGTAACAGCTGATACTGCAAAACCAGGCAGGTGGGCTGGGGTTTGAGGGCAGGAAAAGCACTGAGAGTGGTTTCACAGGAATTCCAGCCACTCCAGAGCACAAAGGAACCGCAGGCTCTCCTGTCTGTGGGATATCCGTGTTGTATTTCTCCCTAAACTAAAGAAACTCCGTTTCAGAATCCTCCTACATGTGTAGAAATAAGAAAATGCAGCAGCAAATCTCTTCCTGACAGAATCAGCCTAAAGCCAGGGCCTGAGCACACACCTGGATTTGCTGAGAGGACAGGGAATTAATGACAGCACCATCACCCTCCACACCATGAGCACAACCCTCTTCCCTCTAAAAATCACAGCCCTGGGATCAATTTTCACTGTTAACACTGACTTAGGAGCTTCATTCCCAGTGAAATATTTCATGGAGCTGCACAGGGAGCACTGGGAGAAGTTCTGGAGTTTGGCAGGAGCAAAAGCAGTGCCAGAGGTGGAGTTTGAGGTGATCTCTGCTGAAATTTCCTTGTGGAAACCCCTGGGTTCTGACAGCACAGAGCTGCTGGGACAGAGCAAAGGCCAGGATGGGAACCTGACCGCTGATGCCAGAATATTTTTGTCCCTGTTTCCTTTTGCTTCCCCTCTTTCCTGGCAGTGCTGCTGCATTCCAAGTTTTTAGTGAAATCCTTTGTGCTTCTCTGTCTCACTTGTTGGAGGATTGAGTGGGGAGAAGAATCTCATTGATGTTGTCAACCTTGAGCTTTCTGTTCCTGGAATATTCACTGCTAGGCAGGACAACGAAATCATAATTTTGTAGGATCTGACCCAGTCTGACAAAAGTGAATTGATCATTCTCACACAGGTACATTTATTGCTTGTGCTTTATTTTCCTCCTAGCTGGCCAGAGGCTGAAATCAAGGCTTGGGGCAGGGCTCTGGGCTGGTTTTTCACCCTGAGAACAGCCTCTGTGTACATTTGGGCTCTGCAGAGCAGCAGCAGCACGGGCTGAGATTTGTACACAGCTGCTCTGGAGTGCAGATTGCTTCATAGCCCAAAGTAAATATACAGACTCATATTAAAAGAATCAATATGTGCTTATCATCCTGCCCTTAACTGTGCTTTAATTGAGCTTAGAAAAGCTGTGGGTAACATGAAATAACTCAGGATTAAACCGGTTTGGAGTTTAAACGTCGATACTTTAAAAATTCAAAGCCAGGCAGATAAAGCCTTATTGTAATAAACATTTCAAATGAGGAAGTTGCAGCAAAGGGGCATGTTTTCCTCAGATAAAACTATTTTGGTGGCTGATAATCATCCATTTCCATATTTCACACATGGTTTCTAGATTGACTTTTGATGTGCTTAACAAAGAATCACTCTCCGAAAAGTGACTTCAGTTGTGCATTAGGATGGAAAAGGCCACATCACCCCACAGCAGGCAATATGAAAATGGGAGTTTTTCCTCATTTAATGCATTTTATAAATGCAATTTAGTTAAGGACCATTTATTTATGAGGTGCAAAGGAAGAGACAAATGCAGAGAGAAAGACCAAACCCATCATATTCGCCTCTTCCTCTGAAAACTCTAATTCATGATTCAGGTTTATAAATGTGAACATGAATTATTGTAAACTCTAAACTTTAGGTCTATAAATAAGTCTTGAGCCTCAAAATTGTTGCAGGCCATCCATCCTTCCCTTTTTTTCATGGCAAACCCTTTCTCCATCCCCCATCCCTCCTGCCACTGCCTCTCCTCAGCACGCCAGGTGAGTAGGGTGAAGTGATGGAGAGAAAGCAGATTTTGGGTGATCTTGCAGCCAAACTCTCTGCAAAAAAAGTGTTTATACTCAAAGCTGATGCTGCTCTTAAGGGGAACTAAAACCAAGAGCTGTCCCTGCTCAGTCTGGTCTGGCCCTGCAAGAATTTTGAGTGACAAATAGAAATATCCCAATGATTTTATATCAATCTGCACCTGAGCTTTAACTCACTCCCTCATCTCTTTGACGTTGTCTCACCAGCCCAGCTCCAGGGAATCAGTGATTTTCTGCAGAAAAGTGGATTAATGCTGATGACAGAAGTGTTGGGTGTTGGGTTTTGTTGTTGTTGTGGGGCGTGGGGTTCATTTTCCTTTGTTTTTAAACAAGTCAATATTAGCACTTCAATCCTGCCATGCAGCACGAGAGGCAGGAATATTTAAGGAGTAGTTTGATATTTCAGAAAGCTTTGTGGTCAGCGAACACAAACATTTACCTTTGAGAACACAAAACCTAAATTAATAAGTGGATCTTTGGATGAGCTTAGAGGACAACCGTGCTTAGAAAAGGTTCTCAGACTCCTTTCCTAACCAACCAAGAGAGAGGATGGAGGAAATGAAAAGCTGAGTCTCATTTAAGGCAACAAAATCCGACATGAGACCGGGAAAGATTTGTTATTTCAGATCACAGATTCCACAGTCTGTGTCTTTACTTTGTAGCCTGATATTGAATGTGAAAATACCGCAGGAAACCGCCCAGAGAAGCAGAGCTCAGAGAGCCTGGGTGTGCTCCAGGCAGCTGATGTAAAAATCCCATCCCTGATTTGGGGACATCACTCTGTGCCCTGGGGAGTTCCCTGAGCACAGCCAGAGCTCCGGGCTGCCCAAACCCCACCACCCTCAGCTCTCCTGGTGGGACTCAGAGCAGGACTAACGAGGCTCCTCATTCTGGATTGGATGAGGTGATTTGACAGCAAAATTGCTCAAAGTCACATCAGGAATCTGTAACAGGGCCAGGAGCAGAGGCCAAATTTTGGGTTCTGCTGATCCTCTGCTTCCCAAGAAATGCATCACCCTTTTTATTCAATTAACACTGAAACGAGCGTGGTGCAGCCAACTCTGTTTTGTTGGGTTTTTTTTTTCTCCTTCTTCTTTCGCTTTTTAATATCGATATCAGCCTCACACCTCCCACTGCGCCCTCTGAAACGAGTTCTGATTCATTCCTCAGCTTTGATAAGGAACAAATGATGCAGCCCCGGTGTGTGTGCTCAGCACTGCAGAATAAAACACCTTGGGCAGAATAAAGCACCAGAGCCCTCTGAGGCAGCCAGGACCTGATCCTGGCACAGCCCACGTCCCCTCCAGGGTTATCCCATGAATCTCTGCACACAATAAATTATCCCTTACATCAGGCACAAAGGGAAGTGGGAAACCCTTCAAAACTCTGCCAGAGTGAAGATAATTTTAAACATCTTCAAGAAAATCATGAGTTCTGGAGCAAAAATCAAAAAAATCCAACTCAACCGTATTTGTCTGCACTCAGAGAGGTGAGGATTTCCCATCAGCCAGTACTTGAGGGGTTTTTAACACACCCCAAGCACTAGAAGAACTTTTTCCAGGAATTTTTTATCCTTAGGAGATGATCTGGCCCATTCCTGAGCTCCAAGATGCCACCGGTTCACCTCATCCAAAAAAACCCCAGACTGACACAGAACCACCCCAGCGCTTCTTAAAGATTTAAAAATACACAAATATTTAAGAATACATCAATATTTATGATTACTGTTTATAGTGATCACTCCTCTCAGCCCACCCAGACCATGCCCAGCATGATCAGGGCTTTGTCTCCATGAATTCTGTGATTCCCTGAGAGGCTCCTAAAGCACCTGGGCTGAAAGGAGAAGGGGCAGCACATCCCTGCAACTTCCCCCACCTACAGCAGCGTCACCCCGGGGCTTTGCTGGCTTCCAGAGCCCGTGCTCACAACCACCAGGCACCCATCCGAAATGATCTGTTGGGAAATTACAGCCCCCAAAACAAACGCGGCTCTGACAGAAATCAAACGTGGGTCGCGAATGATTCACAAAAGAAAACAGGATTAAGGGTATCACTGAGTGCCACGCACGGAGCTGCCAGGGTGAGAGCTCAGGGGAGCCCGGGGTTGATGCCTGAAGTTTGAGCTGTCGTGTTTTTCAGGTTCTGTGGTGCCCAGCTCTGAGCTCACAGTCAGTGTCACTCAGCTCTAGGGACACAAAACAAATCCTTGTCCTGCTGCACACCAAGGACAACTTTCAGCCCAACAGCACCAACAAGGGTGGCTGGAGGGAGGAACAAGGATGGGAGCTCACAGCCTGGAGCTGGGATTGGACAATTCAAAACCCCAATGTGCAAATGGAGCAAAAATTATAAAAAATGTAAGACTTCGTGACTGGTCAGCCATTCTGTGTCCATTTTGTGACCATTTCGGGTCCATTTTGTGACCATTTTGGGTCCACCTTGGTTATGACCCTGGTCAGGCCTTGTCCTGCCCAAGGTGTACCCTAAAGGCCTTTCAATCAATCCCTACTTTATTCTCCAGCTCTGTCCAGTCTCTGTTCCAGCTCATCCTCCCCAAGGCATCAGGGAAGAGAAATAAATCAGCAGAAAGCTCCACGCTCCCTCTGGAGCTGCACACTTTACCTGTCCCACACCGAACACAGAAGTTATTTTGCCCGAAAAAGCTTTGCTCCCTCTTTGCCGAGTCTGCCAAAGCACAGCAGGTTTTAAAGGAGTTTTTAATGGCCTCTCTCTCCTCACAGGAGCAGAGCTGAAGAGCGGGGGAGGTGTTTAACAGCAGCTCAGGGCAGAGGTGTGTAACACCAGCTCAGGGCCGAGGTGTGTAACACCAACTCAGAGCAGGGAAGGTGTGTAACAGCAGGGAAGGTGTGTAACACCCAGCTCAGAGCAGAGGTGTGTAACACCAGCTTAGAGCAGGGAAGGTGTGTAACGGCAGGGAAGGTGTGTAACACCAGCTCAGAGCACAAGTGTGTAACACCAGCTCAGGGCAGAGGTGTGTAACACCAGCTTAGAGCAGAGGTGTGTAACAGCAGCTCAGAGCACAGGTGTGTAACAGCAGCTTAGAGCAGAGAATTTGTGTAACACCAGCTCAGAGCACAGGTGTGTAACAGCATCTCAGAGCAGGGAATTTGTGTAACACCAGCTCAGAGCTGCTTCTCATGCCCCACATTCAGCGTTCGCAGAAGAGGCTCTCACTCCCAATTCCTGTTAGTGCTGACACTGAGCAGTAACTCCTGTTAGTGCTGACACGAGTTTGGGTTCTGAGAACGGCACTTTTGACTGGATGCACACCAGGGCAGGTCCTGGGCAGGCGTTTCAGAGCTCACACTCCGTGTGCTCAGTTCACACAGTGGAACAAACCCACCTCAAAGCCTTTTAGAAAAGCCACGCTCAGCCGAGCCCTGTGCCCAACTCAGCAGAGCAATCCAGGCAATCCGACAGCTCCTTTCACTCTCGGATATCGGCCCAGGCGTGCCAAAACCCAACACCCAGCATTTCCTCAAGGCTGCTTGATATCCTACTCTCAGGGCAGAAAATCAGGCTGCTTCCCCCTGATTCATTTAGCGCACGAACCTCGACTCTGCCACCGAGGCAAAAATTCAACCCCAAACTGATTCACGAGGAAAGTCCAGCCCCCTTTGCTGGTCCCTGCTGGAAAACAATCGTGCCGAGAGCGCTCTCTTTGCCCCCAGAGTTTCGGGAGGAGCGGGACCCAGCAGCTTTGGCAGCATCTCCCGCCTGCCTTCCCCCGAATCTCTGCAGAGGAGTGGGCAGAGAACAATAGCGAGCTCGGAGTGTACACAGCGCCTTCATTGACTTTCCTGCGCTCTCCTCCGAAGCCCTGGGAAAGCCCCCTGAGGGTGCAGCTGCTCCGCAAAGCTCGGGACGTTTGCTTTTCCCAGGACACGAGGGGTGCCAGGGCTTGGACAGCGCTGCCTGCAGCGCTGACCCCGGAGCGCAGCTCATCCCTGCTGTCTCATTAATTCTCTGCTCAATTTGGGGCAAAAGGCTCCATTTGGGAGCTGGGGGAGAGGAGAAATAGGAAAAGTTTTGTGTTTTGCTCTCTCTGTGTGTTCCCTTCAATTTTTTGCTGTTGCTGTGGGAGTATTTGACCAAAACCTCAAATTCTTGGCATCAAAAAGAAGCCACAGCTCGTTCAGTCACCCATTTCTCCGCCCCGGGATAGTCAGGGAGAGAAAGGCAGCGTGGCATGGGGAAAAGTGGTGGTTTTGTGTTTAAAACAGCTCCCAGGAGAAATCCGCAGCTCCTTTGGGGGCTTGGTGAAATGCGATCTGCAGAGATTTCAGCCCAGCCTCGGGTTTATCAGCATTTCAATGTCTGGATTTCCTGACACAAACCATCCCTGTTCCACCCACCCCGCGACCCCAGCCTGGCCGCTGTCATTNAGCTTTGGCAGCATCTCCCGCCTGCCTTCCCCCGAATCTCTGCAGAGGAGTGGGCAGAGAACAATAGCGAGCTCGGAGTGTACACAGCGCCTTCATTGACTTTCCTGCGCTCTCCTCCGAAGCTCTGGGAAAGCCCCCTGAGGGTGCAGCTGTTCCGCAAAGCTCGGGACGTTTGCTTTTCCCAGGACACGAGGGGTGCCAGGGCTTGGACAGCGCTGCCTGCAGCGCTGACCCCGGAGCTCAGCTCATCCCTGCTGTCTCATTAATTCTCTGCTCAATTTGGGGCAAAAGGCTCCATTTGGGAGCTGGGGGAGAGGAGAAATAGGAAAAGTTTTGTGTTTTGCTCTCTCTGTGGGTTCCCTTCAATTTTTTGCTGTTGCTGTGGGAGTATTTGACCAAAACCTCAAATTCTTGGCATCAAAAAGAAGCCACAGCTCGTTCAGTCACCCATTTCTCTGCCCCGGGATAGTCAGGGAGAGAAAGGCAGCGTGGCATGGGGAAAAGTGGTGTTTTTGTGTTTAAAACAGCTCCCAGGAGAAATTCGCAGCTCCCTTTGGGGGCTTGGTAAAATGCGATCAGCCCGGAGCCCCCCGGGCCAGCCCAGCCTCGGGTTTATCAGCATTTCAATGTCTGGATTTTCTGGCACAAACCATCCCTGTTCCACCCACCCCGTGACCCCAGCCTGGCCGCTGTCATTGTCCCCAAACCCCAGCGCGAAGCCACCGCAGCAATAAAGCACAAGCAAAACCCACAATTTAGCTAAAACCAAACGTTTAAACATTTATATACAAATTTCTTTTATCGTAACAGATGCGCGGATTCGTTGGGTGAAGCTGCCACCTGCTGGTCCCCTCCCCGCAGCTGAGGATTAATTGGTAAAATCAGGGGAAATGCACAAAAAATAAATCAGGGACAACCTCGTTTCCCCTCATTCCCTCCGGTAAATCATGATTTTAAAAAAGGAAAGTGCAGAGAAAGGGAAAAATGAGATGTAAGAGCAGCATCCCGGGGCAAACAGAATTCTGATTTTTGTTCAGGACTCACAGGCAGATTTATGACACATTGTATAAAATACCCCCCATAAAGCAGAAATTCTCTTTGCAGACATGAATTTTCTGTTAGCCAGTTCTGCCTGCAGACTTTATCTTTAACCCAAATTGGTTTTTTGNCTGGATGATTCAGCTGTGAAAATTCCTCCCTCTCAATGTCTGGAGCTCTCCCTGGGTGATTTTTAATTGTGTTGAATCGAGGTAGAGAAACCAGCTAGAACTGAACTTGATGATTCTGGTGCAAGAACCAACGAAGGCATTTAATTTTCCATTTAATTCTCCCTTTTGTTCGCCTGTCAACAGCTCTGTGCACTCTGCAGTTATTTATTTTCCACACAATTTCACCTCTGAAGGTGCTTTGAGCCAGGGAAGGACTAATGAGGGAAGTTTACCCTGCCAGGAATCCTCACCTGCAAGGTGAGCTGGGGCTGCCAGAATTTATTCAGCCCCTGCTCCCTTCTGCAGTGCCACTCCTGCAACCCTGAGTGACCCAAATCCCCCCAAAAATTGAATTAAATTCATGATTGCGCTCGGTGTGAGGTGTAGGAACCTCAAGGGTTGTGGCTGCCACAGTGAGATGCTCATTTTCACTCTCAGGTGGATTTTTTGTTGGAATCCACAAGTTCTGCAGGGAGAATTTGGGGATTTTCTCTCATACAAAATGCTGAATAAGTAAAAAAAAAAAAAAACCAATAAAACAAGACTGGAACAAACCTGGTTAAATTATTTCCTTTTTTTTTTTTTCCCACTAGAAAACCTCACTTCTAGCAAAAAACCACAAATTGCAGGATGTCCCTTCCCCTGTGCTTCCATGCTCTACAACGTGCCAGATTTACAGGGATACCAGAAAATGAGGGGAAATTACAAAACACGTGGGTAAAAATGGAAATAAATTCTGCAGGCACTAAAAATGAGGGGTTTTCCCCTTGTAATTCCATGCCCTGACGTCACTGAAAAGTATCAACATCCAATTAAAATCCCAGATATCCACTGGAATCCAGATTATTTTTGGATGATGCTGTGACCTGTTCGCTTTTCCACCAGCTCTGGTTGTAACTGCAAATGTCACATTTTTTGGGAGACCTAAACCCAAACATTATAAATATTAAAACATGAATATTTGTGGTTGTTTTTTGGAGCCTCTTTCTTTTCCTATTCGACAAGGCCAGGTGACTTCCAAAAAACTGATTTTAAGTTGTTTTTTTTTGTTTACAAAAGGGCAGAATTCTCCTGTGGGGTCAGAGCTCCTCGTGGTTTAGATCACACCTTAATGTTTAAAATAATTTTTTCCCTCCCAGTTGCAGGCACTGAGTTCAACTGCATCACAAGTGCAGGCAGGCTGTGGCCAGGTGAATAAATTCAGGAAAAAAATCAGATTTTTTGGGGAAGAATTTGCCACGTATGGGAAAAACTTGGCTGTAGAACTCCAATTTTCTGTGTTCCCTCTGCACTCCTGGGAGAAACAGCACAGAGAGGATGGAGCAGAGCATCCTGCTGTGGAAAAAGGGGGAAAATTCCCTAAATCCTGACGGGCAGCAAATGAAAACTTTGCGTGTTTCCAGCAAGAATTAATTTCTCTGTGACTTTGGGAAGGTGCGAGGTCAGGGCAGGGATATCTGCACTCTCCAAAATTTGCATGGAGTTTTCTGTTCTGATAACATCAGAGGGGAAAAAAAAAATAAAAAAAAATAAAATTACAAAACAAAACCAAACCCAAACAAATCAGATTGTGCTGTTTCAACCATCAATTGCTGCCAGTGAGGTAAACGTGGACTTTCCCAGCTGAACCTCTCGATTTTGTAAAAATATTGTGACTCATTTATTCTGATGTCTCCTCTGGCTTTGCAACTTGTAAATGAAACATCAGGAGCGAAAACACAAATGAGCTGAGGTGCTGAATGTTTTCATACGAGGAAAAAAATGTCGATTTCAGTTTTCCTTCCAAGCTTTGTCAACACTCGATGGATTTTCTCAGCAGCAGCAGCAAATGGAACATTTCAGCCTTTTCAGCGAGGCAGAAAGAGATGAAGTGCAGCAATAAATCCCATCCTGCCATGAAACCACTCA
>VWYN01023661.1:1307-18054 GCA_013400075.1 Hippolais icterina
AAAGCCCCCAACATTCTATTGAGAGAAAGGACTGAAAAACAATAAACTCTTAAAAGTATGTATACACATGTATATACATAAAACATTCCCAGAATTTTTAAGCAAACCATGTTTTTCATCATATATATAAAAGGCCACTTTTACAGTTTTAGATGTATGTCAAATTAAGGTTCACATCCTTAAAAGTATTTTAAATCAATTAGTTACTATAACTGAGAAATTATGTTTCCTGTGATTCTACTAGGATTTTGTATTTTTTTTTAATTGAAAACACTTTGGTTGGAAAAAATACATAATTTTTGTTAGAGATAATGTGGGATGGCAGAAAACATTTTTCTGATGAGTGTGTTCTTTCTACCACCCTTATACTTCCAGAAGTTATTAGCTAATGTTATTTTCTGCTGATCTCAATGTTTCCATTAGCAGATGCCTTTTGAATTAAGAAGTCATATATGGCTTTGGAAGTGCTTGATGAGAAATAAGTCTAGTAGGAGTGTGTGCACTGTTTCCAAAGTATTAAAATGGTAAAAAAAAAAAAAGACAAGAGAACTAACTCATGTCTGCAAAAAAACTGAAGTCAAAATGAGAGGGTTTTTGCTTTATATGAACAGTAGGCACTTTTGGCAGGGCTATGTTGAAAGTTACAGATGGGCAATGAATGTTGACACTGCAAAAGAAACTTTAACAGAAAAAAACCGTAAAAACAGCACATTATTCATAAAAACAATAGCAGTTTTGCATGCTCTTAACACTTACATTAATCAATATACCATTCCATTAAAACTGTCAAGCCCTAATGACTAACATAAATCTTGAAACAAAACCTACTAGTGGTCTCTGGTTCTTAATGACGTAGAATCCTATATATTGCTAAGAAAGAAATGGACTAGAATTGTCAAAACCATTAAGATTTTAATTTTGACTTCTGTAAGTACCAAGATGTTCACACACTGGAAAACCATACCAAAAAATATGCCATGCTAAAAAAATAGATCACAAGCTGTAAGAATGACATTTCCAAACTGCCTGGCTTGAGTTTGCAATCGGTTGTTTTTCAGACCTAGGCAATGAAATGCAAAGTTCCCTTTCCAATACCTTGTCGAAATTACTGATTGAAATATGATGATAGGTAGGAAACCAGTATTTTGGAATAGACTGCTGTTATTTTAAAATTTTTCAATTGAATATTGCAGTGGTTTGAATGGATACAAATTACTACACTTGGGTATGAACACTTAGCTGTGAAAGCATAGGTCACTGAAGAGTGACCTCCTAAACAGCACTTTTAAGAAAGAGTTTTGGGCGTAAGGAATCAACTTGGACTAAATGAACATTGTCACTACAAAATAAAAATTAACAAAATTCTAAAATGAAGGAACAGAATCCCATCACTAAGGTGACAAACTAAGTTTGAAATTAAAGTTATCTCTGACAGGCCTCAGCTAGTGCAGTTGTTTGTGCACCATGCTTCAAGGTGTGTGCTACTGGGATCCCAAAGGTTAACAACACAGGGATGGTCTGGTGTAAAGAAAACTAAGAACAGACATGACAGTAATCTGCAAACACAGGAAAGGTTCCAATATAGGGAGTAATACCAGTTATCTTCTTACTGGGGAAAGAGTAAGTGGGATCTTAAAGGATTGGAAAACATATATTATATTTTATGAAAATTGTACTGACTGTAAGGATATTGAAAAATCCTAATGTTATTTCCTGGACTGGGGGTATTTCAAAACAGGTCAGGTGCCTAACCATCAGTTAAGAATGGTTTATTGAGAATTATTCTTTGTGCAAGGAAATAGCCTGAATGGCCTCCTCAGAGACCTTCTGTATGTTCCTCCTCTGAATCTGTAAACTTCCTCTCTGTAATAAATAGGGGAAGCAAAAACAACTAAGAATAAAATGGTCTGAAAAGTGACAATTAGAAATTTAATACCATAAAAATAAAACAAATCATAGCAATATTTCCGTGGTATGTCTAGGTAGATATGCATCATTCTTAATAATAAAAAAGCATTAAAATTATATATTTGTGAAGGAATGGGATTACATATTATGTAAACATTTTAATATACTAGTTACTGTGGCAGATTGGAGACAAATATAACATTTGAAATAATAATGCCTGGACAAGTACTTCGCAAGAGTCCTCAGAGTTGAAGGAGGAGGGCTGCTGCGTGCCTGTGTGTGTTTCGTAACAAATCTTAGACTGAGTACAAACTGAAACAGTGTTAATGTAAAAAGATCATTATTTGAAAAGGATTGACAGAATAGTCTAGATTACAATTTGCCTCATATCAACCCCAAATAAACAGAAAAGTTGGCAGATACTTGATTGATAAAAGTGTAAAAGAAAGATAAATAATAATAATACAAATCATTATTTTTGTATAAGTTTTATCAACTACAACTTATTACAATTCCTGGTTAAATGAAAAGAATAATGAAACATGCTTAGATTTTGCTAAATCATTTAGCTTAGTAGGAGACAACATCATGGAAGATGTTGTAATAGTTCAATAAAGCATATGTGAAATTTACTAAATATTGACTGACAGATTTCAGTAAGCAGTCATCATGCAGCTGCCAAATTTGAAAGTGGATTTTCTATCAGCTGTAAGAATTAGAAAGACATCTGATGTAACTCAATATTTTAATTTGTGAACTAAAAATATTTCCTGTTTATGAAATCTTCCAATTACAAAAAGATCATCTGAGTGAAAGTAAAGAGAAAGGTAAATTAATTGCAGAGTATCATCTGATAAACCAGATCCTTTCAAATTAACACTGTACCAAGACAGACAAATGCAAAGATTTGTCTTTGATTTGCATCTACAGAAAAAAAAAAAATAACATGGTCAAGGTTCCAGAACAGTGCACTGGATTTGGAAGGTTGGACAACTGGAAAAGTTTTACAGCTCATACTGGACCACCATCTAAACTTCTGTTTTTCTTACTACACTGTGGCCACTTCTTCACTGTGTGAACAGGGCAGCTGTGATCAACAGTAAGTAATTTTTAATTTGGAAAATTTTAATACTGCCTAATAATGAGAATAACCTCCACAGAGAAATTTGCAGGGACAAAACTTATGATAATTATTAATGATCAAAAATGTATCTTTTTCCAAAGAATCAGAATATAAACTGTTCTATTTTCCTGAATCTATTGAAAGATAAAGAGGTAAAACAATATCTTTAGGTATAGATTCTCTCAGCATTATAAACTTCCTTGATTTAAGATGAAAATTAATACTAATTTAAAGCTAAAAAAGTAGGAAAGCTGTTTTATATTTGCAGTGCTACTGACCTGTAATATGACCTGGAAACTTATTAGTGAAATTCTTTAGTAAAGTGTATTTTTTCCAGGTTTGAATTTTAAGTTACTTGAATTTATAATTTAGGTTCATAATTTCACCTGATACACTCATATTTTATCCCACCCCATCAGGGTTGCTATTTAATGAGCTCAGCTCTAAAAAGGAACTGCAGGATCATTCTGGTAATACAGTAACTAGTAAATACCTGGTGGCAGAACAGCTGGTTTTGAATATATTTGCACAGAGCATGTAAGAGGAGTGTGTAACACATTAGCACTGGATGTTTTAAAGGTATAAAATGTGTAAAAGGGCTTAAAAGTGGGTTCACAGAGAATACTTTAACTTGGGGCAGTTGATGTGGTACACTTATGACATCAGTTCCAGCAATCTTAGACACACAGCTTTTGGAAACTTACAAGGTAAACCAATAGAAAAGTCATCTCTTGCCTGTCAAAAGTGTATAGTTTATTCCCTAAAAACCTGTTATAGGCCACTGCTGGAAGATAAAACATAGGGCTGGACAGATTTTTGCTCTGATGTGGAATGATCCTTGTTCACACACTTACTGCGGAAGCTCAAGTTGAACTCACTCCAGGCCTTAATGCACAGGCACTAGCTAGACACCACATCAAGATAGGATCCTAACATTTACCAGAACACAGAGGGTGCCTGCAATATAGATGTTCTTTACAGGACTGTTTGCCGATTAAACACAGAATCCATACACCTTCTGAACTGGAGAAAAAATGCATCCATTGCTGCTAAAACATAAACCAGTCAAGTTGATCACAGTGGAACAAAAATTACTTACATCAGTATTACAGGAGCGATAACGCTTCCTTTCTCCAAGACAATATTTGCCTCCACCTGAGGGCCTGGAAAAACATGTTTGTATGTTAGGATATGCAATGGAACAAACACAATTGCATGAGATATACTAAAGCATTCTTAATATTAATACAAGTCCAAGAGATATATATTATATAAATCAAAATTTTAAAATGTTCAAGTTTTTAGATGAGATTTTGACAAGAATTGTATCTTTGACTTGCATTGGAGCAGACAAAAAATATTACTGGGTACTTGAAAAATCATCACTTATAATATTAACGTAGTTTGCATAATTTCCAAATAGTACAGTTTAATTGCATTTTGAACATAATAATAAACCTGTTGGTTTTAATTATTTGCTTGCTTTATAAAATTAAAATGAGAAATGTGTAAACAACCTATGTGATACTTCTTTTTTCAATCATCTCATCTTACTTGAAAACCAGCGAAGACTGGTTTTAAACTCAGAACCAGAAGACTGTATATTCTAGTTCAGAAATTTGACTCTGATTTTAACTAATCAGTATTAAGTCTGAGGACACTCCAGAGTAAACAGATTTCTATTAGTGTAGATAACTGGCTGTTAAATTCCCAAACCGCTCAAGAACACTATCTATCTTCCACAGAGGTCAAATAATGAACTAACTTAGACTTATATGGAAGATTAATCAGACATCAGCTCTTTGGCTTGCAACTTGAAAGCAGAAAGAAAAAATACTTTGTGAGGCTTTCATGATAAAAAAATTATATATTTACAATTAAAAATTAACTAAAAAAAGTAAATCTATACTATATTTCACATCACAATATTTAACCAGGAAATGTTATCCTTAATCAACAGGGGTTTTTTTCGTAATGCAGATATACCCTCTCTCAAATGCATTCGTGGTTGTTAAACATTTAAAATGTAATAATTTTCATCATACCAACCCAGATACATTGTGATATAAGTTGGAAAAAAATCTTAGGATATTATTCATGCTCCAAACAAATATTTCACTAGGCTTTTTAAATACTGCTTTGAAAAAAATAATTCATTTATTATTCTCTCACTAACACAGTCTGACATGTTATTCATGCATACAGATAATTTCTGCTTTTGTATCCATTGAGTAAGTAGTGATATTGGCCCGATTAAGTAGTTATTGCTAATAACGGGACAAACAGACCACCTTAAGTAGCAGGGATGTGACATTATGGTATCTGTCTTGCAGAATGCAGTGGAAAGCTGGTGGACAGCCTGGCTTGGAAAACACAGATATAAGAAACAAATAACCTAAGTGAACAGAGAGCAGAAGACAAGAAAAGGAGTGACAAAAGACACAGACTGAATTTTCATGAAAGAAACACAAATTATTTCAGAAAAAGGGGTCTTAAAAACCAATAGTGCTGACTGAGATAGTGATTATGAGAAATGACAAGAAGAGAGCATGGAGTAATAAAACTATCCTGAGAAGACCTATAGCTCTGGTGAGATAATCAGAACAGGTAAAAGCCGAAATGGAAAAGAGCAAGCAATTCACTCAGCAAAGAACAGCAGTAGAAATAAGCATTCATCGCTTGAGAAGAGATAGTGACAGACAGGAGCACTTACCTGACAGAACTTCTCTGGAACAGTGCTCAGGACATTGGAAAACAGACAGATTGTAAGACAAGTACAGATATATACAACAGATCAAGCTGTAGTGGAAAAGTTGGCCCCTCTTCAGAGAGGGCAAACAGACCAATAGAGAGAAGTGGCAGGGGAAAAAAAGATGCTGAATTGTTTTAAGTGTCAGTAGGAAGTCACAACTCAAGTGCTGGACAAGGCAGCACATAAATATATTGTGTGCAATATAATATTACTACCTATGGGTTGTATGCAAGCAGTTTTATTGAAAACCTTGGAAATACTGTGTTGGGTCTGGGGATTATTTTTCAATAAGTAATTGGCAATTGTTATTTTATATCTGTGTCAAGCATTGAAGGAAATATGCCCTAGAAGAGAAACCTCTCTAAGGCATAATTTAAATATATTTTGATGAACAACAAGTCGCATAAAGAAAACCATTCTGGTTACTGCTAAATATAAATCCAGCTATCTTTACAGTTCATAAGATACATTAAAGATGTTAAAATTATGCCTAGTGAACTCCTGTTTAAGCATTTCTGTCTGCTATTTTGAAGACAAAATTTGGCAAACCAGCAAAACATTTTTACAGATAACAAGTGAAACCACAGTTCTGAATAATTTCCAAATGTGTCTTTTTGTTGGCTCCGGCTTACTTTAGCTACTTACGCTGGACTGTCACAGTGTCTTATGGATGAAGAGACTCCTCCCCCGCAGGTCCTGCTGCACTCTCCCCATATTGACCACGGACCCCAACCCCCATCTATGCTCTGGGGCCAAGTGCCAAAAGGTACGCACTCTCCCTGATAACACCACTGAAAGATTTCACAAAAGAAACACAAAATTAGCTTGGAGGCTGACAGAGTTATCAGGACAGAAAAATATAAGGGTCAGACAATGACCAATTATAGGCATTAGCATTCCCTGTATAGATAACAAGACTAGTATTTTACTTTTTCTAGCCATGTTTAGACATTGGTGAGGGTGTGTGTGATTTGTTAAATGTCTCCACTCAGTCCTGAATTATAGGTCCCTAGCACACATCAGAAGTATTTTTTATTTCATCAGCCTCCTTAATGTTTCACAATTAAGGAACTACAAGTTGCTTACATTCTTTTAAACACTAAGATTCATTTCCAAGCCTGGTTTGGTAAAATACCCTCCACTGAAAATTCATGTAGAGGCTTCATTACAGAAAATGAAAAATTCCCCTGACAGTGTATTTAATAAAGTATATCTTTTTATAAAAGGAAGTCTGGACGACATTACAATGAGGGAAGAATTTGTCAGAGTATTTCATTCACTAACACTACAGACATAATAAAAGTAGTGCCGAAGCATTAGACATGGTACAGAAAATCAATTTATAATATGACTGGCCACTTGTTTGAGGCAGAATCGACATGTGTACTTCATTCAAGCAAGTACCTGAACTTTGCAATATTATTACTTGAATCAGAAATACAAAATGACAGGCAATTCACCCAAATTATTAACTGTTAAAACAAGTTTACAATTTAGTTCATCAGAGACCTTTTCTAAAGCATTCAGAAATAATCCTGGAGCCCATATTCTGATCACATATTCTGGTGTCTACTGTATCTGTGTTTACTGGGAATCTGAAGCAGCTCAGTTAGATACCCTTTCCTACTACTGCAGGCTTAGGTGACAGAGCAGAGCACAGACTCAGGTCTATTGTGACCTGAACTGCACATTTCCCTTCCAAAAGCTGAGCAAGTGCTGTTTTTAAACTCCCTTGAATTTCTGTAGTATTGATGCTTTCCAAAACAAAATACAGACAACTTCTGTGCCCAAAACCAGCCAAATGAATTTGATACACTGAGGCATGCACAGAAGACATAGACAGACATATCCTTGTCCCTCTGTAAAGCACTACTGAAAGACTCAGTCTTAACTTCAGAGTAGTATGTACTACTCTGTAAGTACATACTACTCTGTTCTACTACAGTAAGAAAGCCAAGCTTTCTTTTCCTCTTCTTGGAATTCTAAATTTACAGACTCACTCAGGGCTTCATCAGAGGACTGCAGCACTCATAGGGAACTTGTTTTAAATCTATACTAGTACTGAATATCCGCATAACACAATTCATGCCATATAGTAAGTGAGAACTCACATTTTTAGCTAGTATAGATAGATCCAAATAGCCCAGGGTTTAGCAATGCATCTAATGACACAATAAGGATGGAGAATAAAGTATTTATATAAGCTAGAGGAGTGCCTAAAATCATATGTTTTTCTCCTCTTTACAGCAATAAATTGATAGAAATTTTATTGACTAAGTAATAAAATCTCCTTGTTACAATCTACCAGAGATGAAACAAAAGAACATGAACAGATATTTAATGCTAAAGTCAAAAGCTAAAAATGAAAATGCTTTTAAGAGTAAAACTGTAAGCAACTAATTTAATTAAAATTACATTACATACATCACAAACATATCAAGGTCCAAGCTAAGAAATGCAAGATGCTCAGATTTAAAGTTAAACTTTAAGAATATCATGGATATAAAACTGAGTATGTTTAGGTAACCATCCTAATTCCATACTATTAGAACTATAGAGACCATTGACAGGTGCAATTTACCTGCTTTATTATTCCAAAGCTGTATAAAATCTCTATAGTTTGTAATTTCCACTGTCATGCAAACATTGTCTTCCACATTCCCATGCTGCCCTGCAAACCTCAGTAAATGCTGGGTTTTCTCTACTACTGAACTTAAATCTGAGGATTTAATGCTCACCTCTATGTCACTTCTTAATTTTCTAGTAAAAACTTATCTTTCAATAGAAGCCAGTGATGCATAGAATCTCTGTCAGAGTAATTAAAAACGATAAAAACCTTCATTATTTCTAATGGGACTGCAGAAATGTGCTTCCTCCACAAATGACAGCAACCTCATCTGCTACAACGAGGTTAGGACTACTGAGTAATCACCATATGAAGAAAGAAGAGGAAGTGACAGCTATTTTAAAAGAACAGTTCTTTATAGAAGGCTTAGATCTGAAATATTAATTCTTCTCTAACATTGAAAGAATAATTTTCCATTGTTTAGCAGAAAGATGACAGCGATGCATTCAAATAAGCATAAAACATGCAAATCTTCTGTGAATAAAAGCACTCGGACATTTTTCCAACAGAAGTGACTAATGAAAATAAAATATGATACAGTAGCACATTTGAGATCATTTTTATGTGTATTATCTGCTTTACAGAATTAACATTTATAACAGTATGATTTTAGAAAAATCACACAGCAAGTTCTCTAATATTGAGGAAAATTGATTTCCTATTTTGTATGAGGAAGAAAATATTAGACTAAATTTAAATTTTAACTACTAATTTTCAATCATTGATTCTACAGTTATTTTTCAAGAAAGCGTAATGTTCAATAATAATTTACATTTATCTTATGTTAATGTCAAATGACAAGTTAAATCATCCCACAACGTAGATAGAAATGTAAACTATCCTTTCAGTACTGTGTTTTCATTTTTTGCATGTTTGCCCCACTTTTACATCCCTAGCATGGATATAATCTATCATCTACAGGAAGGGTCACCTTTTTTATTACTTTAAATTAAAACATGATGTAAGTGTTCTTATCAGTTTTCTCTTACTGTTTTATATGCACAAATTCTTCATCAGTGTATTTTTTTAAAGCTATTCGTTAATTTACAAACACTTCCCCGGGAATACCAGAGAGAAACTTCATGCATTTAAATTTAAAATTCTAATTACAAATTAGGAAAAGTGCTTTTTTGAACCCAGGTGATATGTAAAACCCTTCACCAAACCATGAACATATTAATGCTTCAAAACAGAACAGATGTAACAGTTCCATCAGTAGCAAGAAACCATTCTATTCTCTTTCCCTGTATGCAGAAAACTGCAGAATAACTCTTATGGAAAACATTCTAAAAACCTTCAGGTATAGGCAAATATCCACCACAGAAATTTCCAACTCAAAGGGTTAAAAGCTTGGCAGGTTTATAAAAACAACTGAAAGAAGATTTTATTACAGAAGGTTAGGCTATTTTATATGTAGAAATCCCTACACAGTCTGCCAATAAGATATTAATATATTTAGCATCAAATTATGCTTTGGGTTTTTCATTACACATAATACAGAAGTAAATATCTAAATAAGATTAAATACTCTGAGATCTTGTTCGATATTTAGAGCTGGAAATTTCATTTATTATATATTCGGACAGAATCCATCAAAATAAGGCTGAACTTGGCTGAGGCCTTTAGGCATGACTGCAGTACAAATTTAGCAATAATAATAATAACAATAATAACAACAACAACAACAAAAAGAAGGTGTTACAGTGCGGTAACTTATTTATTTCACATTACTCTTTGGGAAAGGGTATGACATATTTGGAAAGAGCTTATGATTTCTGGTTTATTGCTACCAGGAACTATTAATTCACAGGAAGCTTTGTAGATACAGTTTACAGACACAATTCTCTGCTGTTAACAGGCATCTTTGGTTAACAGGTCTATCTTTGTAAAATGGTATGGATTTTCTCATTTCCCTGTAAAATCTAACAATGGAACAAGATACTGGTGACTGGAAAAAGATGTAGAGAGCAAACTGATTAAAACCTCTTGACAAGGGAATAGATCAACAGTGCCTAAAAAGATCTCAACTTGCAATCTCATGGTTTAAAAAACATAAATTAAGGTAAATTACTCTTTGCCATCAAAAAGGAGGATGGTTCCAAAATAAACCTAGACTGTTGATTTAAGAGCAGGGCTTCTAACATTTTCTATTACTGTAATATAAGGTACTAACTTTTTTGGTGCTATGGTTTCTATTTTTATTGGCTAACTCTGTTCACTCTATTTTTCAAAATGACTTGGTCAATAAATTTATTTAACATGGTTTACCAATATTTCCAAACCCAGCATGGAAAAGCCATCACAACCATAACAAATCATGGGCCCTGAATGAAGCCGTCAACACACATTAATAAACTGTGACAGCTGCCCAAAAGCTTTCATGCTTGTTGTTTTAACATCAGATTGCAAGTCAAAATGCACTGTTATCTTTGTTGAAACCAGCTCAGCTAGCATGACAAAAGTCAGAGTGAGAATAGATGTGAATGGTCATTGTTCAGAAAAAAATCCAATGTGGATCACTGAATCTCATGAACAGATGCAGCCACTGTCAGACAGATACTGGAAATGGTTTAATATAACAAGCTCTCCTCACTTTGTACAAACCTGCATAAAATATATTATCTTGAAAAAAGGTATGTAGAATGCACTTCTTCCTCCCCAGTACATATATTTTAAATGAATTAAAATATTTTTCTCTCCTCTTTAAGATTTGTACAGATTTTGCCTTGTAACTGAGAAACAGTCTTCTAACATTCTTGCCTGAAACTACTGACATACAGAGATTGTTTTAAAATCAAAATTCTCATATTCAGACAGATATTGTAGTGCTAAATGTATCTATTGAAACACTGACTTTCTGTACTTTTCTGTTAGGTAGAAGAGTTCATCTGACTGTACGTCGAAGTTCATAAAGCTAAACAGTTACGCAAGCATAACTGAACAATGATAGAATAATTCAAATTCAAAATAGAAATGTCACTGGGAAATACACGTTTTTATAAAACCCTTTTACAGAGTCATTATTTTTTCTGTACACTTTTATGATTTGGCTTATATCTGAAAAAATAAAATTCTTTTCCCTTCAAACAAAATAACATAGTTCTAGTTCAGGCTCTAGATTTATGCTGCACATTTTCAAAGTCCATGGCAGACCTAAAGCTGTAACAATCTTTAATGGAAGAGTGGCATAAAATGAAATAAAGATTAAACTAAAAGAGTTTTTACAAAAATGTTACTAAAAAAATATACGGATGCAATAGAACATGTCTTGGGGTTGTTTTTTGATCCAGGCTCTAGAGTTTTATAGAGAGGATAAATATTTTATTAAATTACACATATAAAATAATGGTGAAAAAGTTTTGTAGGACACTTTCCATTACAATGCACATGTATTATGATAAACTAAGTTTTAGTTTGAACTGTTATAATTGCTGTGAAATACTTTAATTTTTTAGTTCTTTCTCCTTGTAGTGTTCAAACAGTAAATTGCCTCTTTGAACAATAAATTGCTTCTTTGAACAATAAATTGCTTGTACTCACCCCCTTTTCAATGCTCCCTGTTTGGCAAAGAGTACCTTCAGCTGCTGGAATGCTGTTGGTAACACAGCGGTTACTTTTGCTGAGGCACCAGAGCTCTCTACACACTTCCTAGGAAAGAAGGCAGAAGCAAGTTGATCAGAATAAAAGCCTCAAATTTCTTCCAGTCCTCATACACACATGTATGTATACACAAATTTGTTTTGAACAGGGACAATTAAGGCATGGTCTAGAGAGAGAAATCTAAAGATGGCTGTGAGGGCAGCAATTTTGAAGTCACTGTATTTTGACTAAGAATATTCTGCCAAAAAAAACCCCATTCTGGAAGCATCAAAACTAGACAATAATACGTTTTTCACACCTGCCATTCAAGTAATATTTTATAACTGTTTTTTGTCTTGATTTATGCTAAGACTGGGCTTAGTATATTCTAGTGTTTCTATAGAAGTGGTCTTCAGATGAGCTCTAGTGTCTCCATTAGGCTGTTATCTGCCTCAAAATTACCTGCCAAAAAGGATTCCAGTAATTTTGAGATATGAAACAGCAACAATAACTTTTCTTTCCTTTATGGAGAAAGAAAGTTTCTGAGCTCAGACTAGCCACATTCCTCTTCTGCAACACTTGTTAAAGTAGTGTATGTGTAGTCAGAACTAACTAACCTATGTACTAAAATATTTCCTTTAGGCTTTTTAGATTTGCAGCTGCTCTTCCATAAATGATTTAGCCTATCCTATTTCTGTATGTTAAACTGAGATTTTTTGTTTCTACCATATTTTCTTAATTGGTTTTGCCCGTTTATTAATTTAAATTAAGCCAGTTTTGCTGATATTGGAGATAAATTGTTAAAACTAGCAAAGGGTTGAAATTCATAACGTGGGCATGATCCAAAATTGGGTGAACACTGGAAATTTTCACAGTTGCTCCAGTTGCCCTTGAATTCAGCTGTGTACACACAAAAGAATCAGGAGATGTTTGCTTCTACAGTAAATTACTTACACAATAATCTTTGCTGTATTATTTTGTTATCTGCACAAGAGTTCACAACTTCCTTATACGTAGTCTATATTTTAAAATATTTTTTAAAAATTAGAATAGACCAAGATCTTTAAAATGATCTTAAAATAATCTTCATTGTTTCATTTTATTTAACTGCTGCTTGAAATAATACCCTACAAAAAATCCTTGTATGGATTCTATAGTGAAACTTGAAAGAAAAAGAGAAAGGAAAAGACAGTGTAAAGGAATTATTGTTCACTCCCCTCCAGGTTCATTGTTTTTGTGAGGTCATGAATAAGTATCAGCCATCTAAACACCCCAGGAACAACTGCTATGTTTCACCCCAAGATTCATGTTTCTTGCATTGTACTGCATATAAAAATTGATATATTTACACACTACTCTCTAGCTGCTGCAGCAAAAGTTTAATAGTAGAATCTTTTCTTGAAAAATGCAAAATTATTTACAAAGTTTAAAATCAGCTGGTGCCATTCTTGCAGGGATATTAGTACAGAGTATTTAGTATCATGACTGGCAGAAGCAAGGTATCTTCTCTATAATCCCTACAAAAAACCGACAACAGGAATGGTTAGAAATTATATAGAAATGAAACCTGGTGATTCCTGGAGTTTCCATCCAACATTTGACAATTAGGCCTAAGTTAATTAATCCTATTTAGTGTCTGGCTCTATGAAAACTTAAAATTATTAAGCCTGTTTCAGGAGATATACTACCACTTGTACAAGTCTACCTGTAGTTAATGCAGAACTTTTCAAAATAGGTTTTTTCAATAAAGAAATGCAAGCAGTATAAATATTTACTTAACTTAAAACTCTGAAAAAAAGTTTTTTCTCACTCAGCTGAAAAATTTTCAAATTAAGATACACATAAAAATACACTAATTAAAATAAATCAAAGAAGCAACAGAAGACACATCACGAAGCTTCATGAAAAATATAACTCCATTACAAATTTCACAGCAACTGCGGTGCTAAAATTCAACACTAAATCAATTTCACATCTAAATCAACCATGAATACAAACTTCAATACAGTACAGATTTCGAAGTGAAAATCTAAAATGGATTCTTTTCAGACACATTATGAGGTCCTTCTGTCATAATCCTGCCTTATTTACTTTAACCTTTAATTTACTTCCTCATTTTGTTGAACAAAATTGGTGTCATTTACTGGCTCATGCTTCATGTGTTTTTTAGATTGTCAAATTAAAAAGTGTCAGACTCTGCTAATTCTACTTGTGACCTATTTATTTTAGATCTGACCAAATTCAAATGTCTAAGTTAACAACTTTTCTGACTTCATGGAGTTCGCTCCAATGTTCTAAAAAGAAAAATATTCAATTGCATTAAGAAACAAAGATTTTGAACATTCCCATATGGACAAAAGCAAAAAATCAGGACTGGATAGCAGTCTGGAGTTTTAAAACATCTATGTTTCAGGACGATTTGAATCCAGAATTCTGGTTTTTGCTCCAGGGCTGATATACTTCTGATATGCCTACACAAGTATACCTTCTATATATTATCTTGTAAGTAGAAGTAATAATTAACATGTCTTTGCCATTTGTCTCTACAAATGAGAGCATTTGACAATTTCCCTTCAATAGGATTCTTCTGGTAGTCAGGCTTCTCTGCTGCATTAGACTCTTCTAATTCACTGACCTAATACCACCATGACATTTTAACTTCAACAGTGTGAATTAATGAATACAGCACTCCAAAACTCTTTTAGTCATTTGTGTGCTTGTAGAAAGATTCCAAGCAGGTCAACTTACCTCCCTACTTCACAAAATGAGAAAAATATTTATTCCTGAATTGTTTTGAGAAGCAGTATATCAAAACTAAATTTATTACTGACATAGTCTGACAGTTCTTTTTCAGACAGTAATTTCAGCAGGAATTTACCTCAGTAAATCCCCAAAGACAAAATGATAGTAGTGTAAAATCACTATGGGCTTTATCAAACTAATAATGTGTGAGCAGAAACCTCTACTTAAATCAGAAAGGAGTTCTGTTTGAGACAGGTATACAATATCCTAAAATCAATAGAATATTTCCTCGAAGAAAAACTATTCAAAGCACCAAAGATTCACAAAAATAACAGAATGTATGAATTTGTAGATGTAGTTTATATTAAACCCAAGAAATGAAAGGGGTTTTTGTAATATCTTTTAAATATAGCCAATTTAAGATATTATTTTTCCCTGCTGTACTGCATTTAAAAGAAAACATAGACTCTGAAGTATACTCTGAAATATACTTTCCATCACCCTGTACATGAAATGAAAAATAACATTAATAGTCATTTGAAAACAAACAAGATACCTAAAAAGAAGTAAAAAATCCATCTGTGCTGTTATTTCATTAAATGAAAATGGAATTATACCAGGTACTCCTATGGCTATGTCTTCTTTATTTTCAACTGACCTTGGAAAGTTAAACAAAGAAGTTCTAAGGTTCATAAAGCTCTTCTCCAGCTCAACCCCACAAACCCTATCTATACCTGCTACTACTTTAGTTATTGACTGGAGCTACTTCCTTACTACTACCATTATCTGTAACAGCTCTAACCAATAGTTTCTAATAAGCCAGCCCTAAAAACATATGAGAAACTGCCCTGAAAAAGTCAGGCAAAAAACAACTAATAGAGTGAATACTGCTCTTTTTTCACACACTTGCACACCCACACCCACCCACCAACAGGTGACCCTTTTAGGGTAGTGTTTTCTTCCATGGAAAAGGATGAAGCTAACATATTTTGCCAACATTATATTTGTTTGAGTAATTTAGTGAAACTAAGAGGAAGAAGCATAATCTGAAAATTAATAAATTACTTCAAAGTCAGTCTCCAAATGTCTGGATTTAGTAACTACTAATTTGTAAAGCAAACAAGGGGAAAGTTTTAAAAATCCTGGAAACATAAATTGAAGCTGAGGCCTTTCACAAGATCAAGACAAGATAGATGACAACCTGTAACGGTGTATCTTAGGGTTCCATGACTTCAGTTTGGAATTCGGATGCTTGTATTTGCAGTAAATTAAACAAAGCTGAACTCATCTAGAGAAAAAAACACAGCAAATCAAATTACCTTCTTTTTGCCTAAGTATTATAAATGATGGAGCCTCTTCCTGTTTCATCATGCAGAGTTATATATAGGCATTTCAAATTACGTAATTCTAAGTATCCTATATCATAATCATCATAAATTGTTACAGTACAGCACAATACAATGAAAACTCAGTAATATGAGCAAAGATCAAATTGCTGTGCTGTTCTTGTTTTCAAAACTCATGAAAGCTTCCAATAAATGTTAGCAGTTCAGCCCATAAAATTAAAACTAAAAAAAAAGGATGGGGAATACATTCACAAGGCATATTAGATGATGATAATTTGGGAGGTTCACCTTTAGTTCATAGTATTTTAAAACCCTAATTAGGTTTGTCTGTTACTTCAGCATGTTTAATTTATAATATGCTGCATCTCTTGATGAGCATTTGCTAAAAGAGAGCATAAAAATTATTAGCTTGAAAATCACCAACAGAGTATTTTCCGGCTCACTGCTGAAATGAAGATGACAACTCAACTAAAACTAGATGACCATAATTAATAAGTGAACTTCAGAAGGTTCAAAGTAATGTTCAGATAAGCACCCAGAAGTTTCCATTTTAGTGCTTCGCTATCAAAAGCTCATTAAGTGGTGCAACATGTTATGAATCATATGCCCAAAGAATGTGAAATAGAATACAAAACTTAAGTCCCACCTTTGTATTATGTTACCAACATTCT
>VWYN01023667.1:3818-24339 GCA_013400075.1 Hippolais icterina
TCTTCCTAGGTTTCTGCAGGGGGATTGATGTTTTATCTGCATATGGTATATTATAGAGACATTCCAAAAAATGAAGAACAAAGGAGAGGGGATCTTCATACATGTTTTCTTTGAACGTTTTGCTTGATCAGTCTTATGTTTTTGGAAAGGGACAGCTCCCTCACTCTAAAGAAAGGAAGTTCTTTTCCCAGTCTGTTCTAAGTAGGATTGCACTTGGTGCTAAAATCTGTCAGTGGCTTAGGGAACCGAGCAACAGGAGTAATTAGTGCCAGCAGGATGAAGCTTCCTAAGTGGGGAAAATCAACTAAAAAGAGACCTGCGTGAGAGCTCATTTCTTTCTTCAGAAGTGGAAATTGGTGAGGAAGGAAGACTGAGCTGCACTGCACATTTGGTATTGAACTGCTCAGCCTACAGAGACCTCAAAATAATAAGGGAAGGACTAGTTCAGCCTGAAATATTTAATAGGATTGACTGTAATATTTTGTTCAAAATTATTTCACCACCAAATGGATTTAACTTTCCTTTTTTGCTGAACCTGTGAGACAGAATTGTTGTCATTCCTGTAGAAAAAAACAATGTACTTATAATTTTTCCACATCATGAAGCACTCTGCACTAGTGTTTCCTTCTTGCCTCATAATCTTTGCAACTAAAAAGGGAAAATAATTTTTAAGCACTTGACTGGTGTTGTTGGAATGGTCCCACATAGGTATGTGTGTGGAATGTGTGACTGAAGAATCCCACAGGTCTCCTGTCAGGCACCATTTATTTGATTTGAAGGAGTTAACATCTAATTTCTTTAAATTGCTCTGAAAATCTAGTTTCCTAACTCCCTTTTCTCTTAAGGAGAAATCTTAAAAGAGTGGACAATTACACTACAATTATGTACTCATAAAATTGCATAACTATATAAGCATATAATTATATGAGTGTCCTAGGTTACAATGTAAAATTGTGCTCAAGGTATGTATTCCATCCCCATGAGACGTTGGAGCCAAGGTGGGGCAGTGTTTTCCTTATCTTCTGTTAATGACCCTAACAATGCCTTGCCACATGACTCATAGATAACTTCCTCCAGGAGTTATCTCTGTTTAATGGGCCATCAAGGACCCACTGCATGACTCATAGAATGAGATCATCCCATTGTGAGATGCTCCGCCCAGGGGGAGGAGCCAAACATTCCCACCTGGATAAATCCAGGGTTTGGGACAGCACAAGCAGCTTCTATCCACTGGACTCCCAGAGGAGATGAGAGCTACCAGATGTTTCTACAGGGATCACTGCTTTGACAAGACCATCTCATCTGGACTGCCACTACCACCCTAACAGGGTGTCAGGTTGTATTCTGACTCTGTCAGTGGTTTTTTGTACTATTACTTTTACTTTATTTTACTTTCTTTTATTTCTTCTTTTTTTCCTCTTATTAAATTGTGTTTCTGACTTGGAGTCTTTCACTGGTTTTGCTTTCAAACCAGTACAATGAGCATCTAATTTTAATATATTAGAGACCTGCTAAAATTGAGGAAGTAATTTCACAGTGGCTTTGCAGTGCCCGACTGCGATGTAAGAGTTCTTTACAGGATATCATCTGGGATAGAAGATCCTGGGGAAAGGAGACAGAAGGAATGAAAAGGGAGGAGTGTCAGTGCACTGAGAGTCCAGGTAGCCCATCCTGTCTTGGAAGGGTGATGGGGATGGGCTTTCTGCATCCTCATTTGTCCCTTCTCTGAATTAAAAACTTGAACTTTGGGGTAAAGAATTTTCTGATAACTTAAGGCAAGTCTTTCCAAGGTTACCTTTTACCACTATTGGAATATTGGGTGTTACTGGTTAAAAGAGGACTATCTCATCCTCTTGCACTTAATTACTTTTTTCTAATTGGATTTTTCCTAATTTCTTTTCCTTTGCCCACTAAAACAACATGATGGTTTTTGTTTACTTTTGAACTCAAAGGTGATGTGGTTTTCTGAATTCCATCTTCCACTGATTCATGGGAAGGGTGTAAGAGAAGTGTTTAACAACACAGTAGAGTGAAATCTTTCAACAATAAATCTAATACAGACAGATCTTTGAACATGGTTCAATTTGTCATTTTGCAAGAAAATTTCAGCTTTTTCTTATTTCCTTGCAACTACCTGATAGTAAGCTGTGTTATGCTATATTTTACATAGATAAAGGCTTTATATATCAAAATTAGGCAGTATTTACTCATTTTTCTACCCCTTTGTAGATATCAGCCCTCTTTCTCAGGCAAAACTAAATTAAAAAAAAAGAAGAGCCTGATTCTGTTCCATCAAAGGCATTGGGAAATTTTCAATTGCCTCTAGTGAGATTTGGATCAAAACAGAAAGAGACCTTACAGCATCAGTATACTTTTATGAACAAACCCCTTATTTTAAAAAATACCTGTTTAGTGGGTAAGTGTAGTGTATTTATTATATTTGAGTATTAACAATGCCTTTATTACCAAGTCTCGCAACCTTAACCAAAAAGTTAATTTAAATTAGCTGCCATCTGAACAACTGGCTAGAGATTTGAAAATGTGCTAAGTAACTATCTTCATTTCTAAATTCTGCTTTTTTCTCAGAAAGCTGCATCAGTGTTTGGAGAGCACTAGAAACTCATATGAAGTACGTTGTACTGAGCTGTGCCATGAAAGTATCATGTGGTCAGGGATTTGCCACTTAATTGCACATAATTGAGCAGCAAATTCATTTATTCTCACTCATCTGTAAGCATGTGAACATGTGTCACTTTTCCATAAACTTCATTAGTTTTCATTACACAGAGGTCTGATAAAACCTGATGGTCATTCTTACCTCTGTATTGATCAGTAATGCTACATCATTTTGAAACACTAACAATTAAGGGTCTTGCTGTGAGAGCTCACGAGCTTATTGAGTTAGAATGTTTTCCATTAATTTTTTTTCCAGTAATAACCTTGGTCCATTTGAGACATTGCTTAATAGTCCATAGCTCCTACTTTAATAGGAAACAATAATTGATTTCTACTTGTACTTGAATACTGTAGGCTATAAATTTTAACACATTTATTACCCTGTTAACGGCACACCTTTGGAAATAGTAATGGAGGGAAAGCCTGGGCCTTCACTGTTTGCATATACAACCTCGAACATTTACAGGGTGTTTACTCAAATCATGTAGAGTACAAAGGAACTAATCATTTTTCTACAGGGGCAAAAAAACCCCAAACACAACAAAACAAACCAAATCCAAGAATACAATATAGCCAACCGCAGTACATTGTGACTTTGCTAACAATTCACGCATTATTGAGCGCTTTGCAACACACCCAACCACAAATGTGTAAATAATACGTACCTGCAAGAGATCAAATAGCACAAATGGGATTCAGGAGCTCAGCTGCAAGGTATGTGATACAAGGTATGTTGATACAAGGTATGTTGACTGGCCTACATATTCAACCCCTTTGCTTTTGAAGAGCATGGCAGGAAGATGAGCTGTTACCTCTTGTTTAAGCATGAACTGCTAAGCAAGAGCTAGCCTTTGGCTGTGTGTATTGATAACAATCATCCATCAACTAAAATCCTTACTTCTGAAGTTGATTTAGCCATATTTTCAGTATTTCTGTCCCTCTGGTTCCCTAAGTGATGTACAGGTATACATACATTCATGAACCACAGTAAGTTTGAGGTGAGGAGGGACCTTTTCAGGTGATGTTGCCCCTCCCCTCTACTCCAGGAGCCCACCTAGAGCAGCTTACTTAGGACAGATTGTTTTTCCAGTTGTGTTCCTTTGCAACAAATTTATGCACAAGCAAAACATGGGGAATTACACAGAAATTTCAGTGTTTGTTTGCTTGGAAACTCTTGTTGGTTTTTTTTTGTTTGTTTTGTTTTGTTTTGTTTTGTTTTTTGCATACCTCACTGCTCTGCAGCAGGAATTCACTGGGATGTGTAAGAAGCTGATACTCCAGATGATTTAACTGAGTGGGGAACTGAGCTCTTAACACATTGCTTCTGTATCTTTATGCTGATTGACTAATGACACACAAGCTTAAAAGTTCTCTTTCTTAGGGATCCAAGTGGTAGATTTGAATACTACAGAAGAACTCAAGCTCCACTCTTTCTTAATTGAAAGAAAGTTTACTGCAACATAATCTTGTAATTCTGCTTGCTCTATAACAGGCAGAGAGAAGAGATTAAAAATACTGGATGTGTAGTGTTAATTTGCAAAGTCATCCTTTCCCTGGGAGACAGCCACTTGTATGAATTTCCCGATCTCTAAATACCTGACAGAAGATACAGTTTCTAACACCACTATTTTCTGAAACTTATTTGCTTTTTATTTTATAAGTATCTCTCAGGAGCAAGGGAGAAGGAGGGCAAAGAAGAAAGGGAGGGAGGAAGAAAGAATGAACAAACAGCCCTAACAGTTTGCAATTTAGTAATTATATATAACTGAATGTCCATGGTCATGGAAATTACTGATTACATATGAATCTGCAGGCCAGTGCTTGTTTTTAAATAAGATTTGAGGAAGCACCAGGGCAGCAAGCAGAAGGAAAATGATTCACCTTCTCTGCTCGTACTCCACATCAGTAGGCTGAGATCAGGATAGGACGGTCAATCCAGTGCTCTGGTGAGGAGTGGGTGATGGAACATACAGAAGACATTGTTCTTGTTATTTTTTCCTTTGATTTATATATTTTTCAGATTTGGAAAGCAACCACTTTTAATGTGCATTGATGGCCTGGTCACTATGTAAATAGAATGAATGTCATGGTGTCACTGCCACTAAACATTTTAGGGGAATGGAACAGGATGCAGTGGGGGAGGCAGAGAGAGCCGATAGAATTGTAATAAAAACAGCAACAAATGCCTGTAGAATTCTCAAGTTCAACTTTGCCCCCTAACAATTCACATATATCTGAAGCAGATATTTTATTAAAGTTTATGGAAGCTCGTGGCATCAGAGCCATATAAATAAATCTTTATGGAAATAATGACCATTATTATGCAAGATTTTTGGAATTGGCATTCTGTTCTGCTTTTGATAAGATAGTGCTCAAAGCCCCAGAAACTCCTGGGAAATCTAATATTTTAGTGGGTTTGCCATTATATTCATTTTAAGATTGGGTTTTCTACTTTGTTTTTTGATATATTATAGCACTGAATTATTAAATAGATGAAAAATTACGTGCTGCACTAGGGTGGCAGACTTTATTGATTAGGCCTCTTTACTACTTGAAAAATTTTTGATGACATCTTTGATCTTTTTTTGTATTAAATAGAGACAAAAAATTATGAACTGCATTTTATATACAAGTCCCACTTTGGGACAAGGATGCAGCAGAATGATTTTTTTGAGGTCTCTCCCTAATTCATTTCATACCTCTTTTTCTTTTAACCAAGTTTAGTTACATCAGTTTTTCTGTATGTCTATAAAATCAGACTTGTCATTTGATTTTTTAATTGTGTTTTTCTCTTGAATTTAAATTTTGCTCTTTAATGATGCTTGACATATTGGTGCTGACAATGGCAGTTTAAAGAACCTGCAGCACATCTCCAGTCACAAGGTGCTTTCGCTGACATCACCTTGGAACACGGTATAATTGCCAGGATTTTTTAAGAATCACTCATTTATGTAACCGAGGAAATAAATAGCTGTAATCTTGAGTATCTGCTGTTTGTTTCACAGTTGCATTTTAATTTTCTTCAGAAGTTTACAAGGGAGAAGTACATTATCTTTACACTAGGAGTTAATGGCTAATTAATAGGGTTTGTGTCACACATGATGATTGCAATCCCTGAACTCTAGAGAGCTTTGTTTCTTGTGAAAAAAAAATACATCATAAAAAACATTGGTGGAAGTTTACCATCAAAACACATAATTTCCTCTCCTTTTGAGTATGATTTACCTTTATTTTTTAAACTAATCTGGAAAGCTAAAGCCATTCAAACAATAAATTGAGAGCCTGTTTGGCTTTATTTCATTTCAAATTTGATATCATTCAATTAATACCATTGTCTATTTCAAGTCTAAAGTGTAAAAAAAAAAGTTATTGTGGGATCTTGGATGATTAAAGTTAAAATTAAGCAACAAGAGCCAGAATTGTTTGGAGAAAAAGGGATTATGAAGCATAATGAATGGACTGTGTGTAATTTGATGCAAAATCAACTTTACTAGACTTAATCTTCAGACTTCTTTTTTAAGATGTTCTGAGATAAGGCAGAAATGGTGGTAATTAAAAGGGAAGGGGGAATAGGAAAGGTAAGAAATTATAGATATTGAAAAAATCATTCCATTTTCTTGCTGTTTCTCTCTGAAATAACAAAGAAATACTACATAGAATAAAGCTGGACTCTGCTAAGAATACTGTATTTGATAACAAAGGCATTACCCTGTCTCAGTCACCAAGAACAAATCTGAAACCTTTGATTCTCTGGGCTCAAGGACCTCTCCTCTATGGACAACATCAATCTGCTTCTGAATTATTGTATCAAACGTCTTTCATTCAGTCAAGAGCAAACAAACATGTTGCTCTTAATACAGAGTGGGTGGAATAATTTATTTGCTTTAACAGTGAATTTTTTATTTCTTGGCTGCCCTGAAAACTGCAGTGGAAAACCTGCAACATGGTAGTTGCAGAGAGATAGGTTTGCAAGAGCCCTTTGTACACATTTCAGTCTTACTAAGAGACAGGACAAAGTTCAGGTGTGTTAGCAGTTTAGCTTTATAAAGCTTAGCTTGTTTATTCACTTCCCCAAAAAATGGGAAAAAAAAAAAAAAAGCAAAGGAAATTGAATTCTGTAGAGATGTTTTTTTTGCCAGCTGTGGTTACAATGTCTTTTCCCTGTTGTTAGAGTGAAATAGGAGAATCTAGAAATACCATGTGCTGAATTATGGGTAGACCTCACAGTTTTTACCATCTCTTGTTTTCAGCATCTTCCCCCAAAAGGGAAGAGGGAGAGAATAGAGAATAATTCCTGTGATTTTGTAGGTCACATTTCCTTTAACTTTTTTTCAGGCCAAGGCCCTGAGCAACCTGCTTAATCAAAGAGGTAGAACCAGCATATCTCTAAAAAAGGCTTCTTCAGTTCTCAAACATACCATGATTTTGTTTCTAAGATAAGAATGGACAAAGCTGCAAACTGGGTGAAGGGAAGAAAGGAAACAGTTGCACCTGGACCCAAAATGTGGCATTAACAAAAGGCAGCTACACACCATTCCATCCTTCGAAAGTACCATACAATTAAAACAGAAGGGAACTCAAACAGGCTAAAAATCAGTTGTGTTTTTTGCAGATGTAGCACTTAAGCCTCTGGATATTTTTCAGCTTGTTAGAACATATTTGCTAATAGCTAATAGTGTTCCAAGCAAAAGTAATGCTTTTATAATACTTGCGTCTAAGTTTTCCTATTTACTTGGCTCTCATTATTCTCTCTGTGAATAAATAGATTTACTACTCTAATTGTGTATTACATGTGGGAGCTGTAAATAATGTCCTCTATATGGAAACAGGAAATAGCTTTCCTGGAAGTTGTCCATGTTTGATTTGGTCTCTAGTTAGATATAATATTAATCCTTAAAGTACAGACTGGGTGCAGATTTGTCCAAGGGATATACTGTGGATGGTTAGGCTGAGATCATAATACCAGTGGTGTGTCACTGTTGAAATTCTGTGTGGGGCCAGCATGTTTTTAGCCCCATGAGGGTTCAACACAGTCTGAGGGTGCCCAGCAGCCTCCCAGAAACGGGTCAATAATAATTAGCAAGATGGCATCGGGTGTGATTCGAAAAAGCAAAAATTAAAGTAAAGAGAAAATAACAAACTATACAAAACAAAAGAACAAAAGCCATGCACAGTGCAGGGAAGTCCTTTGCACCAAAAATGCCCCAAGGATCTCCGTGCTCTCTCTTAAGTATTAAACTATTTAAGAAGGATTTTTTGCATGCTGCCCAATAGAAAACAGCTCCATTTCTTGAGGAACACCTACAGAGACCAACAGGTGCTTTTGTCCTGGCACTGAGCCAATTATGGTTCATCTTCCTTAAAAGTTCAGAGATGTGGCTCAAACTCTTTTCCTAATGTGGAAACATCTGCTGGGGTGTGGGGGTGCACTGCAACACCTCACAGAAGCACCAAAGGTCTAAGGAAAGGTAACTGCAGCTGCTTTGCACTGGCTTAATATACTAACCAACCTGCAAGGGTAGAGCTTCCACCAACTTCTCCAGCACTTCAATACCTGGGAAATACATCAGGTAGTGACAAAAGGCTCTGATTCTTATTGTGATTTAGTTCTTTAGTAAAATAATCAGTTAAGCCATTGCTGTAAGGCCAAGTACTTGCAGATACTGGAGAGGGGGTTCTGCTCCTCTGCCCCCTCAGGTGAGACCCCAGCTGCAGAGCTGCTCCAGCTCAGGTGTGTCTGGCACAAGGAAGACATGGACCTGTTGGAATGACACTTAGAGGAGGGCTGTGAGCATGACCTAAGGGCTGGAACTTGTGAGGAAAGGATGAAAAGGATGAGGCTGTTATCCTAAAGAACAGAAAGCTCCAGGAAGCTTTATTGCAGCCTGTGTGATATATAAAGGAGATGTGTCAGAAAGATTGTAGGGACAATCCCTAACCTTCCCAAGGTTTGTAGAGACAGGACAAGTTTTAAACTGAAAGATGATGACTTTAGGTTGGATATAAGGAGGATACTCTTTATTATTAGGGTGGGGAGGCCCTGGCACAGGATACTCAGAGAAGCTGTGGCTGCCCTGGATCCCTGGAAATGTCCAAGGCCAGGTTGGATGGGGCTTGGAGCAACTTGGGATAGTGGAAGGTGCTTCTGCCCAGGGCAGAGAGATTAGAACCAGATGACCTTTAAAGGTCCTTTCCAAATGAAGTACTCTGAGATTTTATGATTCCTGCTACAGATGAGCAGTGAGAGAATAAGGAAAACTAACTTCCACAAGAGTTTGTTTTCATACTTAGAGTGGCAAAAATATGGCTCTAATTTTGTTCTGTTTCCAGATTATGGTCATTACTGGAGTATACAAGAAAAGAGACCGAAGCAGAGAGAAGACATTAAAAAAAACCATACTCTATCTGTTGTGCAGGAGATATTGACAAGTAGATTAACAGCCCAAGTGACCAATCCGTCATAAATAGTTCTCATGGAATCACAGAATATGCTGAGTTGGAAGGGAACCACAGGGATCATGCAGTTCAACTCCTGGCCCTGCACAGGACATCCCAACAATCCCATCTGAGCCATTCCAAGATGTGTTGGGACACTGATCTAATCCAGTCTCTGACAGCCACTAAACCATACTGTGAAGTGCCACCTCTCCTCATTTTTCTCTCCAGGGATGGTGGCTCCACCACTGCCCTGGGAAGGTTCTGCTAGTGCTTAACCACTCTTTCAGTGAAGAAATTATTCCTGATATCCAACCTGAACCTCCCCTGTTGTAACTTCAGGTCATTTCCCCTCAGAATCACAGGATAGGCTGAGTTGGACGGGACCCACAGAGCTCACCCAATTCAACTCCCAGCTCCAGAACAGCCCAATAATCCCATCCTGTGCCTGAGGGCATTGTCCAAACCCTCCTGGAGCTCTGGCAGCCTTGGGGCCGTGCCCATTCCCTGGGGAGCCTGGGCAGTGCCCAGCACCCTCTGGGGAAGAACCTTTCCCTGAGCTCCAGACTAAGCCTGCCCTGGCACAGCTCCCAGCTCCAGGCATTCTCTGGAGTCCTGTCCCTGTCACAGGGAGCAGAGAGCAGAGCTGCCCCTGTGCTGCCCCTCGGGAGGAGGTTGAAGAGCTCAGTGAGGTCTCAGTCTCCTCTATCCAGCTGAGCAGACAAAGTGCCCTCAGCTGCTCCTCCTCTGGCTCCTCCACACCCTTCCCCCTCCTCGTGGCCCATCCCTAAGAGTTCAGTGTTGTTTTTATATGGTGGCCCCCAAAGCTGCCCCAGCACTGGAGGTGAGGCCGCCCCAGAGCAGAGCAGAGCGGGACAATCCCTGCCTGGCCTGGCCGGCCATGCCGGGCCTGGTGCCCCAGGACAGGGATGTCCCTCCTGGCTGCCAGGGCACTGCGGCCTCAGATCCAGCTGGCCACGGGCCAGCACCCCCAGGGCTCTCCCCACAGCTGCTCTCCAGCCTCCCCAGTCCATACACAGCCAGTGGGGCCCAGTCCCAGGGACAGAATCCGGCCCTTTCCCTTGGTAAACTCCTCACAATTGGTGATTGCCCATCTCTCTAATTTGTTGAGGTCTCTGCAGAGCCTCTCTGCCCTCTTGGATATTCTCTCAGAATATAAGTGTAGGAGCTTCCACTGCTTAATTAATTCAAGAATGAACAAGTAAAATGAAAATGAAACAACTATCTAGTGTAGGTACCTCTTACCTCATTTATGTGCCTGCATGGACAGGGTATCCTGACTTCCTTTACACGGGACACCCAAATATTGCAGGCACTTTGGAAAACTTCATCTGCTTCTTGGATCATGAAGAATTCTTCAAAATGTATTGGCCAGAACTTTCTTAGTCTGAGATGTACATAAAGTATATTTATGTTTTCAAAATCACACTCAGACATGCTACAAGGGTCTGTATTTTCTATCTAAATTGAATTTAAGAAATAACTTTCAATAGATACAATTCCCATGATATAATGGTGAAGAGAAATATTCCTAAGCCAGTTCAATATCTTTTGTTGTCATTTCCTTTGAGAAAAGTCTCGAGACAAAAACATGCAGTGATCATGAGACTGATGTAATCCCAAAAATACATCAGGAAACTGCAGCAGAGATGTTAATCTTGTTCTAAACAGAAATAATTTTATGTTTATAAAATAATAAATAGAAATATCAAAAAACCCAAAACCTGTAATAAGATTAGACTAGAAGGATTGTAAAATTGTGAGGTAAATCAGATTAATTTTCTCAAGACGATCACTGTGTCTGCTAGATATGAGATCAGTGTCATAGACAATTTTGTGATAATTTATATTATGGACATCCACTTTTGAATATATTTAGTTTTTGTTTATTGTTCTGTTTTGGTTAGAAGCCACTAAAAATGGGAATTAGATGTCGTTGGATTAAATTTTGGACTCTTTTATGAAAGAAAAGGCTCAGACAAAAATGTCTTTAGTGTTTTCCAAAGCTGAGATAGTGCTTTTAATCTGAAGTTAGACTAATAGATAGTTAAGCTTTTATTATCATTAGTTTACTGGTGGCCCTATTAAAGTTACAAGAATGTTCGTAATTGTCAGTTTAGATGTGTCTGGACAATTTGAATTACTGAGGCCTTTGTAGCTGACTTTGATTTCAGAAATGAAACTAAAACCAGCAAAGTTTTAACACCTCCATGAAGGTCCCAATGTAGATGTTGGTTTTAATAGCTGAGACCCTCTTGCACTTGAAAGATATATTGTATTATCTATCCTACTTCTAAATTTTTAGATAAATTGCTATTTCCTTTGGCTATATTAAAGATTATGGAAATTGACAGATATTTGAATAGTGATTTACTTTTCAAAGGCCATTTTTATTGTAGCTTTAAAGAACTCCAAATCACAAGGCATTCAGTAATTCTATTAAAACTTTATGATGTCTCTCTATTCCCCTGCTTGAAGTATAAATTTTCCTTTGAGCAATCCATAGCTGCTTTTTAATATGAATATATCAACCTATGGTGCAATATGTCAGTGCTTTCAGACCTGTTTGGGTCACTTTACTTTATATAGATCAGGCTGAGGAGTTTTATAAAGAAATTTTAAAATTTGAACTTGTTCATCTAATAGTGTATCTGAGACAGAAAGTTTAGATCCAGATTTGACTTTTTAAAAATTCACCTGGTGTTTTGTTGCAGGATTATAAATAGAAATATTCATATTTAAAATGATGAACTAGGAAAGCCTCTAATTCTATGTATGTGTCCATACAAAAAAGAATAAATGGTCAAATGGTCACAACTTCTCCATTACTGTTACTTTTGTCCTCTCCCTCCCAGTGCAAGAGCTGCCTCAGCCCTTTCCTCCCTCATTAGGCACAAAATTTAAGTATTTGTGGCTGAAAACATCTAAAATCCAACCATAGCCCTCTAGGATGCCCCTTGATGCTCCTTTCTCTGACAGAGGTTTTTTCTTTTTGGAGTGTGATCACAAAAGTATTAGCACTACCATTCTAATTTTTTTTTTTTTAAATATTGTGCAGAAAAGTGATTTTCTGAAAATCACATAGCCCAGCTAAAGGCATATGAGTGTTGTAAATTGAGTAGATGTCTTAATTTCTGCTTTTCTTAGGCTGAATTTATAAACTGTTACTTCTTCCACGTCTAAATATTTTTCTGTGCCAGTATATGGCAGTGCTGTTCATCATTGACATCTTTTATTGATAGTGTATAGATGGGATTTTAACAAACCTTGTATTTATAGGAACTGTAGAATTCTTATTCCACCCTCATCTCCAACTTTCATGTCCCGTGTTGCCACTTTATAGAATACAGTATCTAACCAAGTGAAAATACACCTGCAAGAGCTAAAATTGTTAATTCTTTTTTTATTACAACTGACATACTGGAGGCTTAATTGTACATTTTTAAAGTTATAAATTTGGAATTGCTTTCTCTATCCACCTTCCATTTAAGATGCTTTTTATTTTTATCCAAAACAGAGTACAAAAGTAAATCAGGGAGTATATTAAATGGCTGGAGACTGAATATCATCTACTATGCAGTACTGAAGAATTATAGCCAGAATTTGGCATAAGACTTACCTCTAATTCCCGTATACAATATTTTGTTAACATATATATACTACTCTCAGCATAATTCATTTTGAATAAGAAAAGTGAAGGAAACTTATCCAAACCTAAATGGGAAGAGTAGCAAGTCAGAAGGGAATCATCTGGATTGCTGACAAACTGGGACAAGTAATGACTGTGGCATGGTCACTAATGCAGGCTGAAATAAGGTGCTTGTCCTCTCTTTATGGGAGAGGGACAATTAATGATAAGATCTGGAGCCAGGACAGTCTGTGCATCTGTTCAGTGGTTCAAATGCAGAAGAAACTGATTACAGAACTATATATTCTGAACAGGAGAAAAGGCCCTGAGGCAGCTCAGTGAATCCTCAAAATAAGTGTGGCAACAGATGACACTGCACCTCCAATTTAAACCAGAGGGTCCACTTCTGGTGGATAATGGTTCTGGTGGGTTTCTAGTCCAGTTCAGCATGTCACGTCCTCACTGAAATCCTTTAGAAAAGCACCCAGGAGCTGAAACTGTTTCTGTCTAATAGTCAAACCTACATGTTTTTCAGTGGTCTTCTGCTCATCTGTGCCCAGGGGCTGTTGCTGACTTCAGGCTGCTTTTTTTGCCATGCCAAGTTAAACCTGAAATAGTAACAACAGGAAGAGAAAAGAGAACACTAAGGATAATTGAGTGATGTGACCTGAGCTACATCCAAGACCACAGGAAAGAGTGGAGATTTGGGGTTGCTATTCCCAAAGCAAATCTCTAGAGATTCAAGTGGAGCCAGACATCTACCTCAGGGAATAGGCTACTTGTGCTGGCTGCAGTCAGAACTGACAGATTACCCTGTTGCATTAAAGCCTATACAAACTTTCTACTGGACCAGGTTACTCCAAGCCCCATCCAAACCTGGCCTTGAGTGTTTCTGGAGAAGGGGCAGCCACAGCTTCCCTGGGAAGAATTGGTTCTCAGACCAAATATCTGGGTGGCCCTAGCTATTACAAAAAAAAAAAAGCCACAAAAAATGTACAACACCATCAATATACCACTATTCTCCTAATCACAAAACTTCATTTCATCTGCTTTTGATTACTATCATTATAAATTATTCAGAGCTTGAAAGCATCAATTAATAGTGAAGAAGTAGAAATTTAGAAATGCTTATTTTTAAACTTTGGATTTTTGCAAGCTCTCATCTTCTCATGAACTTTAGAGTTTGGCTTTCCAGAAAGGAAGCTGAAAAATATCTGAAACACTAGGGCTTTCCAAGTATTCTCAGTCATATTTAGACATGCTGTAAATTAAAATTCACCCATGGCTTGCTGGAATTAGACAATGTTGTAGCTAATTTAGGCATGTAGTCTCATATTTCTTGGGATTTATAAAGAGATCAGACTAGTCTGTTTGCACTGCATATCTAATTCCTTGAGCTTTTTCTAGTACTTTCTTTTGTTTCTGGTACTTGATTATCATGATCAATTTGAAGGATTAAAGGCATCAAGAATGTATTCCTCCATTTCTGTTTTTTGCTTATACTTTGCCTTATCTACCTTTTCTATGCTGCAGAGAACATCTCTACAGCTCAAAAACGGACACATTTAAACTTCCTTCCCCTTTGAAAATATAACAACATTTGTACATTTAATGAAAGGTTTTGAGAGGTCCCTGACTGTTGCATTTCAGTGACAAGGAGATAGGAGTACAGACAACATGCAGAAGGTTGGGAGGAGGCAAAGCACTCTTTTGAGCCAAAATGCTGAAAAATTATTAGCTGCCAAACAGAAAGAGATTTTTAAAGTGTCTTTTAAAACTTATCTCTTACTTTTCACCGTCCCTGTGTGTGTAAATTTATGGTGGCACCCCCAGGCTCACCTTGACAAACCCTGCCTTTGTTCCCAATACATGTTTGCCAACATTTTCTTTATCCCTTTTGTAGTCTGCAACCCACATCTACAGGACTGTGGTGAACTGTTTCTCATCCTTCTATCCAGATCCTGGGCTTATTCTCTTTCTGCTCCTGGATCTGGCAAGAAAATGGAAGACAATATCCATCTTTAGGTGGTGCAGAATCCACATGTTGGTCGTGCAAGGCAGGAACTGTTCCTTTACTATGGCTGGAACAGGTTTTCTGTGGACTCCTGAAGATGTTGCTGCTTCTATCGTCAGCCACTAGTCACATATAAAATGGACAAGTGGGTGTAGGCAGAGATTTCTGTTTCAAAAAGGGCTGAAAGTGCATGGGAATGTGCAAGATAGGTTTGTGTTAACCAGCACCATGGCATTCATGGCCAAGGAATTGGCAGGATGGGCAAAGCAATCAAAACAAGAAAATATCATTACTGGTAGATCAGCACGCCCAATGTCTTACCCAATAGCTCTACAACCCATAGGGAGGCTTCTTTCTCCTCTTAATTCTTCTTCACTTTCCAACTCATGGTCACTGCAGCCAATAAGATTTTCACAAGAAGGTCTTCACTCTTGGTGTGTATGAGGTGCCAAAAAGTATATCTCCTTGTTGTCTACTCTACCCTTTGGGTGAGGAAATTGTCTTTGATGGTCTCCAGGAATCTTCTGGATTGGTTATGCCCTGTTGTGCTGTCTCTGCAGTGGCTATCAGGGTGGTTGAAAAACCCCATGAGGACCAGAGCAGCTGCTATCTGTCTATACAAGTCCTCATCCACTTGTACTTTCCAGTCAGGCAGCCTGGAGCAGACCATTACCTGCCTTCTCTAATCCCAACCCATAAATTCTCACTTGTCTCCTCATCCACCCTCTGGCACAGCTTCATGCACTCTAGATGTTTCCTCACACGAAGGGCAAGGCCCATTGCCCCCCTTGGAATCCCTCTCATCCCTACAGAGCCTGTATCTCTTCATTGCAGTGCTCTGATCATGGTAGCCATTCCACTTTGTCTCCATGATCACAAAACTAGATCCCTACAATTGCATAGCTCACTTGGGTTTGTTTCTGCACACCCATCTGGCCTCCACTCAGACATATAAAATAATTGTCTTTTTTTTTTTATTTCATCCCATTGTATTTTAACACAAATCATCTCAGTACAGTCATTGAGGCACACACCTTTGATTTAATCTCACTCTGCTGTCTCCTTTTTAGTACTTTTTTCTATTAGTGGGTCACTCCAGCTCAGGATGTTCTGTAATTCTATGGTTTCTTTTTCTATGTTACTGAATTGTTACACTTGTAAAAGCATGTAAAAGCAGGAAGATTCAGTTTCCTGCACTTGAATTGAGGGAAAACCTATTGAATACCCCTAAATTTGTGTGCTTGCTATTGATCTAAGGTATTGATAATATTAGGGTTAAAATCTTAGTCGCTTAGAATCAAGATTTCAAAGGGAAGCAGAAACTACGGGGTGGGGGGGTGGATGGAAACCAGCAAGCTAGCGAAAATAATAGTCATGAGCTAGGTAGCTGGCTTTGCTTTGTACAAGTTAACCAACTATGACCATGCGTAAATGTAGCTATTAAGTGTAATTAGGACCAATCAAAGGATAACGTAGGAATATAGGGAACAATTGTAACTATGATATTCTTTCAAAATTCAAAATCTTATGTTTCAGTAGGATCAATAAGAAGAATGGAAAATATTAAAATTAATCATTGATGTCTCATGTAACTAAAAGGTATAAATTGTGAATCCGAATGTATCTCGACAGAACCAAGATTTGGGTGTTGACCCCTTGGTTCTCAGGCCCAATAAAGCACTGCATATAGCCATGCTGCTGTGACTATATGTTCTTATTCCTACGCTAACAGTATCACAGCTTCACAACAAACAGTTGAAAAAAACCCATATTAATCTCTTCTGGAGTAAAAAAACCCATCAGCTTCCCAACGTAACGAAGCAGTGACAGATCTGGGTTGTTTGGCTCATCTCTGTTTACCATACAGTTTAAGATATTGAACTGTGTAATTAATGATTTGCTAAAATATAATCTCCTTGGATTACCTTTCATTGTCAGTGCAGCAGAAAACATGATCATTCCTCTTAAGGGCTTACTAAGAGACTTATCTATACTTTAAAGAGAGTTAAATTCATAGCTTCCTGAAAAGAATTTTATTTTCCCAATTACCTTTTATCTTTCTGCAGTTTTCCATTAGAAGGTAAAATAACATCATCTATCTCTGTTAGGCACCACAGTCCAGAAAAATATTGCTGAACCTTGGATGTCATTAGGATTAAATATTCTTTCTCTTCTTGTTTCGGGAAAACTGATACTTACTTTTGAAAAGATGGATACCAACTGAGTGTCACTTTGATTACTTAGACCCTGACCTCTTCTCTTTCCTGTCTTATAAAGAAATATGAATTAACATTTTAAAAAGGGATTACCAAAATTAATCCAATGCGCATTTTCAGAGAGAGAAAGCTGAGATGATGGTTAATAATTAACAATGCAGAAATCAAATGATAAAACAAGTTTCCCCTCCTAGTTTTAGTGTAAACTACACCCAACCAAGGATTTGGGTTTTTAAAGATGGGATAAAAGTGATTTGCCCTGCTTTCTCTTCTGGCACAAGCCTATGTGCACTAGATGGTGTAGCTGAAAGCACCAACCCAGAGGCATCTTTACAAATCATTTGGCTCAACGAAGAGGTTTAAAAGGATTCTTTCAGGATGTAGAATTCCATAGCAACAAGTTCCCATTGCTTTTAGTAGATTCTGGCTGCATGTCAAGCTGAGTTTTATGTCTGTATATATGCTGCATGACTAGGTAGATTACACAATGAATATATAAATATGTGTATGTGTGTGTGCAAAACATTTCCAGAAAATTTAAAAAAAACGTCTGCCCTCTTCCTCACTGTGATGCAATGATGGCTTTGAAACTCCAAAATGTCAGAAGACGTTGTTGTCATTACTGACAGAATTTTACATCCCTCTAACACAATGCCACAGCAGTTCAGTTGGTCAGAACAGGGTGCTGACCACACCAAGGATGTGGAGTCAGTCCTCACATAAGCCATTCACTTGAGAGTTGGACTCAAAGATCCTTGTGGGTCCCTCCCAGCTCAGAATACTCTGTGATTCTGTGATTCTTCAGAAGTCTCCAATTCTCATCTCTGTCCAAAAGAGAAGTCCCTTTCCCTCAGCTAATGCCAGTAAATTGTGTCCTGTCTATCCATAGAGTGCAATTATTTAACAGAACAACTGGTGATCCCTCGAGAGCCAGTGCAGCAGTCTTCCCTAAATTATGTGTGCCAGGATTTTATCATGGCTGGTTTCCAGTAGCTTTAGTACCAGACTTTTGTTACTTCCCTTGGGAAATGCTTCAGCAGTTAAAACCTCTCTATTAGAAAAACTTTCTTTGATAACTTCAGTCTGAATACACTAAACTCAGGGAGAGAAAGAGAAGTGTCTAAGCCATGAAGTCTTCAGGATATGAAGGTTAGAGTTCAGCATATCTTCCCAGCCTTTTTTAAAAGTTTCCCTAAAGTCTATATATGTGATGCAGGTTTTGTGCTCTTCTGAATGTAGGTGGCCTTGAAAGCATGAGCCTGAACAGAGATTTCTTTTTTGACTGGAGAAAGGAAACCTATATTCCTTTAAAAACAGACTTTTGTGTGATGAATAATTTTTTTTTTCTGGTGTATAAAAATACATCCACACATTTTTGCTTGTGTTCTCAATGAAGGTTTATACATCTTATATAATATACAAAATTAGGGATGCAATGCACTGAGAGCTTAGAGCTGCCCTACACAAACTATACCTCAACTGATACTAATTAAATAATTCTGCTCTCTCAGGTCATCTAGTTCAAGCTCTGTCTAGCACATTTCTCAGTATTTCCAAATGTGATATGCTTTCACATAACTATTGACATTCTTAGCAGGCAAGTCAAAACAGTTCTCCAGTTGCAACCAATTCTGCATTTTGCAAGGCAGTAATTAAACTTATTAAAGAGGAAAATATACAGTTAATGTGAAATTTAATACAAGCAGTTATTTATTTGTTTTCAAAACCCAAGCTGTCTCTGTTAATCTTGCAGAAAGTAAACAGCTTGAGATATATATATTTGTCATATTATGCTACTATATTCAGTAGAAACATATATATATAAATTTTAAATGCATGTATATAAAAAGGTTCTTCGAGCTTCCTTCTCAAATTGCCTCCAGTTCATTTTTTTTCCCACTGCAAAAGTACACAAGTTTTAGATTGTGTACTTTTAAAGCATTAAGAAATCAGAATTTCTAAGTGAAATAAAACTGAAATTCTTCTAAAACTCATTACCAGGCAACATTAACTCATTATTTAGTTATTTAGTTCTTTAAAAATATTTCTGTGATAGCAAAAAACATTAATTCTTCTGTATCTGTGGTACTAACTACTGTAACATTTATGCCAAATCGTAGTAATAATACATGGAGCTTTTCCTAGATAGAAAAGCCACTGAGTTAAATAGCAGCAGCATATGACTAAATATTTTGATAGCACAGAGATCTTGTATAATTAAATATCTCTAGTCCAGCATGCAAGTTCTGTTGCATCTTGTGAAATTCCTACCTGTAAAATCAGTGCTGATTCATTTTCCCATGTATGAATAAGCAAGCAGACACAGGAAGCTTAGTCAACTCTAATCAATTTTAAAAAGCCATTTAGCATCTCTAGTAAAGTATATTGCATAGAAGAGTAATGGCAGGCAAAACACAAACAGGGAATATATTAGGAGGCAGCAATTAGAGGTTGTCTTGGCCACAGAATTTTTGAAATTGCCATGTAATGTGTTTTAAAATCGTTGGAGTGGGTTCCATTAAAGCCATGCCTTGACTTTCTGCGGCTCAGAGGGGTGTCTCTTGCAGTTCTGTCCTCAAAATGTGTTATGAAAATGTAAATTGTTAGAAAGGGCAGGACAAACATGCACTGAAAGAGATTCTCTTTCCATCTCTAGTCATTTTCAACAAATTCTCTGTGTATTTCCATAGATAAATTTCTGGGAATTGTAGGTGTGATTACTTTTGCCCTTAAATTCTTCCACTGCTACTCTGTTACCATTTCTGTGCATCCTGCAAGCAGCAGCTTTGGGTTTTTTCAGAGGCACATTGCTTGAAAATAGGACAGGCAAATAGCAGAACAGATTGCACAGAGTCTGTGCTGCCTCCTTCCTTGGAGGTTTCTGAGCTCTGACTGGACAAAACATTGAGAACCTCATCTGAACTGCAGCAGAGACCTTCTGTGGCCCCTCCCAGCCTCAGAGAATGTATGATTATTTGAAAACAGAAGAGAGAGGTGATGGAGAGAAGGGAAGTCTGATGAAATGGGAGAAGCAGCACATCAAATATGCCAGGAGCAGAGGTGTTCTGGGTGGTTTGTGTCATGATGTCTCTCAGCTGGCATGTTTTTCCCTGATATGTAAGACTGACTTTCAGAACGACTGAAATCAAATCACAGAAGGTGTTGGAAGGTAAAAACAGGTGGCAGAGAATGGTTCCCTGATGGAATGAATACAAAAATGTCATTAAAAATGCTTCTGGCTTGAAACCTGATGTTTTGGAAACATTTATAATGAATCAATCTAAAGATCTGGGATTTGAAGCTCAAAGGGAGCTTTGGAGATACTTGTCAGAGCTTGGCAGTGAGTAGAGGTAGAGTAGTTGTTGATGTTGCAGTTGAGCACCACTGACTTTGAGACAAGGAAAGTGCCTCAAGAGTGCAGGGTACTGTTCCCACCTCAGAAATTTAGGTCAACAGGCCAACAACAGGTTAATAAACCTCATCAGGAAAGATAAAATCGGGAGAAATATACAGGAACTGCTTTTTTTTTTT
>VWYN01023703.1:0-11195 GCA_013400075.1 Hippolais icterina
TGACTGCAAGAGCCGCAACACCCTGTGCAAATGCAGTTTCCATTTCCTACAAGCTCTCATGAACATGTTGCCCAGTTTTTAAATAAGCAAGACAAGTACTTACGTTTCACTCTTTTTTTTTTGCCCAACCCAAAGTATTTTTACATACAGTGTAATAGAAAAAAATAAAAAGTCTGTAGTCTGCATTTTTTCCTCTTCTATGTATTATACATGGAACTGATATTTTTTTTTAAATACATATATGAATTTCTTATTGACAAATATTGAAGTCTTATTAAATTCTGGCTTTCATCATCTCAAAATCAATAGCAGGTGTATCCCAAATTCATTATATTACTGACTGGACAAAAAAAATCTGGGTTGGATGTACAAAACTTTTGAGAAATCTCTTTCCTCTTGCTGAACAGTATTGAGTTTGCATTAAATTCTCTGCTGTGCTGTAAGGATTTTAACCACTGTATTCCTTAAACGTTTCATAATCCCCTTTGGTTCAAATCTCAACTCTGAGACAGCGAGAATTGAGGCTGCTTGTTGAAGATGAGAGCCTCAGTCGCTGTGATATACTGAAGTTTTCCTTGAAGTCCACCTATTACTGCAGCTTTATTTTGTGCAAAATATTTTCTGTGATAATTTGAACAAAAATATATGACCAAGGAAAGAAGATTGTTAGTTCCAGTCCTGCTTTAATAAATTCCTGGTGATTTCTGCAGGTTTTTGTTTCCATGCACAAAATTGAAAGAGTGCAATTAGAAATGTATCTATGGAATACTTCACTAAGTGGCAAAAGTTGAGGATCACATCTTACCAGAGTTCAGCATTATAAAAATGCTTAATAAAGTTGTTTTCTTCTGTGTTTTCAATATGACTTAGCATCTTTCTGTAGCTATTTTTTCCCTTACACATCTAAGGGAAGCAGTGCAGTTATTTTTTCCATTACACATCTAAGGGAAGCTGTGCAGTTGGGTAAAAATTGTATAAACTCAAAGTTTGTCTCAATATTTTACACGTTCTGATGAATACATAAGGGTCTTTGAGTTAATTTGTTCACTGTTGTAGTAAATTTATGACCTGATGATCTGCACTGACCATTGTGTAAGCACCTCATTTGGGGGAATAGGCTGAAATTTAGTACAATCACCTTAATATTCCTTTGTCTGGGAGATGATATTGCATTAGATTCCTGATTAAATATCCTGATTAAAAATTATATCTACCATTCATATTTTTGCACTTTACTTAAGCTGATAAAGATCTTACTTAATCCTTCCCAGGAGAAGGAGAAAATAATCTACTCACTGATTAATTTTTTGAGCGTCAGGATACCTGGGGATTTCACATTCAAAGCATTTCAGTTTCAAAGGATGCAGATGGATATGCTGTGAAATTTTCAAAAGCTGTGAAGTAGTCAATCAACTAAATCAACAAGAGTTTTCTGGAATTCAGAATCCCAGGGTGATATATTCTCAAAAACTATCTGTGAGTTTCACAGATTGCTAAGGACTTCAAAAGTCAAACCCCACCCCCCAACCTTGCACATGGTGAAATGTTCCATAAATTTTAGCCATCATGATTTTGAATTCTTGATTTTGTTTAAATTCAGTGTTGCTTCATATGATAATAATTTTTATGCTTTTGTGTTGCATTTCAGGGATGTTTGGAAAAAAGCTGGAGAAAGAACATGATCATGCCTATGTTCCAGTGAAAGAATGAGAAACTTTTCTATTTTATTGGTGATTTGAATATGGCTGAAGTGGATAGATGTGGAATGGTTCGGCCTCATGCATTGATTCAGCAGCATATTGATTATGGACACTGGTGAGCATTTGCTTCTTACTTAATGTTATAATTTTTGTGCTGTGGTCCATGATGCAACCTTAAACCACACGAAAAACAGAAAGCTTTAAAATTAATTGATTAAAGAGAAAAGCATATGCTCCTGGGAGGTCATAAACTGTTTTAGAAAAGAGAAGCAGAAATTGAAGGGGCTGTGGAGTTTTGGACGGATAGTATCCTTCAGCTGCTTTTGATGGAGCTGCTGGACATTGGCCCCACTGATTGACTATAGAGAGGAGGGATGACTGAGATACAGAAACTGATTCCCTAAATTGCAGGTGTTTAGCCTCTAACACCCTCTATGTTTTCTTCACCTGTAAAGACAACGGACAAAATCCATAGAAACTTTATGATACTGGTTCAACTGAACAGCCTTTTTCTGCCAGAAGAATAAAAACATAGATGGCCACCAAAGGTTAATTCAGTTGATTTAGGCAATTAAATTAATTACAGAATCACAGAATCTCAGACCTGTTAGGGGTAGAAGGGATCTCTGGAGATCATCTAGTCCAAGATGCCAAGACAGTGCCACTTAGGGTAGGTGACAAATGACTTACTTTCCAAATGACAATTTAATTCTTTGACAATTAAAATATATTGTATTCCTTCACCAGAACCTGTGTAAATATAAAGTTTCCAGTCCAAAATCAACAGACTAGTGGTTTAGTTCATTCTGTTACAGGAAGACCAATATTCTGTGTTAAATACTTCACTGTTATCATAAATATGCATTAAATTCTTGCTCACATACAAGCATGTCATCTTATATGACATGAAAAAAATATATGACTTACAAAGAAAACATTTTGAATGATCTGTACTGTTCTTGCTTCTTTTAATGCAGAGTGTATAAAGTTTTTCACTAGGTCATACTTCATCCCATGAAGGAATGACATAAGGCATCAGCTGAATATCATGTTAAGGAACAAGATGTAAAGAGGGAAAAATATCTGAAACATATCTGGATTGGAGAAATCTAACCAGGTCTAATTCAGTGACATGCAAAACTAACGTCTCAATGCTCTCCTGTTTTCTTCCCATAACTATATTCTTTTTGAGACAGGAAACCTTTTATTCTTTCACAAAGATTTCAGAGTTAAGACATCAAAATCCCTAGTGCTTAAAAGGATTGATGCTTCTTTCTTTTGAATGGTTTTGACTTCTTTTAAAACAAAACCTAGCTAAAAATTAAAAATTTCCATTTTTACAAAACAGACCAAATCAAGAAAAATGCTGACCATGCAATTCAGGAATTTAATATAACTACTTAAGAATTCTAAAATAGAGTAAAATTTATTGCAAACACATGGGAAGAAAGAGAATGCCTTATTTTATGAAGTTCTGGGAAGGAAGGATTTGTTGATTTGAGCAGGGAATAACTGCATTTTTCATGAGTTTTCCTTTTACAGTATTTCTTTTAAAGACCTGCTTGTCCTAGTTGAGATGTACACTGACATCTAAAGAAACAAGATTCTCTTCCCATTTGGACAAAAAGAATGCAAGTTGCCAGCAACTCAGAGCCCTTTTTCAGAAGTTTCTTTTTATTTCACTTTTTAGGTGGCCTCTTTTTAATTCACCAGGAGCTGTGTCATCTGGAGAGCCAGAAAGAGTATTGGATAATGTAGCAAATAGAGCAGCACATCCCCTCACACTCCATCGTGTCTTTGCTGGTTTTTTTCTTATTGAGATGAGATAATTTTCCTCTTATCTGTGATGAGTGATGATTGTGTGCATTCCCAAACTGATTTGTACTTCTTTTGACCGTGCTTTACTCATCTCCAAATGTATTTGGAGCCATTTTCATTACAAAAAACCATTTATCATCAGAAACTTTGTAAAAATGTAGTATCTTAATTGCAACAAAAATTTTGAACAAAATATTATGTGATAGAAAATGTGCGATTATTCTTAATTTTAAAATGTCAATCCGAATTCGATACTTCCATGGATATTTGTGTTCCAGAGTTCCTGTGGGATAGAACTGTTGATTCTTCAACTGAGGTTAAGCCTGGAAATGTACAATGCTCCTGTGTTTTGTCACTAATATTAATCAAATTACATATTCTTTCTCAGTTATGATAGGCAAAAGCTAACTATTAAAGAAATTAATAATTTTCAGTATGTTGTCTTTATGAATCCTGCTGCTGGCAGCTTCATTATCAAGCCTAAGCTAGGGTTTGAAGTGTCATATTATAGCAATCCTGTATTTAATACATGAAATAATTACTATTTAGCTTTCCACTACAATAGGTAGCAGATGAAAGGGAAAAGGAGAAAATATAGTGTTTGAAATTTAGTACACGTTGAAAATCTTGCTGTTCCTATAGCTAAATGGAAAGAGACACACTAGATTTATTATGACATTGAGAGTTCCCTGAATTGCAGTCTCATGTGGTCATTCACCTGTTAGATGTGCCTTTGGAGCTCATAACCAGACATGCAACTGCTGTAGAACTGCATCAAGGATGAGGCTAGAAATGAAGTATTTTCTGTGACACACAAGTAGGTGTATGCTCACCAGGCTGTATTGTCATTTAACACTTCACTGACTCTTATCTGCTGTCTGATGCTGGAGAATCTTCATCTCCTTTTCCCTTTTTGTTTTCAAGGACATTTTGCATTTGCCTCCAACTTCCTTTCTTCAGATTCCCTGGTTACCACGTATGGAAAGATAGTTTGCTTCCACTTCCAGCAACAAGCTTTTGTTCCATTAATAATCAAGAATATTTGAGCCATAGTACAAGCAGACACATCCCTGTCTTCACCAGGGATTCAAAGCTTCCCACCAACTGATATGAAGTTCCACTACACTGTTAACATGACAGACCTCTCCAATGGCTTTCAGGTCTGTATCATGGGCTAATGTGCCTGACAACACTCTATTATTGCTGATCTTTGCAATCTAATAATGGACATTGGATTGTGGACTGATGATGAACAGATGCTTTTGGTACGAAGTAGAAGATAGTCCCTGCCCTAAAGTGACCATTGTCAGGTAGAGCAGATGGGCAGAAAGCTGAGACAGAAAATGCATTTAGCAGAAACAGAGTGATGGTTTGCAAAGTTTGCTGTGCATACTTTTTTGATTGGTTGGTTTCTGAGAAAAGAAAGTCAGGATTTCAAAGGATGAAGCAAATTTTGGAAGACTAGGATGGACAAAACAGAGATTGAGGAAGCTCTGAAACAATCATAAAATCTCAAAATCATTTAGGTAGCAAAAGACCTCTAAGATCAATGACACCAGCCATTAGTCTAGCACTGCCTTGTTCACCCCTAAACAATGTACCTAAGTGCCACATCTACACATCTTTTAAATACCTCCAGGGATGGTGACTCAACCACACCCCTGAGTGTCCTGTTCCAGTGCTTGACAACTCTTTCCATGAAGCAGGGTCTTCAAAGGGTAGCTGAACACCAGAGCAGAGATTAAAGACAGAGGGAAGGATATAATAGGATCAACAAATCCTGGCCTCTCTTGTAAAATCAGGCGAGTCTAATCCTGGGTTGTTTTTATCTGCTTTCTTGTTCCTTGGAGTGCAGCTCTGTTCTTTTATAGAATATTTTGTCTACCCACCCTATGGATCACTGTGAAGGCAAGGAGGCAAGGACCTCTTGTACACCACACACCTTGTTTTGGTGGGGTTGCACTGGCACATGTGTGTTTGCATGCATCTTGGCGTAGAAGTTGTAAAAGAGGAATGTTTGAGGTGATGTTTGAGAAAGTGCTAATTTTGCCATGATGACCTCTGTCCTGTTTTCTTGAGCAGTATTGAAAAACAGGGCTAGTGACCATGGAAGCACCTGGCCAGTGCTTCCGTGTGTCCTGTACTGCCCTGGAACCTCAAGCCATAATGGCCCACCTAAGTGTGCCAGTCAGTGGAGAGCAGACATTTGTTTTAACTGTATTTTGCATGTTCAACTGGCTGGAGAACTGCTAATTTTAGAGACATCCTAGTTCATGTTCAAGAATATATAGATTCAAGCACAATGCCTATTGGATATCTACAAAGTATAACTAATGTCTTTGCAGAATATATCAGTTAGTCTTCCTTAAAACATCCTATTTTGATGCCAGATGACAACATTACAAAAGAAATTTTTTTTTTTTGTCTTTAGGGCATTTTGTTTGCTACATCCAAGTGTTTGCAGCAACCAAATGATATTCATTATCTCTGGATCATGAGTCGGCATGTGTCTATGGGGATGACCTAATGGAAAGCAAAGACTGTAATTTCTGTTATAAAATGGTGATGGACACTATGGACAAGTATTTTGAGGTATGTTGGTGGTTGGAAAGTATTTTGCCTAGTGCCAGCAAGTTAAAAACTGAGTGGCAACAGGTCTTATTTATTGGAACTCTGCGTAGCAGTGGGGAGCTACTTGAAGAGTTCCTAGGGAGCTATAATGATATGCTTGCTTCTGTGAACCCAGCCTTGTCTGAGGGTGCCATGCAGTGGGTGTAACTGAAATACCTATAAAGGGAACATATAATCCATCATGATGCTAACTGTGCTTGCATGAAGTCATTGCTTTTTGCTGTTCAGGCATTGTTGCTGTGCAAACCCATAACACCCTTGAAGGAAGGTTTATGCAGGGCACCATGCAGCGATAGAGCTGATACATAAACTTCATCCGTGCCCTTGTGGAAGAGCAGATTGTGGCTCAGTGTTAAAAACAACCCATTTTGTTTGTTTGAACTGAGATTCACCAGGTTTTTTTGCACTCCACAGAAATTAACACCACTTTTTTCTGAGACTAGAGAGATAATCTGTAATGCTGTAGATAATTTGCCTGATCTTTTAATTAGTTAATGATGTATCATGCCTTTATAAGAAAAGCAGTATTTGTCTTTTTTTTTTTCCAAGAAAGGGAAAAGGCTTTTAAAATTAGATTAGTTCAAAGCAAGAACAATACTTTAAGCATATAGTAAGTAATGCTGCTGCATGGCAGACTGGAGTTGCTTTGCTGCTCAGCCTTGTACTTTTTAATATCTAAACCAGCCAAGACTTTTAAGTGTCAACATAGATTTATTTTATTTATCCATACTTTTTTTTTCATATGTATGCTTACCTCACCTCCGTTTAATGTAAATTTTTTTTCATGTCAGGCAATATCTGTATCAGTATCAGTATCCATCATGGCTGCAAATCTCAGCTTCTGTTTCTAGAATCTGATTTACTACATTTGCTTTGTTATCCTGCCCAGAAGAAAACCAGCCAGTTTTCAGAAGAGGAAGATTTTGCTGAGTAAGTGAGGCACAGACTTTATTGTTGCTCCTTGTCATTATTTGTAATCTTTCTTCAACAGATACCATCACTCTGGTCATGTGTAATATCAGTGATTTCCAGAAAGAGACAGAGGCCCCTGCTGGCAGAAATTAGCTTTGTTGAAGCAGTTTGTATTATTTGCAGTGTCAAATGATTTAACACACAAACTTTTCTTCTCAGTGAGTTGTACTAGGATTTCAGTGTCATCATTTTTCACTTTGCACATAACCAGGCAGGAGCTATATAAGAGAGAGCACTCTTGACAAAGCAATCTATTGTAGGAGTTTCTCTCCAAGAGGATTAAAGAGATGCTTAAATTTCAGAGTAATCACGTGGACCTTTCATAGGGACTGTAGATTATTTTTAGGCTGATTTAGTGGTTGATGTGATAATCATCAGACCTGCAGACAGAAACCTTCTCAGGTATCGCTAGTTTTGCTTGAAAATGTTGGTAAGCCATTATCTTCTCTCTGAAGTCTAGTGACTGAGAGCGGTATCTCAGTTTGGCAAACAAAGTGGCAGGATGTCTTAGGCTTACAGCTTGGCAGTCGTGGAAAAGTGGTTGTGAAATTAAATCCTGTAAGTTTTTTCTGCACCTTTTATGGGTTTTTTTAATGGATCCATTGTGAAATCATGAATAAGGCTGACAAAGTTCTATAGTGAAGTCCAAGAGAATTGGCATCCAGTAATGTTTTGGTTGGACAGCTCTTTATTAGATGCAACCGGATTAGACACATTATCCTTTATTTAAGAAGGTTCTCATCAATATTTTTTCAAGGTTTTTTTTCAATAATTTTTTTCAGTGGCATAAACAGACATAAAGAGAATGAAGGGGATATTTCATTGGTACATGTAGGAAAAATTAGGCAAAAGGTCCAACCTGCTGTCTCTAAGCTCTGGTCTTTCATCCCTTAGAATCTGCATCTGATTTTAAAAAATGAAGTTTTGAAAATAATTTGTAGATGCTTATATAAATTATTAGAATATCAATTACAAGAGATTTCTTTCAATGTCTCTAACATAGTTTTCTGTGGGAGGAATTACCTCAATATACACATTTCAAAATTTTAGCAATTAGATCTTGTCTAATTTTGGAGCAAGTCCTCATCTGGCCTCATTCCTCCTATAATATTTTACAATCAGCAAATAACAGCATGCTTTAATTAGTCTGGGAGAGATAGTCCAAGAGTTACTTAAAGTTTGATGCAAATTTGTCAGTAAGTGATTCATTGTCCTTTAGCCTTTGTGGTGCAAACTACCAGATGTGAAATTCTCATGTGCTCCTACAGCCCAGTCAACCTCCCTTCAAGTTCACTAGGTCTCTGTTCTGAGTTCTGTCAGGGCCCATCAGAATCCTGGTGAGATGCTTTGGAGCAACTCAATGTAAAGAATGTGTAACCAGACAGCTCTGGTCATTGGCAGACCTTCAATATTTGATAAACAAAAAGAAAGTTTCTTTCCACTTGCTCGTATATTGCAAGCAATAGCAAATGCTGAGGTGAAGATAATGTACCTTTAGGTGTCAGGAAAACATTATGTCAAAACAGACAAAAAAAGAACCGCTGGGAGGAAAGCATTTTTTAATTGGTGCAATAAAAAGGAATTGAGAAGCTTTGCTAAGAAGGCTGTTGAAGTTACTTTATGTTGCTGTCACTTTATTGATGTTTTGTCATCAGGTGCTGAATCAGTCATATCCTATAAGCTTCTGGGGGTTATGAACTTCTGATTGGAGTAGGTGGTAAACAGAGCTTGTCTGGACTGGCAGGATACATCTGCTCCCTGGAGGTTTTCCAAATTACACAGAGGAAACCAGGGCCTCAGGGTGAACTAGTAGATATTAGTTGAGTCTGTTGAGTTCATGGCTTCAAGAATGTATTTTGTTGTTGCACAAGCTTGATAAAAATCACAGACAAAACAGTGGAATTTACAGTAACAACTCTTCTGGTTCCTGTGGTTTCCAGCTGTACCTCTTTTCTTTATTTTTGAAAACTGGGTGGCCAAAATATATTTTAGTGTCCACTTATGTGCTTCACAGAATTTTAGTAGTTTCTCCACTTTTTCCAAGGCAGCTGTTTCACGTGTTACAAAGATGTGTTTGGAGTTCTGGTTTTTGTATTTAGTGATTTAGTACAAATGTTTATGTGTTGTTGAACATGTATTGGCTTAGGGGTGTAAAGTTGAAGTGGGTGAAGATATAAAAAAAAATCTTGTCCTTGTTGCATGTGAGTCCTTTAGTCACCAAAACTGTCCATATGCAAAGATTAGGAATATAATGGAGCGAGGTGCTCTTATCAGGTTTACAGACCTTGCAAGGCTGAGTCCTATGTGAGCAAACAGAAAAGAAGGGAACATTTTCATCTTCACTCTGTGTGGACAAGCAATATTTCTGAATCTCAGTTGTGGCTAAATAAGGATCTGATTGTGGCCAATTTTGGTAGATGCCAGTCCCCAAAAAGCCCTTCTGCTACCTTGGTCTGTGGCCAAACTACCACAGTGTGTGTAGCTCAAGACTTTCTCAGCCTCTGGTTTTCAGAGGGAGGTGGATCCTATTCTGCTTTGAAAAATGTAGCATATTCTTCAGTGTGTTCATGGTGTCTAACTTCTTGTGCCCTCCTTTTCTGGTCAAATGAGTTGTAGTGTAAGATGTGGACTTCAGTGATCATTTCTTCCCTGCTGTTTCCAAGCAGGAAAATTTCTAAGCCTTTGTTTCTAAGCCTGAAGGTTTGCTTTGCAAGGTTTTGTGACAGCTTGGTCATAACAGCCAACATTGACCTTATTCTGTATTTCAAATGTATCTGAAATGCAACTGATGTGGGTTGTTTTCTTTCTGGAAACCCAAGCCAAAAATCATTCCATGTTTATATTACATGGTCCCACACCATGTGTCCCTCAGGGCTACAGTGCACACCTCAGTTTTGTTGGGGTTTTCTGCAGCTTAGAAAACTTTCCTAAATAAATTCACTAACGAATAAAAAAAAAGGCCTTTCAGAAAAAACAGAATTTAAAGTGGATCTGATTCTTCAATGCCATACCCACACATTTTTGGTATGATAATGGCTGCTCTTAATGGGAGCTTTCATGGGTGCAATACCCCTTTTTTGTACATTCATGGGGAGATTTCTTCAATCTTTACCACTAGGTCATGTCAAAACTTCAGTCTGATACAGGGGGAAAAAGGCAAACTGCGTTTCACTTTGGATGTTATACAGCAAATTAGTGATATGTAAATAAACTGAAAAAAAGTAAAGAGAAGTCAGCAACGTGTTGCCACCATGAACATGTATTTCACACTTTTTCTGTATCAACATTTTAAGAGAATATGAGTGATTGCCTCCTTTCCTTACAGGTAGATCTTGCCAGTTTGTACATCAAGACAGGTGCCAAGAACATGCCCACAGTGTTTTTGCTGACAGATGCCCAAGTTCCAGATGAATGCTTTCTTGTGCTGATTAATGACTTGGTGGCATCAGGTGATTAAATCAACAAATTTCTTGAAAGATTTTTCCAATGACAAATGATCTGTGTTTTCATTGAACTTTAAAGAGATTATTTCTCTTTCAGGTATTTGTACGGGGAGATTTTAGAAGGCCATGTCAAGCCATCCAACTTGAGCGTTGAGTCAAACTTGGTTAAGAAAGCATGGCCCGTTGAGGAGACAAATTGCTAAGGCTTGTCATGCACAGGTGCATTCGTTTGGGGGGAAATGAAAATGTCCCTTTGACTTAATGTTATGTTTGCTTTGGTGTGATTTCACTAATTTCAAGCAATGTCCCCATGACTGCACAAGTGTAGCATGTAGCAATGAAGCTTCACCCATGTTTTGAAGATTGAGAATCTGGACTCTGAGTGTGGAGATGTGAGGATAGGGTGGAAGAAAAAATGCACATCTGGACAGCTGGAGTGCATCTTGAAAGATTTTTTATGTTATATTTACTTTTGCAGCCAGACTAGTAAAAAATTTACCAACAGCCTGTGAAGAAAAGAACTGCCATTCTGAGGGGAACATGATTTATAAGTGAACTTCCTATCAGGGCAAGTGTACAATAAAGTTGTGCCTTATCCCTTAAAAAAAAAAAAAAAAAAAAAAAAAAAAAA
>VWYN01023703.1:11232-23732 GCA_013400075.1 Hippolais icterina
AAAAAAAAAAGGAAAGAATAGTTCCTATAGTTCCTTTTAGGCAAAAAGACATAGGGAACAGGAGGAGACTGTTTTGATACTAGATATATGTAGCATCATACCATAGCTCTGGATATGTGCTTAAACCCCATTGGGCTAAATACCATGTAGTAGATTATTTGTCATGTGCTACCTACCCCTTTGTCTTTTCACAGAGAGGTTCCAGATCTGTTCAGTGATGAAGACATGAAGGTCATAGTTGCAGGAGTTAGAAAAGAAGTCTGAGCCCTGAGCCTTATGGACATCAGAGAACACTCGTGGAAGTGATTCCTGACAGTGTGGCTGCAGTAGAAAGTAAGGCACATTTCAGGGGCAAGAAACAGTGATGAGCTGATCAAAATAGCAACATATTTCAGTTATCTCATAACCCAGCATATGTTGGCATACTTCTCTTGAAAGCTTACTTGCTGACAGATTTGCCTCTCCTGTGTTACCCCTGTAATAACCTGCCTGTATTGAGGCTTGGTGAACACCAAGTTTTGCTTGGTGAACACCAAGTTTTGCTCCTAGATCTGGCTGTTGACTTCCTGTTCATAGGAAAGTTACATAGCTACTCTGTGTCTTAGTTTCATGTCTTGGACATAATGAGGCACTTCAGAGAGAAGGTGCTATGAGGAGTTTATGGTGCTGCTAATGCAATTGTAAATACTCTTCCTGATTATACACATAGTAATTCTGTATGTGTATTCAACTCTTGAACTTTTGCACAAATGATTGAAATTTCACAGAAAATGTTAATTCTTTCTACTTTTCCTATGCCATATAAAACTGGAAAAAATAAAATATTCGTGTAGGTGTTTTCAGATTTAAAACTGTTTAGCAATACACATAATATGATACCCTAACTGCAGTAAGTGTCTCTCTCCTAAACTCTGTTTCTGGAGGGAAACTGTAGTTCTCTCCTGGGAGCTGGAAGGCAGTAGCTGGGAAAACTGGTTTGGCAGTGGCATCTTTAGGAACTTTCAGGTTATGTAAGCTTCAATTCACACATCATCTGAAACATCTGTGTCGCTGATAAGAAAATGAGAAGTCTGAAAACCATTAGCTCTTAAGAATTAGAATGTTTTGAAAGGGATATATGCCTCATACTTTTTGTATTAAAAAATTATTTGCTTGGTTGGTGGTTAGAAGAACCTTCCTATAGCAGATTATTCCACAGTGATCTTCTGTGCGGGCTCTGTTTCTCAATTTTCTGAGGTATTTAACCACCACTGTTCTAAGGAGCATTCTGATTTGACTATGAGTTTTTACCAAGTTCTTACACTTTATAACATACGATTTTCTCTTCCCTCCCCGCCCCTTCTCTTTTTCCAATCCTGCTTAAGTTTTGCTGAAGTTCCCTCCTAACTCTAATTTTGTTGCCATTCTTCATTCCACAAATTTATTCTGCAACTTAAAGACCAATGGAGACTTGTATACAATCTAGTGTGACATATTCTGTATAATTTTCAATTTTACAGACTTCAGTGACATGGTCAATAGTGATGCTTACCTTCTGCATTTTTCTTTCTGACAGTACTATTTGTCTCTGTTTCATTACTATTGTGTTTGTATACATTTTTAAGAAAGGACAGGGAAAATTATTTCTAATATCTCTCTCCATTTTCCCCTTTCACATTTTTACCCTTTATGCTTTCCTTATTCCCACAGTAATTTCTTCTTTTCTTTCCTTTCCTTTCCTTTCCTTTCCTTTTCTTTTTTTTCTTTTCTTTTTAAGGGCTTTTTGAAAGCCAGCTTTCAAACTCCTTTTACCTTGCAACAATTTCACCAGTCTCCTACTGTGCAAATTAGCACTTCTGGAGGCAAGAACAGGAGATGTCGTATTCATGTTGCAGGGAAGCAAAGTAGTGACATTATAGTTCTGAAGGAGACATAAATTTCGTGAGTTAACACACTGCTAGATATCTATATGAACTTTTAGTTAGTGCAGGATGACCTATCACCTCCTCATTTCCCTAGATCTGAAGAATAAGACTAATATAATGTGAAAGAGAACAAAAGGGTGAATTTAGACAGTTTCATAATGTTAAAGCTCAGTGAAGTGATATAGTCTCATTTTTCCATTTCATTTTAAAAAAATCAACATCCTACATTAAGCCACATTTTCCTTCAAGCTCATGTATAATTTTACATCCTGCAGGTCTGTTTATGCTGAGGAATCTGTAGCTCAGGAACCAAAACTACACAATGCTGTTCTTTGAATCTCTTTGGTTTTGTGTTGGTTTTGTTTTGCTTGTTTTCAATCAATTCTGCTGTCAATGAGAGCATGCCAGGTGTATAGGTGCAAATTTGAGTTGAAAGAATGTCAGGTGAAGACAATGGGTTGCACCATTATAAAATATGGGTCTGCAACTGAAGAGTATCTGAGGACAGATAAGCACCTGAGAATTTCAAAAACTTTCATAATGAATGATGAAATAAATTATAAAGGAAGAATGATGCTCGAGCAAACAAATTGATGAACTCTGTAAAAATTAATGTGCTGATGGGTCTAAGGCACACACAAGATGAAACATTTTTGAAGCTCAGTGATTTACTTGAGTTCCAGAATTTTTTTTAATATCCCAAATCTCTGTGCAGTAATCACTCTTAAATACTTTGCACAACACCAAAATTTCTTGGAAAAGTAGAGGTCAGAAGAAGCAACTATTTCCCAAAAGCATGAATATGATGAGATCACTCAGTCTTACTGTCTCTGGAGCTCCATCTGATTTTACTTTACTGCACTGTACTTTATTGATCATGGTAACCCTTCAGCTTTTCCCCAAAAATGTGAACACCATGCCTAAATGCCCTCATGCCCTACACAAGCATAACTTTAAATGAACTCTTTCCAGCAAATATACTCTTTGAAGCATCTCATCTTTGCACATTTTCGAAGTTCACACTTCAATTTCCTCAGTGTTCTTAAACATTACTATATATTCCAAAGTCAGATATGTTAAATGATTTTTCTTTTGAACTGAATTGCTGTTTTTCAGTCCATGTGCAGCCAGTTTTCTTCATGAGCTGCTGATGGATACTTCAAATACCTGTTCCTCCATCCTTGAGCATGTTTTTTCATAGTGTATTTTCCTCATGTAAAGTTTACAGTCCCTCAGTGGCTGTTGTGAAGTCCCAGAATTAAGAACTAAATTTTCTAGTTTTAGGGGAATGCCATTTCTCCAATTTCCTTCCAGCTTGACATGATTACTTTAGTCATCACATCCTTATAATGTCTCCTCTTTCTATAGTCCTGTCAGGATTTAGCTGGCTCCCCATTTTCTATGGAATTTAGTAGTACAGTAATTTCACGTTTCAACCAGAATTAAAGTCAAACACAGGCAGAGTGGGTGTCCTGCATTGCCACAGGCAATCTTGTCCATATTTTTATGATTACTTTTCTTTTAAATTATTGTCTTTCATTTCCAAATCCTCTTTCATTAGGACACATTAACCTTTTCCTTGTGGTTTGCCTTGTTACTGACAGAATATCTATTTTTATCTATGAATCTGAGAGGAACTTGTGAAGCCCCATCAGAGCTTAGTTTTGGCCAGCTCTCATGGTTTTTCTTTGAGGGCATAAATACACATCTATCTGCTTGAGTGCTTAAATCCCAGCCAAAAAGAACTATGTTTTCAGGGCTTGTGGTTCTATGTTAAACTAATACTGACCCCAGATTTTTTTGTGGATTTTGGTTTGGGTTCATTTTTGTGTTTGTTTTGTTTGATTCAATGGGGAGTAGCTATCGAGGATTTCTAAGTTCTGTAGCACAGAAAACATCTGTTTCTTCAGTTGGCAGGCTCTTACAGAGTTCCTGTTTCTGTATGAAAAGCTCCAGGCTTTTCTGATTTGGATGTCAGCCATCTCTTCTTGAGCACTGAGAGCTGACTTTTAAGGATACATCTGTATAAGTAAAACTATTAAGGGCATTTTGTGGTCCTGAGGACTAGTAGTGTGAAAAGGCTGGTATCCATATGGCTTAGCTTTTCCCGTGCTCTGCTCACAAAATGATGGTGGTGGCATAGAGCTGGCCAGGACTCATTCCTGGTCTGTGCAGCTCCTCACTCCTGCCACAGCACTGCTTGGCTTCATATGGGAAAAGCATGAGAGTGCACTAACACTTACACAGGATAAGCCTCATCAGAGCAGTGGTCAAGTATGTGCCAAGGTGCTCTTTAGTTTTCTGTCTTGCTCTGTTCAAAGCACTTAGTGAACTTAGAGAGCTTGCATATTTGAGATGAACAGGAGGAGGTTGATCCAAAAGATATAGTGTAAGATGCACAACTGTAGTGAGAGTGACATGTGTGAGGCTCAAATGGACACTTGAGAAAACAGGAGGGTTGTGTTCTTAGTGGTGAATGCTACATGGAAGTTGATACTGATTTCACAAGATAACAGTTCTTTTATCTGCAAGTAATTATTGTCTTCATTACTCCATTGTGTGTGTTTAAATCCCAAAAATCCTCAAAGAAAGGGATGTGTCTATCTTAGAGAGCTTACTGCATTTTTCTATTTCTAGATTAAATTCCTTCACTGTGATATTTATATCCTGATTGTCTTGCAAGACATTCTCCATTTTTTAAATGGAGAATTTCCTATTCTTTGGGGTTTTTCTCTCTGTCAAATTAAACTGTAATGTATGGCTTGGACAAAAGATAAATGTTTTCAAAATAAGACCTTCTTGCTTATGCAAAGATTGTTCAAAATGTAGTCAGTAATAATTACTTAATTTTCCTCATAGCTCTCTTGCTAGCAGATCACATGGCATCTTCATTATTCTGTGTGCAAAGCAAGCAGTGCACAAAGTCCTTTGTAGTATAGGGAATTCACTGGAGAGAATGCAAATGAACCCTGAAAAGATGCCATATCAAATCTATGCCTGGTGTGAATTTAGCAAACTTCACTAAAGCTAAAGGAGATAGAAGGGTTATGCTGTGGTCAGGATCTGGTTACATTCTTTTTATGACTACCTTTTCAAGTACATGCTGTATCCTATATTTTTGTTCACAAAAAGTAATTAACAAATAGATAGTTATCTAATCAGAGCATTGTATTATATTATATCCAGGGCTGTGCTGGAATTTCCTGCCTAACAATACAGTATAGTAAAAATCTCTTAACTGTGTTTTTTAAGGAAAAATAGTGGAAATTATGAACAATATGTTTGAGCTCTAGGACCAGATATTCCAAGAAGTAATTTATTAAATGATTAAGAAATTGTTCTACTACACGTCATCCTGTCACAATAATCTACAAAGTTTTTTGTAAGTAATTGATTTCACCAATCACTACATTTTTATTGGATTTGATAATTTCTCTTCATTTCTTGTAAGGTTTCTAGAATTCAGTTTTGCAGATTTCATCTACTTTCTCTCTTCTTAGCCTTTGTAACAGTTTAATTCAATTGTTGCCTACTACTCTGTAAACCTATACTTGTAAAATTGTATTTATGCATTCAAATACATCTGCCAAGGGCAAGGAGAGAACAGAGGAGTTCTGGGTATCGCTTAGTAAACATAGAATTTAGATGCTAGAGTAAGGTTTAAAGTAAACAATCCTAAAATCCCAGTGTTGCCTCCTCAGGGATCTGCAGTTCATATTAACTAATAATGCAGCTCCTTGTGTATGCAAGTAATTATTCTAAATCACTCCTAACAAATTACATTGGATAGGGAAAGCATCCTCTCCCCTAAAGTTCAATGTAAGATTGATATAAATAGTAATCATCCCATACAAACAATTTTTCAATATTTAGGGAGATTAAAATATTACTTAGGATATAAGAATAAAGAAAACACTAAATTCTGATTTTTTTTCAGGCAAATGGCCCAAGACTTTGATTTTAATTCTTCTTGCAGTCCGGTACATAGAGAGTTAAGTCCAAATATGAGCAGTGTGAGGAGCGTAGGAGGGTGTAGAAGATGAAACTTCAAGCAAGTCTGTGTATGGTTTGCATCTTTGGAGGTGTGATAGATTCAGTTTGGCACCCCTGCTATGGCAAGGGCACTTGTGAGCAGCACATCAAAGCAGGGACACATCTCTCCAGGCTCTCCATTGCTGCTGCTACCAGAGCAGGGATGGAGTGCAGGTCTGAGAAGGTGGCCACTAGAGGAATAAAGAAGAGAAAATTAAGTTCCCTGGGCTTCAACATTGCTGACCATGAGTCTTGGTATTATAACTGAGAATAGAATAGAATTTTTTCAGAAAATGAGGTGGCATGAGGGAGAAATGTCAAACTGAAGGATACATAATGTAACCAAGAACCTAATTCAGAAAACTCAACAATGTTCAAGAGTTGTGAAACAGACCTAGCAGGTTCTTCCCCTACATTTTTTCTTCTTCTCTGATTCAGAGTTTTGTGGTAGAGACCATTTATTCTTGTATCTTTTTGATTGTTTCTTCTGTGTGTGCCCATCTTTATCATCAGCAGTAAATTCCAAGATCTTTCTGTGTCTTTGTACAGTTTCAATGTAATTTTCACCACTTGACTGGAATTCTACGTGGACATTTCTGCCATTTGCCTCTTCAATCATTCAAAGTAGATGATTTCTTCTGTACCTTAAGCCAGCTTCCTGATTGGCCCATCTTTGTAACATTCTTGGACAACCTGAGTATTCTTTGTTTGACTTGGTTCTACTATCTAGGTTATTTGCATAAATTCCTGTCTTGTGTTTTCTAGTGCAGGGATGTATTTTTAGAAACTATGAGATAGTGGCAATTCTTTTTCATCTTTCATTTTATCTTCTTTCCAGATACCATTGAACCATTTTCCATTGTTGCTATCTCCTCATCACTTTATCTGTTCAATGTGACTGCTTTAAAACTCAGTGAAGTATTGAGCTAGGTCAACCTCTTCCTTTCCATTGCTTCTTTTTTAAATTTTCTTTCAATTTTCTGCTCTTCTTCCTTTTTTATATAGTTTTCTCTTATAGGAACATCAATTCCCAGTTAGCCTAAAGGAAGAATAAACTTGTCACTTCCCTGGCATGCCTGACTGGGCTCTGTCCTGACTCTTGTAGCTGTTGGACAAGTTATAAACCCTTCTGAAACATTTTGGATGTTTTCTATTGGAATTAACATTGGACATAACATTGGAATTAACAGTGACATATGGTTTGAGAGGCCCTGTACAATAAAAATCACTCCTTTACAATGGCCAACGTGTGTGCTAACTGCAGTAAGTAGGTTCACAGAATCAGCTGAGGACTAGAATAACCCTTCCTTCTCAAATGCAAGCTTCTTTGTGAAGAGACCTGGTGATATCAAGACCCAGGCACAGTTTTATCTTCCTTTGAATATTTTTGCCGACCCTTTTTGTACATCTCTTTCCACTTTTATTAAGAATGATCCTTTAAATGATTCCATGCAGGCTAAGATCCAAATCTCCTTTTCTTCCTGCTCTTTTAGAGGGGTTGCACTGCACAGAGAGGCTTTAATAGATTTAGAACCTCAATAACAGTGTTTCTGTCACCATGACCAGCTGAATGTGCACCTTGTTGCATGCCAGCCAGTCCCTGTGCCTGCCTTATCATCTATAGCTATCAAACTGAGTAACTGATACCAATGTGGAGAGAGCAGAAGGAAGGTGCAAAAGTGCCAGGTTTGTACAAGGGAAAAGGAGCAAAACCTATTTGCCCAAGGTCGCTGACAGTTTTTTAGCTGCCAAATGTGGCTTGGAGCCTCAGCTGTGTACCGCCTGGTGCTAGACCATTGCACGCCTCTCTTTGATGTCCTCAACTCGCCCCATGATATTTTTCTCTCCCTGTTCCCTCCCTCCTCTCTGCAGATTGTCCTGTCTTTCTGTCCCGTCAGTGCCATGCTGTGAGCATGAGCTGGGAACTTCCCAGATGTAGTTAACTGCCCTGCTATTGACTGGCTTCATGAGTGGCCGTGGGAAGCCCTTCCCTCCAGCAGCAGGAGGTTCATTGAGGAAGCTGAGGGGGTCGAGGTACAGTTTCAAGCTCGTCAGTTTCCTAAGAAAGCAGTGGAGATCACTGAAAGATCAATAACTGAATAAGCTGGGGAAAAAAGAAAGCTCTTTTTACTCCTTGCTGCATACTTACTGCCTTTGGTGTTGTTCAAGTTCACCCCTGCTAAAAGTTGAATTCTAATGGTATGTCACTGCCTGATTCCTTCAGGAGATTTCAGGGACCTGTCTAGCACAGGCAGAGAAGTGAGGGGAAGAGAAGTATGTAATTCATAACACTGTCTTTGCAGAATCCTTCCATTCAGGACTTTTTAGGTTCTTATAGATACAGAGTTTATTTAACCCTTTCCAATGCAGTTAAATATATTCAGTAAAGCTGTAGCAGGTAAGGCTGAAATATTGCTGTGCACAGTCCAGGTGAACCAGAGAGTTCTCCATCTATTAAGCAATTAGACAGGTAGAAATTTCTCATGGAAAGGCAATCCATGGCACCACATGGCAAATGCATTTAGCATTTTAATATCTGGGTAATTATTCTTTTCAGAGTGTGACATGTTTGTTTTCAGAAAAAAACCCAAACAAACCACATGCGTTAGTGAGTTTCTCTTCAGTGGAAAGGAATATTCTCATATTCTTCTAAGAGTTTTAGCAAGTTTGCCTCTGATGTCCTTCATAGCATGGGACAACATGCAGCAACTTCCATGCTGGCAGTCAGATGGCTGGAGTTATTCACACAGATCTGGAAAATGCTTACTCTCCTGCAGAGATTGCCATTGCAGAAGTTTCATTCTGCAGTGTTGTTATATTTGTGATCATTTATTTTTATAGGGGGGGTTTAATCAGGTAAGGCTGAGGATTTCAGGAATTCCCGAGGAAGTGAGGTCTGGTTTCATTTGAGTGCAGCACCGGGCAATTCTGCATTTGTCATGTCTACCCTCCGTTCAGACCCATACAAAATACAGCACTAGTCGTGAAATTAAAGTGAAGGAGAGGGCAAGGGAGGCTGGTGCTGCTTCCAGGGATCCCGTGGGCGCTCCCCCTCCCGGGCCGTGCGGGGAGCGGGGCTGCGGGACCCGCTCCAGGCTCCCTGGCTGCCGCTCCTGCGCCACTCCGGCGGCGCACGGATGCCTCCTGTAGGACTGCGGGGGAGGGAGAGATGTTTGCAAATAAACCTGGCGTTTCTATGTTCCATCAGCTACTCCTGCCTTTTTTTTTTTAACAGACTTATGGTGTAATCAGGATAGTTATTTGTTGTCTGGTGAGCTGGGGGGATATCCAATTGTATTAACTTTTAATGTGATACCAACTTCTTATTTGAAAGAAACAGATATGATTGAACAGAGAAAAGAATTGTTGGGGTGTTTTTTTTAATTTAAGCATTATGTTCCTCAATAGTTTTTCTCTTTTTAGATAATTAATAAAGATTTCTCTGATCTTAGCAACTGTCAATGTGTTTCTTTTTTCACATTGCTATTAACTGCTCCTGGTAAGTATCTTTCCTGTTTGATTCCCAGCAAGTGAAATAAATGTCAGCTAACAAAATAACACGACACTTTATTGACAGGGAATTAAACGGTTTGTGTCATCAATGTACGTAAAGCAGTACTGGGTGTATGAGTCATGTGCAGCCGATGGGAAAACAAAAAACAAAGAGCAGAATGCAAAAAATAATAGGACGAGGCAGGGGAATGGTTTTAAAGTGATGAGGAAAGGGTACTCAGAACAGAGGCATTGAAATAACAGAGAAGCTATGTGAGTGTTATGGGTGTGGAGGGCAGGGGAGACAGGAAGAAAAAGCAAAACTGAACCAGAATGGTAGGAAAGGTGTAAAGCAAAGGGTCTGAGGAGGAGTAAAAGCAAAGTCAAGGGAGAATGACCAAGTTAGTAAAGGGAGAGGCAACAGGACAATTGCAGAGATGTATTAGGATGTCAAAAGAATGAGAGGGGCTGGGTGGAAAAGGACCACCCTGAAGAAGAGGGAATCTTCGTGTCTTCCATCCCCTTTCCACCAAAGATTTATCGGAGGTGGTCTCCTCTCCTTCTCTGTAGTGCTGGTGTGTTAATGTGTCATTTTGCTTGCTCCATTTCAGATATTTCAGGAAAGTCCTTTGTTTGTTCTTAGCACAGAAATCTTGTTAGCTAGTGCTCACCTGTGTCTGGCTCGTGCTGTTCCTTATCATTGATCAGGACTGTGAGGTCTGCTACTGAGTAATTATTTTGGCATAATTGATGCTTAGCTCCTATTTGTCTTTTTCATATTTTAAAAAAATTGAGCAAAAGTAGTTGATAAAGGATTTTTTGTTTAATGCTGTATAACAGTATTACAGATGACTTTTACTTAGGGTAGCTTGAGGTTAAGCTAATGATTTTTTTTTCCTCTTTAAAGTTCCATACAAATATGTCATCATATGTATATTACTTTAATAAAAAATGGAAAAATTCTGAGCTTAAATGGTGAAGGAAAACCATAAAAAAATCCCAGTGATTGTGGGAACTGAGAAGGAAGTTATGGGGGGTTTGGTTTGGGATTTTTTTCTCTATCTGTTTTCAAAAAACAATTACCCTTCTGGAAGAAGTGGGTCAGGTTGAGATCAGCAGGAAGATAGTGAGCTGCACGTTCAGTATGTTCTATGAAGGGTGCTGCTGTGAACATCCCTTTTACCCTGTGTGAAAATATCTGAACAGAAGGAACACAAAGGTTGTCTCTAATTGTGCCGCTTGTTGGAAGCAGGCATTGCAAGACCCTTTTCACCTGGAAGGACATTGGCCAATGTGTGGGTTACGGACAAGAAACAGTGAGTTTAGAGGTATTTGAATGGAAATGCAAAGTATCAGAAATTTAATCAATTCTGATGTCTTTGATTTCTTGGGAGAGAGGTAAAGAGCCCTCTTCTGTTTCAGTACTGAAATTGCTAAACCTCATTTTAAAAGAGCACTAGAAAAGAACAGGGTGTAGCAGTTCTGAAATCCATGTACTGACTTAATGAACTTACAAAGGTGCTTTTATACCTCATTTGATATGACACAATCTACAGTATTTCAAAATAATCTGTGTCCAAATTCAGCATGACAGGCACCCCCCTTTCTTATTTTCATCTGATGTCACATATCACTCAGTGCAGAATAAAGGATCCGTATTCTTTAATTCACCTCTTTGAAAATAACACACATGCACATCTCTATGATTTTTGAGTATTTTAATGCTGCTTTTATGCTGCTTTTATGCTGCTTAGCACCAAACAGCATACACTGTTAAGCATACCAAGGATAAATTCATTATGCTCTTTGTTCATCTTACTCCAAGGTATTTTACAATGTTCAGTGTGGCAAAGAAGCCACCAGGAGTAATATTTTGCTTTTTCCCCTTGCCTCTTAAACTCCCCCCGTCCACCCACTTCCCAGTTACTTTTTTCCTTCTAGCAAACACTGACTTGGCTTTTTTTTTTTTCTCAATTTTGATAATTGCCTGCAACATGTGTTAATTTTCAGTGATACTGGTCTTTTTTGTTCTTTGCTTGGCATGTTCCAGCTACCTCAACCTAACTGCAAAGAGTTAAGATTTAGATATTTGATAGTAATGACTATTTTACACCCTGAGAAAAGACAGAGGGAGCATGCAGGCAAAATTCCTGTACAAACTACTCATAACTTGCCTTGGGGTTTTTTTTCATGTTTAAAGTCAATCAGCCAAGGCCTAGAGTAGAGAGACTGTGTAAGAATGAACCTATTTCACACTCATATTTTCTTTCAAAATATATGTAGGTTTAATCCTCAGTTGTCTTTAGCACTAATGAATGGTTTTGATTTGTACCAGCCTAATCTTCATTATTGGCTTCAAGCTACTTTATGTTTTCTAGTGAACTGCTGTTAAATCAGATTTTGTTACTGTATCAACTCTTTTTTTTTTTTTCTTTTTTTCCCTCCATAAAGAAGGCTAAATTAGCAATAATAATTTCCTTTGCCTGCAACCCTGAATGGGCATATATTGAAAAGTACAATGTAGTATTAAAAAAAAAAATCCTGGAGATAAATGAATGGCAGAATAAATAATTTATGCTAATGAAATTACTGCAATTAGTAGTTCCACAATGACCCTTTTAAAAGCCACAGCTGTTAATGTCAGGAAGTGCTGTCACCGCTGACCTTATCATAAGAGAAAGTGACAAATTGAAAATGCAGGGAAGACGAATCCTCAAAGAGGTCTGTTCGGAACGATTAGTGTTTTCTGAAAACCAGTGTGAATTACATCCAGCTGCTCTCTGGCTCGGCGTGTCTCCCATGCTGTGCCATTTTGTTAAGCTCGATAACAATAGTTATTTTGCCCCATTGAGACAAGTTGTCTCGGGCCACTTCCAGCTCTACCGGAACCCACTCCGTCCCTTACTGATTTACAAATGAAACTGTTGTTAGAGGGCTTTCCAGGGCTGCTGAGTAGAGAGCTCTCATAAGGATCATGTGTAAGGAGGTTGTCTTTCGCTGGGAAGAGCTGTACTGCAGGGTGCGTATGTGTCACAAACAATGAAAAAGGGAGAAAAGGGCTGAAACACATTT
>VWYN01023703.1:28732-37120 GCA_013400075.1 Hippolais icterina
CCTGATAATATATGTCTTCAGTGTTGACTCTCCTTTTAGCTCTCAGTTCAGCCTATTAGTATTAGTTATCAGCATCTGTGTTGGAAACGCAGAGGCTCACATGCTTTACTGTTCACCACAGAATGAATAGAAATGCATAATTTCATCAGGAGTCTAAAATTTCCATCTACAGTTGTAAGCATGGTTTTTGAAATAAAGCACCAGCAGTATGGGGTGTTGTAAAGAGAAGTTCCTCTACCTCTAAAGTCTGGAAGGCTCATTCAAGTCTGGCATTCTGCTACAAAATCTCATGCACTTTGTGTCATTGACCAATAGTGCAAAGAGAAGTTCTTAATTGACTTGAAATGGTTGTTAATGCCTGATTTTGAGACATGGAAACTTCAAGTTTCCAAGGATTTTGTGGTTTCCAGATATTGACCAGCAGGGAGGACTGTCCTGTCTAAACATTCAAAATGGTCTCTAAATTTCTTCTATTTTGTTTCTTAAATACTTACCACCAGAGGGTATTTAATACATTTCCAAAAACCTTGTGTCTAATCCTAATTTTATTAAGAGAAAAGTAATTTTTTATACTTAGATAAATGAAGACATTGATCAGGACCTTTATATTTCCCTGGATTATGCTAAGTACAGGCTTCAGCCTTTTGGTGATCCATATCTCACACAGTACTTAAAAATAGCCATGAAGTTTCAAGTCCAAATAGTGCAATTAATTAATTAAACTGGTACAAATGGGATCCAACAGCTCAACATCCTACCAAACACTTTTCAGTGATGCTTTTCCTGTATTGGTTCCATATGCTTCTGATAAATTTGGATGTTCAAAATACACCCTTAACACAATTTTAATTACTTCATTAAGCAGCTCGGTGAAACACATAGAGTGATTATTGTGAGATAATCACATCTTTGGGCCACTTTGTTTCAGGGATGAAGTTCAGTGCCTGACACTAATGATTACTGTACTCCACTGTTCATTGCTTTATTGCACTTCTGAAATGTTTTCATTGGAAATGAAAGAGTCATTTTGTGCTACATTAATCTAAAACTGTTTCATAAGGCTAACGATAGTTTCTAAACACTAATCTTCTCTCATTTTTTGTTACCAAAGAAAGCCCAGCAAATGAGAATACATCTTCAGCTAAGTAATTTGTGAAGACTCTTCCTAATTGATTAAAATATGTCACCCTTTAAAAAATTATTTTTGCTTTCCTGTTCTATAGATTTCAAATTGGGGCTTACAAGAGCTTTTTGAGTTTTACAACCTTAAGCAAGTAAATACCTTGGAGGTATTGACTTGGAGTGAAGTATTACTAAAGAAAGAATAGGTAAGAATGGAAATCGCTTTAGATCAGACTTATTAGGAAAGGCAAGGTCACTCTGGATTCCGCATAACTTTGGCAGGGCTACATACCTGTATAGTAATAAACAATGGGTTTACCATGAAAAAGGTAAGGTTTTAAAATAGTGGGCAGTAACACTGCAGTTGTTTTGTTGGCCATTATTGTGCTCTGAATGTTGTCAGCCAGAGCAGCTTACTTGTGAAGGTCTGTATGCCATTTCATTTTAAAATAGGACCTACCCCTTTAAAGACGGAAAACATGCAGATCATGGTGTAAGTATATGCATGATGGTGGCACTAGCTGAGGATTAGGAACCAATCATAAAACCTGCGTTACAGGAGATGAGGGACATATTTAACTTGCTTAGTAACTTGTCATTTATAATGTCATGCATATTGATTTTTAATATTTGTTATTTCCACAGGCAGTAGCTGTGTGTGTCCTATCTAATAAATGTGTACATGGAAAATATGCCCAACAATTGTAGAAACAGGTTTTGTAAGGATATTAAATTCTTACATAGGCTTGTTACTGCCAATGCAGAGTGCTTGATCCACGTGTTAACATCTTGATCACTGTAATATCTTCTTTCTCTGTAATTAAACTAGTTTTAAGCAAGACCTGACAGGAAATGAGTTTGTGAGATGAGCATCAGGTACAAGGATAAGGATGAACCATATAACTGACTTCAGCCTCAGGCAATGTACCTTTAAAAGTGTATAGTAATCTTTCAAATACACAATTGCTGATGATACAGAATGCCCCCCAGGTTTACTCTCCCAGATAAATGTGCGCCAATGAAATCATAATCCGCTTTTAAACAGATAATTAAATTGTTGCAGAAAGTTGTAGAGGCACTCAGATTTCATGTAAGACTGATGCTAACTGATGTTAAGTCACTGATCTAAGCCACTCTTAAGCCAAAATAAGTGTCTTGACAAAGATGCTTGAACTGATTGTTTAATTTCCAAACCTGAAATTAAGTAAGTACAGTATTTTCATATACCCTATTTCCCCTTCTCCCATTCCCTCCCTTGTTTTGACCTATGGTTTCAGACTTGAGGAATAAAAAGAAGGCAAATAGCAAAAGATGGAGACGGGTTTGACAAATTTTATATATTTTCCTATACCTCAAAACTGGAGTGAATATTTTACTACTTAGGGAAAGCTCCAGTACAACACTGAACCAGTCATTTACTTATTGGTATTTCCTCTAACTATCTAAAAAAAACCCTTTGAAGGGGAAGAAGGGCCAGTGAGGGGAAAAAGTCTTCACTCTCTTGTTTAGCTCCAGCTTTTGCATCTGAACCTAGATCATGAAAGTCTTGCAGCTTACCTACTGCAATGGCATAGACTACTGAGTTCCTCCCTGTGTTCAGTAACTCCTCAGGTGTAACAGACTGCCCTAATATCCTCCAGCTTTTTTGTACAGACACCTTACCTGGTTTCCTGTCCTGCATTTCTGGATAACATTCCGTCCCTCAGGCATGTCAGTCACACCTCTCACTTTGGTATCACCTGCAAATTTGCTGACAGTGAACTTGATCCCACTGTCTGTATCACTGATTAAGATATGAAACTCTTCTGGCTGTGTCTCCTCACAGCCTCCCATGCACCCCCAGTCCCCTCACCAGCATGGCAGTACAAAAAGCAGAAAAAACCCTGGCTCTGTGTAAGCCTTGCTCAACAATAACAAAAACATCTCTATATTATCAAGCCTGTGTTCAGCACAAGTCCAAAACACAGCTTCATACCTGCCACTGTGAGGAAAATTAACTCTACCCCACCCAAAACTAACACCATGTCATATAAAGGGAAAGGGCCCAAGGACAGAAGCTGGAAAGACACAAAACTCTTTTTAGGAAAGGTAATTATCAAAGGGACATCAGATAATAGCTGAGATGAAAGAGGAAAATAATAGTTTTAAAAGAGAGTCAGAAAAAAGAAAATAAATCACAACTTCATTTTCTTGCAGTTTGAATTTAGGGGGAGAAGATATGACCCTGCATCACCCTTTTCTGTGTAACTTTGGTGACAAACTCAAGCCAGCCTGAGCACCACTAGGATTTATTGAATGCAAAACCAGAAGAAAATGAAAGAGAGAGCATTTCATTATATTTATCCCATTTTCTGCTAATTTCTCAAGCAAGACAAAAATCACAAATTGTGTTTGTGACAGTGAATACTTCTGTATTTTGGGGGAAATATTTTTGATTTGTACTGAAAAACATTTCTAAACCAATTAGCTAGTGCAGGATTCCAGTTTTACCTTTGAGATGAAAGCAGGATTTAGCTTCTGCTTCTCAAAAAATTGAACATTATATACAGTGGAACTTCTTACATGTTGATGATTCTTGCAAGATTTAATTGACTGTGATAAGGAGCATATTTCTCAGAATTGTCTGAAGGTTGCCAAGGAACATCAGTTGTAGGATCCAGATTTCAACCCAAATTATGTTCATACAAAATCCTTTGCAGCAGCTGGTCTCTGTGCCTGGGCCATCAACATAGTAAAATTCAGTGAGGTATGCATATATCAGCTCTTGAACTAGCCCTGATGGGGGATTTTGGTTAATGAACTTTTTATTATTTTAGTAGGCTCAGCTTAGTGTTCTGGGGGGCATTTAACAACCACCAGAGATAAAGCGGGAAGTGTTCAGTACTTGTCAGTATGTATGCATGTATTTATTTTTAGTAGTGTTCAGGACTTTTCAATTGTCACTAGAATGCAACAGTTAGGAAATATTCTCCAGATGTACATGTTTCACTTGAAACATCCATCCTGGGTCTGCCTGTCTGGAGTACAAGACAGGGCTTATCAGTTGTAATTCCCTGGAGCACCTGCCTGCAGGATTTCTCCATTCATCCTAGCATTATAGCATGCTCATTTAATTACAGAATAGTAAAAGACTTATCAATTGTAGATGAAATCTACTCAAGTGTAATGCCTGTCTGATTTCCACTTGTATTCTAAAAGCACGAAAGTGATACATATAAATTAATTCTAGCTGGAGAGTAGACCCTCTAAGGTTGCTTTTAGTTCTGCTTAAGATATCCTTCTATAGACTATCATAAAATCTGGTGTAGTCAGTAATGAAAGAAATCTTTGCTTGACTAACTGTTGTGTAGAAAGATGGGTCTAAATAAAAATATGTAACAACAGACTACTAGGATTATGTTAGTCTTTCATCAGGAGTAATTTGTAATTTTTTCTAATAATGTGAGACCAATTTCTTCTCTAATGTACCAATGTGGTATGTTTTTTTCAAAGTGTATTGTGAGAGAGAACCAGAATGTTGTGTGCTGGCTCAGGCTAACACTGAATTAGCAGCAGTTACAGGAAAACTAGAAGCCATCAGGATTAATAAGTTTCATTCTCTAACACCTTGAGCCCACTTAATTTCTTCTTTTTTATTTCTTCATTTTAATGTGTTTTATTTTTATTGATTTTATTACTGTCTAGTTCAAATATTAAAGGCATGCTCTCATTAGGGATTATCACTATTTTCCCCACAAATGTACTGAAGAACATTCCACAGTTTGAGTGGCAGCACATGAAGCTCTTTACCCAAAATGACAGAATTTCCTCAAAGCCATCTAGGCACATTATAACCTATAGACTAATAATTGAAATGGTGGTTGATAGAAATAACTGGGAGTTTTACAAGAAATATATGCCAAGTTTTTATACCAGTAATGACTTACTGCAGTATAGCAATAACATCCAGAAAGGGCTTTAGCAGCTCACACTCATTTGTGTTAACATTTGTCATTAATCATACTATACAAGCAGCATCAAATCTCCTCTGATTTTTTGAAAGACCCACAAACACAGGTACATGTGTGCGTACATGCACATAGAAGAGGAGACTTTGGTTAGTCTTTTACTGACAAGTGTCTTGTGGGTTAATGATGTAATTGAAGACCACACTTGTCATCAAGTATCTGTTGAACTTTTGAGAGGGATTATTTGTTGTTTAAGTATGCATTTAATGGAGCAACTGCAGCATAAAGCACTCTTGATACAAAGACATCTTATGGTATCTTGGGTGATTGTGCGTGGAAGGAGGTTCTGCTGCAAGCTAATCAACCTTACTTAGCAAATTAATCTTCAAATGCTTCAAAGGTTGTGACATAAATTAGGTTTAAAAGACCTTCACTTTGCCTCAGACCTTTTTGTTGGTAATATTTAGATCTGTAATCTCACAATTTAAGATACCAAGCAATAAACAAAGGCTGAATAAATCCGTAATGTGGCATTTGTTCTCACTGTTTTCTCTTGAATTAGCATTTTGAAAGAATGAAAAACATTCACTTTTATGGAAACTCTTTTAGAATTTAATTCTTTATTTCAAGAATTTCTTGGTTTTCTTCCTGCTATTTTAATATCCATTTTTTTTCTTGTTCTGAAGGACATACAGTTTTAATGGGTAAACAAAGATGGCTTTTTACCATCTGACTTTCTCTTCTGACTCCTCTGACTCCCACCCCAAAAATCCCATCAGCTGCTACAGCAGGTATTTTTCTTCCATGTGAAACAGCCTTGGCCTTATGACCTTGGAGTTGCCCATTCATATCAAAATCTGCCCTAATGAAGCTTGTATCTGCACTAAAAGACAGCTTTGTGGAAGTATCATGGGTTTTTTTATTTCATACATCTATACTGATGTATGTCTATTAAGTACAAACACTTAAATAGCAAAAAATTGCCTTTTAGTGTTGTTTTAGGAAATTGGAGGTTTTTGGGTTTTCTTTGGTGTTGGGGAAGATGAAACAGGAAAGCTTTATAAATATGACTGCTTATTTTTAGAGAATATGAAACATATAAGTGAAATAGAGTTGAAGGCAAGTTTCGATGTCTAAGATGCCAAGCTTTAGTTACTGAACAACTGGAAAACAATGGTATGGCCAGCTGAAAGTAATTCCCCCTTAATGAAACAATGCCCTTCTCCTTACCAAAAGTCTAAGGGTCAAAACAGACCCTACTAGCTCAGCAGGAAGCGTCCAAAGAGTAGTTTTTAGGGTTTAAAATATAACACTGTATGGTAATGTGGTGATTCTTATAGGCTGTATGTAAATGCTACAGGAATTGTATCTTGTACTAGATTGGTTGGTGTAAATTAGAATATTCAGTATAGAAGAAGATTTAATGTATTGGGAACTCCGTGCTCTCTTCTCTTGCTCCTCTTCTTCTTTGCTCTCCCTCGGACCTGCTCTGAGCTGTGGCTGGCATCTCGTAGCAGGGCCCCTTCACACCACACCCTATACAATAATGCATGCTCCACAGCTAGGCTTGACTCCAGAGACCTCTCGTCTCCATCCATCCCGACCGACCATTGTTCCCACACTTTGGTTTTTTGGTTTTTTCTTATTTTTAATACACATTAAAAATATTAGTCACCTCTTATTTTTTTAGTCAGCCCTAAAACTCATGGAATATCTTACTGTTTTGATGTGTTCCTCTGAAAAAAGCACTAATACATCTCTGTTCCTTGCCTGAAAGTATCTCAAATAACCTTTTCCTGTCTTAGGTGACCTTGCATTCAATCAGCTTCCAAATCCGAATCATCCATTTTTTTACATTTATTTACTTCTCCTTTCCTCTCCTCATGCATTTTTCTGAGGGTTGTTAGCAGCAGTCTTTCTCTCAGCTATGCTTAGTTCTTAATAGGAAGAATTCTGCACTACAGGCAAAGTTGCAATTCCTTTGCATTTTTCTGTTTCCTGTGTTAGGCCAACACTTGTCATGCTGTCATTTACTATGAATATTTTTACTAATCACTTTTAAAAATCCATACTTCATATTCAATCAGGATTCTCTTTACATTGTGGAAGGATCTCATTAAAACTATTATTTTTATAACTGATTCATACCCTGGCTGATCCACCTGATGAACTTTTCTAAGGAACTGTAGCTTTAATTTTTAATTATCTAGCAGGTATTACTCATAAAAATAACAAGCTCTAGAGTTCATGGGGTTGTTGAATAGATAACTCTATAGCTGGTCAAATTTATTGTTGACAAATTCAGAATAATACATATTTGAACTTTCTATGAATACTTCTTGATTTCTGTCTATTTATTAGTGTCTTAGGGAAGGAGACATCAGGGCTAATCATGAAGAAGCCAAAAACAACCTTGAAGTTAGTCCTGTATTGAGTAGAGAATAGGAGTGGATTACTCCCAAAAATCCTTCTAAACTATACCATTTTATGATTCCAAAAGTGAACAGAAATTTAGTTCATCCAGTGATATTTTACTAGATGGACTTCATCTGAAGAATAAAAAGGAAATACCTTTCTGTGCAGTCTGTATACTATATATGCTAAGATTTATTTGTAACATTTATGTAAGCGTTATATAGTAAAAACTCCTGCACACATCACTCAGGAAAACTTGGTTTTGACTTGTTTCTTGTAACTGAGTTGTGACTTAGTCCAGAAATTTGAAGATGCCAAGAAGAGATTCAGTTTTATTATATGAAAAACCTTAAAAAATGCATACATTTAATATACATTCATGTAAGTGTATACTTAATTCATGTCTTTATCTACCATTTCCTTACTGAGGATTGTTGGCCAAAAAAAAAAAAAAAAAAAAAAAATTGAGGCAAATTATTCCTCTTGGGCATTTTTTCATTTGCTTCTTGGGGTCCACATTGCATTCATCTCCCAGGAAGAATGTACAGTCACTGTTTTTAGGTGCTTCACTATACAGCCTCCATACACTTCATTTCAAAAGCTTCAGTTACAACACAATCCTTTGCCCAGGCCAGTGCAAAATATTGTTCATCCTAATGTCTTGCAAATTCCAGATAGAAATAGGATTCTTATCTAATGTGTCATCCTTTTTTCCCATTTGTGAGGTGATTGAAGTTACAGAATTCCACAAACTGCTTAGTGTAGTGGTTTGAAAGTTTGCTCTTCTGTGGGACTTGACCAGGAGAAAATGAAAAGCACAACAGGCCCAAACTTGAAAGTTACACACATAGTTTATTTTCACACACTCGAGAATGAAAAAGAAAGAAGAAAAAAAAAAAAGAAA
>VWYN01023712.1:590-26769 GCA_013400075.1 Hippolais icterina
TAACTTTATTCAGAATGATACCTAGTTGTTTGTCTCACTGCCACAGCCCAAACATCCAATGTGGAGATACAAACCAAAGAAAACAAGTGGTCATGTTTTACCAAGTGTTAAGTAACCACAATTTACCCTGTGAATTTGGCAGGCACTCTTTTAATTAAACAAACAATGAATTAGGATCAGGTCTGTATGTTGGGAGAAAGTAAATCTGAAATAAAATTCCGAAATGCTCCCCCAAAATGCATATAACCACGATGCAAAATGTGTAAAAACAAGCAGAGAAGCAGGAATTCTGCATTTGTCTCTCTCTGCCTCAGAATGGAAGCACTGACAGCATCTCTCATCTCTGAAGCAGACAGGTTATCACCCCATCTAGGAAAGTCCTAATCAAACCGCTCCGACACATTTAAGGACTTGCTGTGCCAAAAAACCAGGAATCCAGAGAGTAATAATTTGTGTCTCCACGTGATGGCACTGCATGTCAGGGGACTAGAGTCCAGTCCTGTGAGGAAAAAAAAACTTTAATTAGCCAGGAGTAGGGAGATAATCTGCCTGACATATGACACATAAATGCTAGGCATGGTTTGAAAACCTGAGCTCTCCTGGTCAATCATGAATCTGAATGGAAGAGTTCAGTTATTGTAATAAAAAAGTATATTTAGCTGCTTTCAGCATTAGCAGTGCAGTAACTTCTGCCTAAAAGATTTTGGTGTGTTCCAAAAATCATTTCCCCCTGGAAGTGTTGCCCTTAACAGAATATCTCAGAGATAACTCAGGTGTCTGCTTCCGGTACCTTGGTCAACTCCTTGTAAAAGGCAGTCTTGCAGTTTGATGCTGCTGTAGTAAAACCCTATTGAATGTTTCTCTTAAATTGATAAGAAATGTTCAAAAAGTAAGTTTTGGACAAAAGAGACATGGAAATACTGAAAGTATTTGGACAGATAATTTTAATCTGACTATGGAGGTATCATAAGTAAAATTGACTTTCTTTACAACCTAACAAACCAAAAAACTCTTACAAAAATCAAAAGAATCATTACTCTGAGATGATCATTACTCCCATCTGCAGGAAATCTAAATCTCTTGTCCTTCCTACTGTTTTTGAAGGTACTTTTTAATTGAAACATTCATTTCTTTTCAAGGCCTCAGAAATACCTTGCTCCTTTTTTTTTTTTTTTCTTCTTCTTGGAATTTTTCTTCTTGGGTGGATTTTTTAGCATGTTGTTTGAAAGAAAGGAAAACTATCTAGATCAACTGTGGTAGACAGGTATTTTTAAACTGAAGAAATGAATTAAAACCAAAGTCCTCTGCATTTCACATTTAACCCACTCCTTGGAGATCCTTAGATGCTTTAAATGCATATAAAAATTGGGGAAGCATAATTAATTCCAGCAGTATTTAGCCAATTGTTTCAGACTTCTGGAGAAAATGCTGGAAATAATGCTTGTTTAATAAAAGGCCTTCAATAAAAGCTGTGGCAGATAAAATTCATGCCCATAACTTCCACTAGCCACATTTATCAGTATCATCTCTCTGTTCCAGCTGTGGCTCCGAACTATGTCAATGCCAGCCTTGCTGCATTGATAGTGCTTCTTCTCCTCTAAGTTAAATTATTTGAAGAACTCTTCTCCCTGTAATACAGCAGACCTTTTTTTGCATTTTCAAGTAGATGGACAATAAAATACAATTTTCAGCATATATTTTCAGCATATATTCTCAATATACATGAGAAAAGACTGGCCTGTTAAGTATCTCAGTGTTTTGGATCTTTGCAAAGACATTTATATAATAGTGTGCATTTGGCCTGAATGTTTCACTTGATTAGATGTAGATGGTGATATGTTTCAGAGCTCAGTCATCAGTCCTGGCTGATTCTTCCACTAATGAAAAGGCAAACATCAGGTTTCTTTCCATCCCTATGAACCCCATCCCTATTCCTGTTCAGGAATGCATTTCTGGATACANAGTGCCATTTGCTCCCATCCTGTCACTGCTGTGGAAATACAAGTTATGGTTCACAAACAGCCACAATGCAACCACTGAAACAAGAGGAAGCACCTGGGTCGCAGCACAGCCAGCAAGGAAACGTATGCCTCATGTCCGTCCACATTCACTCAGTGAATGCTGAGAGGCTGCCTGACCTCAGGGTGAGGAAACCCTGTTCCTACCACCATCCTCACGGGCAAAATGCCAGTGATCATCCTTTTGGGAAAAAAATTCCCCAGAGGAAACATCCATGCCCACCAATCCAGCATGTTCACTGTGCCAAATTTTCACCTCTTCTTCACTGACTGCTGTAAGGAGTTATACAATTAGAATAATGCACTATCCTGCATCCTAAATTTTGTGTTGTCTTACTTTTTACATATTACTATCAAACAATATGAATTTCAACCAGTTTTATAGGTAAAAGCTGGGAAAATCAGACAAAGTAGTTTATTAAGCAGAAGCACCTAGGATAGACTGTGGGAACTAGAATGGATGGTTCTCTTCTAATGCTAAAGTTGTGCTTGCATTTCTTTATTAAATTAGAGCCATGTAGAGCCATGTAGAGCCATGTTTACACTCAGTCATCTTGTGTTTTCCCAGGGCTGCATGGACATTCTGCGGAAGTAGCAAATAGTGAAAAATCAGTGTGACATCTGACAAGACTTAGTAGTGGACAGCTTTTTCTGATTGCTTGTTTAACATCTTTTTCCCCACAGAAATGAGTAAGGGTTTAGTTGGTTAATGTTATTGTTCACATAAATATCTGAACTATCTTTTGTTGCTGGGCCCACCCATGACCAACAGGGGCTTATGAGACTCAGAGTTTCCTCTGTGGTCTCTAGAGATGGATAGCAATTTAAAGGTACATCTAATTTATCTAATTTAAGTGCTCCGAGTCATTATCTGGAGTACTTGTGCTCATTCCCTGGTCAGATGCATACTTCCCTTCACTTTTTAGTCCTCAGCTTAAAACAGAAGTTTTTCGTTTGACCCTGTGTGCATAGGAGGTGTCTCTATTCTAAAATTAAATCAAGTTTCAGTTATTTGTGTCCTCAAGTTTACTTACTTTATATGACAAGGTGTTCTCTCTTCACAAATATCTTTGTGCTTTACCGCTCCTATTTCATTTTGTAAGTGTATTTAAGACTTTGTGTCTTCACTGTTTCTCTTCTATATATAGACTGGAGAAAAAAAGTATCAGCATGCTCAAGTTATTCCTAGGGCTAATGTCCAGATTTATTCTTTACCAAGCACTCTGACAGCAAAAGGCCACTGTACTTGCACTTGTCTTTAGTAAGGCCATAAACTGAAAACAGAAAATCACTTCAGGTTTTTTCTGAGTTCTTCTTCCAGATCTTTCAGCTATGTTTAAGAGATTTAAGGACTCAGGTAGTCTGTCTATTGAGAAGGTAAGGCTTACCACCAGCCATACCTCATTCTGTTGTGCTACTTCTGCTCTTTTTCCTCCAGGGACAAAATTGCTTCCCTTGGAGATAATCTCTGCAACACACTTAGGCTTGGCACATTCTTCTGTAACATTAGGGCTTTAAAGTCCTTTTTGTTAAAGGGCCATTTTTTGTTGTGGTCCCTCTTTAACCTTTTCCTGCTCAGTTTCTCTTTTCTTGAGTCCTAATCTCCATTCTGTCAAAATCATAGGATCATAGAGTGGAAGGATCATGGAATGATTTGGATTGGGAGGGACGTTAAAACTCATCTCATTCCACCCTGTGCCATGAGCAAGGACGCCTTCCACTATCCCAGGTTGCTCCAAACCCCATCCAACTTGGCCTTGGACATTTTCAGGGATCCAGGGGCAGCCAGCCACAGCTTCTCTGGACTCCCTTGATAGGGCCTCCCCACCTTCACAGGAAAGGATTCCTTCCCAATATCCCATCTAACCCTGACTTCTGGCACTGGGAAGCACTTCCCCCTTGTGCTGTTACTATATCTTCTTATTAAAAAGTCCCTCTCTAGCTCTCCTGGAGTCCCTTAGGCCCTGGAAGGAGTTCTGAGGTCTCCCTGGAGCCTTCTCTTCTCCAGGTGAACACCAACAGCTCTCCCAGCCTGGCTCCAGCCCTCAGAGCTTCCCTGTAGCCTCCTCTGGAAAATGCTCCAGCAGCTCCACATCTTCCTTGGACTGAGGACCCAAAACCGAAATGCAGTTGAGTTTCATAATTTTCTCCATCACACCTTCAAGCCCATATCTCTTTTGCTGCTGTCTCCAGTTGTATTTGTGGTCACACCTAAGCCTCTGATAATATTTTAGCTTATTCAATATCCTTATGTGGAAAATCAGTTTTATCAGGTGCCTGATGAAGGTTGGCATAGGTCCTGCTGGATTTGGATGCAAATAACTTCTGTCTCGTGCTGCCCAGTCCTTACTGGGTTTTTTTGCCTGAATTCCTAAGAACCAATGATATTCTCTTTAAGGATGATATATTTTCAAAATCATAGTTATTTTCTTTTATAATTGTTATTTTATTCATAAGGACACTGGGAGAACAGACAATCTATCACAAATATCTGGCAGATACTTTAGCAGGGAAAACACAGCCTTTTTCATCACAGCATTACAACTGCACCTTAAGTCAGGTGGCCAGTCAGAGATTTAGTGATTTGTGCACAGTTCTTTTTTAAACATTTCTATGAAGCTTTTATTTGTACTATGAGGGGTATTTGATGTGGAGTTCAAAGCATGTCCAAACAAACCTGTATCCGAAGAAGGGGTGTAAGAAAGTCACACAACATGGTGCCTTTTTTCTTGGTGGCTAAGGACAGAAATGACAGTGATTTATGACACTGCTCTTCTGAAAACTAGTTAAGCCCCAGGACTGCCAAATTAAAATAATGTGCACAGAGAAGCTCTCAAAACAATGTCGTGTGTTTTCCCTCTGTGTGAGTCAGAGCTCCACTTGAGAGGCTCCAGCTACTCAAAAACTCGCCTGCTTTTCTCTCTCAGCAAGCTCAGATGCTGCCAGCTCCAGAAATTCAATTATGGCTGCTTGATGTTTTGCTTAAAACCCAGTTTGTACTGGCTTGTGACCACGTGAGAACTTCAGCTTCCATTTAGAGAAAAATTAAGATCCTGGCCATCAAAAGGCAGGATTTAAGGGCAAGTGGGACCTAAACAGACACAACCATCTCACAAAATGAAAGAAGAGAAGAAAGAGGAAAAGAAGAAACATTCTTTTTTGGATGTCAGACAAACATCTACCAGAGTAATTCTGCTGTAATTGGTTTTGCCCTGGGAAAAACTCATGTTGGCTTCAAATAGTGCACTGAAAAAACATTGATTTCAAGTTTTGTTTGTAATGACAAGAATAGGCTCTAGATGGGACAATGAGATTTTCATCCCTATTTTTATGTTTTGAAGAAGATGTCACTTTGGTATTTTTAGTTATTTAATATGAAGCTTTTTGAGAATTTTCAGAGAAATGCCTTTCATTGGAAAATGCAGTATCTGCAGGATCAAAATCCTCTGCAGGGGACCATATTTTTCTGAAATGAAAGCAAACTCAGAATTTTTTACACAATTAAGAGCTTATTATAAATATCTATCAAAAGAGAGTGTCCTTTCTTGGTGAAGAAGAAATCTATGGCTTAACATTTTGGTAAGATGTGCAGAAAAATGAAATTTTTCAAATATACCACCACAGGAGGTTCTTCTGAACTGGAACAGGAAAAAATCAGAGAAAATGTGATAAAATGCTGCCTCAGTTGTGGTGAAGAATCAGGTGAACACTGAAAACAGTAAATTTAAGCTGAAATATTCATATGACCACTTAGAATTCTCTAAAATGAAATACACTTAGGCAAGCAACATAGCAGGATGAATGGGAGAAATAGCTGGTTTTGCAGCTGTTCCTAATATTGCAGGAGTGACAAAGCAAGGCTGTGTCTTGTGGTGTAAGGGGATTGTCTTGCTGAAGAAATCAGCACCTTTACATTCCAGGCACCCTCAGTGCTTCGCAGGTGTGGATGCAGCACTGACAAGCAGGGACTGATCAATTGTTTTAGGTTGGCTGTTCTGTATTAAGCCAGGGTGACTTGAAGTAGTGGCTCAAGTGCAGCTCTTTGGCACAGGTCCTTGGTAGATGCCCAGATAATAGGATGCTGACAGCAGGTGCAATTGCAAGTGGTGAAAGCCTGCAGAGGGTGACAGCTTCTGACGGGACGGGTGCCAGGTGGGGTTTCTGAGGTTGCAGGGGAGGTGGGGCAAGCATGGTGAGACAGGGAGGACTGTGGATCCAGATTTTCAGAATGGCTAGACATGGAGAGGAAGTAGAGAGCAAGGTTAACACGTGTGTTGTTTTGAATGAGCAAGTGCCAAATCCTTGGAGGGCTGATCACAGAGCAGGTCGACTGAGGAGGGGAGAAGCTCTGCCCCTTCACGTGCTGGGAGCACAAGAGATGAGGATGTGAAACATCACTAGGCCCTGCTAGGCTGTGAGTTTTTATTGCTCACCCCTTCAAAAGGAAATATTTCAAATAATATCTGTCAATAGGAAAAAGGTAAACTAGATTTGTTAAATAAACTCTCTGACCAGTGCTAATAGCAGTATTGCTCTTCAGTAGGTGCCCCAATGAATATTTTATTTTAAATTAAAATGCCTGACATCTTAATTTGAAGTCAAATGTGGATCTTGAACAATATCTCTTTTGTCTTACAGTTGACCAGCAATAAAGGAGTGAATTAAAGTTAATGAATCAATATTAGCTCCTACCAAACCAGAGCAAAGTTACCTGGGCAGGCAAAAGGGAAAAGATCTGTCATACCACTGAAAACCCTGAGAAACAAAAATGAGGAATCTCCAGTTCTGATAAGCATCTTCTTTCTTAAATTTCTCAAGTGTTTCAATGTTATTTTATATCTTAGTTTTACATGCATTTCATGTGGAATGTGGTTACATTATGTGGAAAGTCTTAAGGGCTACTAAGATCTAATACCATCAGAAAGGTTTATTGATAAAAAACCTTGTGGTCATGAAAGCAATGACACCCTTATTTGGTAACATTTTTAGTGTTCATTGCTGCAGCCTTTAGTTAGAAATCACCCCAGTACCTTTCCTGAACCTGCCTCCAACAAGGGTGAATGTCGAGATACTGGAAGGAGGTTTGAAAACCAGTGGTTGAGATGAATCAGAACAATTTAAGAGTAATGAAAACAGTTTTTCATCCTTACAATGTTTAACAAGATCTCCCAGAACAATGCTTATTGTTCCTCTCTTTTTTTCCTCTTTTTAAATTTTGAGTCACAGAATCACAGGATAGACCAGGTTGGAAGATCCCTTTTGTGGGAAAGCAGCATCAAGGAGATTATCCAGCACAGTGTTTAACCCATCTTGAAAACCTCCAGAGATGGAGACCCCACCACATCTGCAGGGAGTTTGTTCCAGTGTTTGGTTGTTCTCTCTGTGAAAAAATTATGTCTTATTTCAAGATGAAATGGTTGCCATTTCTTATTAAAATAATTTAAGAAGGATAGAGAATACAAGGAAAACCTTTAAATATTCCTTTTTATTTTCTTTAAGTGCTTAAACCATTAAAGTGGTCAACCATTTAAAGCTTTAGCTTTATCACATTAAATTTAAAAATACTACAAGCACCCTTTTCAACCTGCAAGTATGTGATAGATGAATAACCCCCCAGAATTCTGGCCCTGGAGTTTTCCCCTTGTTTTGTCTCATGGTCTCACAGTGAGAATATAAGAAAGGTGTCTGCTGGTGGTGTCAGGGGGTGTACAAAATGTGTAGAGAAGTGTGGATATGGCTGAGATTCTTGCAATTTGCCATTAATAAACTGCTCCTTTACCAGATATGCCTTTGGTTTATGGCATGATTACAATCTTAACACCTTAATATGTCTCCAAGTATGCACACATCCTCTGAGCTGGTGTTTTCTTGTGATTTCTTCCCAGGTGTTTTGATACGCGGGAAACTTCTGCCCTTCCTTTCAGCCATTACATTTTTCTCTTGCTCTCATGTGCATTTGAACCATGGTTTTGCAATTCTCTGTCCCCCAAATCTTCTCTGCCTTCAGCCTTTTTTCCTACAGCTTCTCCCTATCCCCACCCACAGCTGCTTTTCCCCTCTCTCCATGCTCTCAGACTGCTGAAATCACTGTCTGTCTGCTCCCTTTTACCCTGGGTCTTCTCCTATCTTGCTGCAGGTCTGGTACCCATACTCTGCCACACCCATGGCTCCTCCCCTGATTTCTAACTTCTTTGCTTCTAAGAAACGATGACTGCACAGTCGTTTTCCTCCCCACCTCTGTACCAAGTCTTAGGATGCACTTTAAATCTGCAGCCTAAAGCCAATTTAATAATCAGCTGCTGCTGGAAGAGGCAGCCCTGCTTCTCTGTCTTCTGTTTCCCCCCTCTGTGCCCATCTCTCGAGATGCTAACTGGTCTGATGATAATGTCTTTCTTTTGCTTCATTTTTAATTCCTCAGATGAATTTTCCACACCTGATTTATGCTGCAGTTGCACAGCAGCTGTATCTGATGCAAAGGAAGTGGTGGCAGCCTTTGGGGCTGGAGGTGGGGTGGGGGTCAGTTCTCCCCTTTTTGTCACAGACACTGACTCCTGTTGGACTGTGAAAAGTCTCTCTCAAAGCAAGAAGCAGAGAGATGAATGGCTGGCTTCAGATGTTTCCAGCAGAAAAGGTCCTCTGTTCCTTGGTGGAAGTACCAAAATATGGACAACCTGGAGGAGGTTGGACGAGGGAGTGGAAACGGAGTAAAACTTTTCACTGCTGCCTGTCCAAAAGCATTCTACAGTAGCTTAGTTTCTGTTTATTGGTTTGGTGATTTTTCACTAATGCTTCAAAGCAAAAGAAAAAGTCAGAAAAAATAGTGTAATCTGAGATTTTTGAAATATCAGCCAAAACAAATTGATGACCATGTAACCAATTGCTTTTCAAAATAAGAATGTACATGGGCTTTATTGACCTATTAGCAGTTATAGTATGATTATAATTAATAGTTACACATTTTTTAACATGGAAATATGTAATAGTATACAGTGAAACTTTGCTTCTTTTGAAATATCTTTTTCAATGTACCATACTTTTCCTTTCTTTGTCACAGTTCAAAAGCATGCTCCCTTTAGTACAGAATTCTTCAGATTAATTTTAATTAATGTGTTGTGGGCTTATCAAAGAAAAGCCATTACATTTATTACTACCTTTTAAAACAGTCATGGAAAAATGGGAGTTTATCTTCAATGTAAATTAACTGCAGTAGTAAATAGCTCTCATCTGTGTGTGTTTCCTGATGTGGACTCACATGCTTTTAGCTTTATTTAAGGACACTAATTTTACTTTTAGAGAATTATAAATTCCATGAGTCAGGATATTAAATGGTTAGCATTAAGATATGCTAGTTACTATTCTATTTGGAAAAGAGAATTGCATAACTGATCTTTTGTCACATGAAATCTTTATGCTCCCAGCTGAAATGTTTGCAGCCTTTGTTCAGGTAGTATTCTTGACACTGAATAACTGCTTTTATGACTATTTTCCTAAATTACCTTATATTATATTCAGTTATTTCCTGTTCCAAATGCAGTGTTTGACATTAGATAAGTGACAACAGCTAACGGGGTGGGGGAAGTCCCAGTTTGGCTGTTTCAGTGTGAACGATTACATTGCTGGGTGTGTAAAACATTCATCATGGAATTTCCATGGGTTTCCCTGAGAAAGCACTGCCACCTTTGGCATCTCTGGGTTAGCCAGCAGGATGACTTTTATTTCCTTAAGGTCCCAATTTAATAGGATAAGAATCACTCGGGCGTTACCATCTTCCTTGTCTGGGATTCTGCAGCTCATTGTACAGAATTTTTAGCTGTATGGGTTTATTTAAGGGAGCTACCTCTTCCTTTCATGACACACTCTCAAAGGATGACATCATTGTGAGAAGGCACACTTTTTTGTAAAGGAAGCAGGATTCTTGAAAGGGAAAACATACTCATCAGTCCAAACTGCCCAAAAGGTCAGCAATTGTGTCACTGCAATAGCAGCCTTTCTGCTGAGACAATCTTGTCTCACTTCTCAGCAACAGCTCTCAGCTCTGCAAAGTTATTGAAAATCAGGGCAAAATCAAATTGCAGGAAAGCCAGCAGGCTGCTCATTAAGCTTTCACATCTCTTCATCCTCATTATTCCAAAAGCCTTTAAGTTATTTTAAATTAGCTTTTAAGGCAAGCTAACTAATGTGGGTTAGGTAATTGTTATAGTTCCTTACTAAAATCTGTTCAGTGATGTAATTCTAGGTTTATTTTAATGAGAGTTGGACATAAAATGTTTCTTGGATGACATTCCTGAACTGCAACACACCAAATCACAATTTCTGTATAAAGCCTTTTGAAAGTCATCCTTCTTCAATTTAAGAATTATAGCAATAAAATTGCACATTGCTTGTTTAATTATCAGTAAGCCTAATGGATTAAAGATAGATCTATCTGCACACTCTTATTCTACTTTGTCCATGCAAAGTGTAAGTTTAAATCAGTGTTTTCCTGGATCTGCCAGCCACCAGATATCTAGCAATCTGTTACTTGCACACACCACCTAGATTTTACCCAGCTGCCTGCATAAACCAGCTAAAGGAAGAGAAGCAGAATCTTTTACAAACCTTTATATTTTTGGCAGCAGAATTGCTGTCATGTTATGCTGGGTTTCACATCTAGGCTCTATTGAGGCAAAATTGGGAAGTAAAGGAAAAGATGGTGAAAGTAAAATAACTTTGAAATCTTGGCCTTTATGATGAGTTATGTGAATGATGTTAAGGATGCTTTTGGTATTGTCTCAGTACACACTAAAGAGTACAAATGAAGGAAAAATAAATCCTTATGAGCACAAGATAATTTGCAAACACTACTTCTGCATCCAATGCCACCTCTGGGTTAAGATGATTTAAAGCTGCTTGTATCATACTGATGGTTTAGATCCCTCCAGAGAAGATTTTGTCACCTCACAACTCATCCTTGTTTCTTTTTCTCCCTTTCTTCTGCAAACATACAAAAGAGCCTTCTCTGCCCCAACATTTGCTGTTTTCACCTTGTTTCACCTTAGCCAGACTTTAGGAGTCCCTTTAGGTTGGGATCATATAAACACATGTCAGTGTTGACCATCAGATTATTAATTATATTTGCACTGAGTGCAAAACAAAATCTCTCACATCTTTCTCTGGCCAAGCCAGGATTCCAGGCTCTCTGCTTTGTGCACAGGCTGAGAAAAAGTTATAGCAGTGGATGCAAAAGTGAGATAATCGCTTATGTTAGGACAGGCGAAAAGGGAAGCTACAGCCTCCAAAGTAAACCATATTTATGATGTGACTGTTCCTTCAGATTTCTGAACGAGATTTCTGAACATTTTTAACCCCCTCAATATTTTATCCTTTTCACTTTGCCCTGGCAGAGGTACATATTTCAGATCCAGGCTGAGCCATCCTTTAGAAATGCTCCATTTTTTTTACTGTTTTCAGTTTTACATCCCAGAAAAGAAAAAAAAAAAAAAGAAAAAAAAAAAAAAAATCTGGCAAACTGAACATATGTGGGAGAGCTCAAGCAATTGTTATGGAAAATGCTGGCTGATATCTGGATCACAGGGATGAAATTCCAGAGTAGAAGTGTGCTGAATAGACAAGGCAGGGAAACAGGTTGTGCCATGTAAAGTTTGTCTTCTGAGGTTACCACCGGGGAGCCAGGTGTGCTCCAGATAGTTCTACAGATGAGAAGTTGCGAGTCCTACTGCTTACTTACTACTCTCAGACAATGTCTAATTACATTTTGAATGGTTTATGTTAAGGGAGATATTTCATGCACCTTTCCACACCTACCAAAGGAAAGATTCCCAAAACAGGAAAAGTATCAGTGAGAGGAACCTCTGCAGGAAAAATCAAGTTTCATGGTCCTTTCCCCTCTGAGTGAGGAGGGTGGCAGAGGACCTGCAAGAGGGACACCTGATACAGTGTGTGGCACACTGCTGCATGATCTGCTTGTGAGCAGCAGCAATTCAGGGCCCCTACCTCTAGCATCCAATGCAAGTAAGATTCTGTAGGCAGACAAAAATAGAAGAACACTAACAAGCTGGCAGGAGTGTCTCTTGAGTTGCAGTGAATGTCTCAGTATTGCAGTTATGGCTTTTAATCAAACTTAGTTGTTTTATTTTTATTTCTTTCCTGAAAGGCTGCCATTATTTACACTGTTTAAAATCCATGAAGGGTTTGGAACTGAACCACATCTAAATATTAAACATAATTATCTTCAATTCTCCATTTTCAAAAAGGGTAAGACACAGCTTTATAGCAAAGCAAGTCAAGGCTATGGAAAATATTTTAATGACATTGGCTCAGAAAAAAGCTTTCTTTGAAGTGCACTAAAGGAACTTTTCTGTTAAATACCTGGAGATGCAAATTCACCCCATTACCAGTGCTGTAGGAAATTACCTGAAATACCAATGTTTTATGATATTTATTGAAGATTTTTCCATTATTTTTATTCAAAGGCATGAGTGGAGCATAATATTTTCAAATCAAATAAGAGTCTTGGAGTTTGCCGTCTCTGGGGATGAAGCCAGGATATGATGCACTCATTGCAAACCCTACAAGAACTGACCCCATAGCATCTGTGAAACCCAAAAGTCACACTCAAAAACTTCAGATGCCCAAAGCAACTTTAAGGGGACTGTATGAACATAACTCAGAAATCCTAAACCCTTCCTGACTAATGACTGCTGGAACTCACAAGACTTTTCCTGACTCTCCTCTCTGACCAGCCTGGTCAGAGGCACCTCAGAGTTTTTCCTTCTTATTTCCTGGATGCTGCTTTTACCTTACTGGGACCAGATCCTAGCAGAAGTACTCCCTCCTCTGAGGTCCAGCTCATGGTATGGCAGCAGCATCCAGCTTTTACATGTTCATAAAATGGCTCCTGGGATTATTTTTGGTTAATATTTTTAATACAAAAATTACTTAATATTAAATGCATATTAAGTGATAGGAGCAAACCTCCCCTTCCTCGGGAGTTTCTTCATTTAAAGGATTTATAGATTTATAGGTTCTCACTGTTATATGATAGTTTTTTCTCTAAGAGATAAATCATTCATTCTCTTTTTGCAAACCTGCTGGGTTTCTTAGAGCTCAGTGGATAACAATTTTTTTCACAATGAGGGAAAGTGTGTGATGACAAGTCTCTTCCTGACAAAAATGTACTCCCAGCAGGAACACCAGCTTGTCTGGATCACAGCAGTGCAGCAGCACTGCAGAAATACGTTACTGAGTCTGTAACACCTTGTGTGATCCGATAGTACTGAGGCAAAATATAAAGCTTCTGTCCAATATTACGAAACCTCTATGTCAGAAATCTTCTGGAAATGCAGTTCAGCATCTTTTGTCAAGTCTTGTCATGAATTTTCCAGACAAGGAGGGGCTTCTAAACTTTGTGAATAATCCTTCCAGAAACTGCTTCCTGTAGCAAAGGGGTCCTGGGACACACTTTTTGACACCATCTAGAGAAATAGATCCTGGGGAAGGAGAACATAGAGCTGAAAAATCCTTCCTGAAACATTTTCCTGCAGAGGCAGAGGCATACCATGATGTGAGATTAATGAAATCATAGAGCAGACAGCCTTGTGATTTTACTGAGATATGTTCTGTAAATGCTCTGCAAAGAGACGTGCAGGCAGCTGGAATAATGGTCATGTTCACTCAGAGAGTGTGCCAGGCCCATGTCCCTGGATAGCTCTGGCTACCTACAAAGGACAAGGTTCTGTAGAAGGTGTTTCTATATGACAGCAATGCTTTCATCCTTGTTTAAATTTATGTGTGATGCCTTGGAGTGGCTACCTGGAACAGAGGTAGACAGAGTTAGGAGGATAAAGTGAGTATTTATTAAAGGACTACAGTAGGTACACCTTAAGAAGTGCAAAAGCCTCGCAGAGGCTACACCCAAGGCAGATGATGGTCATGAGTTTTTCAGACTGATAAAAGTTTGGTCTGTTTGCATATCAGGGTTAATTCTCCAGTTACAGCCTCAGGTAATGAAGTCACATTCCCTCAGTCTGCTCCTCTCTGATTCACTTTTATTTATACGTTTCGGACCCTGAGGCTGTAGAGTGTCCTTGGTTCTCAGGCCTGGAAGGATTGTTTTGTCTGACCAAAATGTGAAGACAGTAACTAACACTCTATATGGAGTTCAGAGTTACGCCCTAATGCAGTACAGGATTTGAAAAATATAAAAGCTAAAAACTTCAGGCATCATGTAAAACAGGAGAAGCCAGATGATAAATGGTCTCAAGCCAGACCACCCACAGGGTGCACACGGGTGTCCACAGAATGACCATCTCTGCACTGTGGTGACCTGAGTGGCAGCTCTGCATCATCTCTGCAAGCACAGTTTGTCCTGCTACGTGCACAAAACCGCGGTCCCACGCTCCGCGAGGTTGACCCTGACAACCACAATGCAGCTGACAGAGTTAATGTTTAAAAATAAAAGATGCCTCCACGAGAAAATCCTCATGGGTCAGAAAAAGGAAGATAGTTCTGGTGAGCTTCAAATCTATTGTCCATAGGAGAAATCTGAAAGAAATATAAGAGAACAATAATGTCTCATATTCTTTCTCTGGTCCATGAAAATATGGAACATCTGAAAACTGAACTTCCCTGTAAGAAGACAAAACACATGACCAACCTAAAATTGTTTGGGGTCTCTATGTAAGAATATACCTATTTGTCTGCTTTTAAGTAGAAACTCTCGGGGGAAAAAAACAAAACAAAACAAAACAAAAAACACACATAAAAAAAACCAAAACAAAAAACCCAAAACAAAACAAAAAAAACCCTTACATTTTTTTAATCGGTCTGACATTCTAAAAATGACTTCATTTTTGTCATGGGAAAGGAAAACTGGGACCTTTTTGCTTTAGTCATGTATTTTCCCCACAAAATAAAAAGCAGCTAAATTAAGGGCAGTTTAGGACATGGAAACAAGTAAAGCTCCCAGGGCAAATCACCTGGAGAGAAGTTCAGAAGTTAAGCAGTCAGTGTTACTGATTATACCTCTCCCATTTGCATGGTCAGATTATTTTCTAAATAAAGTATACCATTGGCATCCATTTAATACACTATATTTTAAGATAAGGGATAGGGGAACTTATCTGAAGACCACAAATTGTCATCAGTATTCTGGATGACTGATACAAGTTGTGTTAGTTGCAGTTAAACAGATAGATTATTGGCAACAATCAATAGAGTAGAATAGAGAAGCAGATTTTTTGCTCTGATTTTGCAGAGATATGAGAATACCTTGTGGGTTTTTTCATCTTTTTTTATTGGTGGTGGTGGTGGTTGTGGGTTTTAGGGGTTTTTTTGGTACACCTTTTGAATGTCAATATTCTGCTGAAGAATGTTTCAGACAGTCTTCAAGGTAGCTGCTGTACTCAGCCAGACAGAATCCTCTGCAAAACTGCAGGGCTGAAATTATAGCTTTGTTTTAAGAAAATGACAGCACTGTGAGCTAATTGCTTCTTACACACAAAATAGGATTTTCAGCTGAGTTTGTGGGGCTTTTTTTTGTGCAAAATTCTAAGCCTTACAAATGCAGCTTTTAAACTTGTGTATTCACCATTCCTTTGACAGTCTTTGATCATTTATGTTTAGAAATACAAGAGCAGAAGAATGGAAATTAAAGATTATTGTAACTACCTCTAACTGCTGTGGGAATTGGTTCAAGTTCCTTCAAATCTAAATGAAGGTATCTGTTTCATGGCAGTTTTCTAATATTTTTCATTTATTTATTATTATTATTATTATTATGTCTATTATGTCATATATCGCCTGGCAGAATACTGACGTAAGGCTTAAAAATAGCAATAATTAAATTAATGTGTACTGATTATCTTGTTGTGTATTTCCTGTTTATCTTATGGAAAGTATATTACAGTTCATCTTTCACTGATAACAAAAAGCATAGTATAAAACCCATTTATTGAAATTTTCAGCTGCAAATACTGTTTAGGTCTGGATTTATGGCTGGTAAGATAACAAGTTTTCAACTTGCTGATTCATCTGGATGTCAGCCATGTTGGTGCCTCTAAAAGATTTAGAATTTTTGGTTATGTTATTACGAGTACACATTTACTGTATTTACTGTGGAGAAGGGTTGCAGTGCTGGTGTCTGTTGTATCTGCACACCCTGTTTTGAAAAGTGTGCACAGAGGAGGAAAACCAGCCTGTGGGATGCACATTTTAAACTTATGCACAGATTCCATTGGTGCAAAAATACTAAATTTTCACAGATTCTCATATCCAGAACTTTGCAGGAGGTTATCTCAGAAAGCTGGCAACCTCTTAGCAAATGTAGTGAGTAATTCAAGCTTTTAGGATATGACTCTTTTTATGTATCCTCACACATATTATGTAGATGAATTCAAGTTATTTTGTGTGCACGTTTACATGTTGAAGGGGAGTTTGCATTTTAAACATTCCACAGTGCATTAAGTAAAATGGTATTGGGGAGAGTCTACAGAAAAAAAGAACAGATCCATTTCTAGCAGTGTTTTATTGTTGAAATGAAACCCATCAACTTCCTTTAACAATGCCAACAGCTGAATGATGTAGCAGGAAGCCCTTTTTGCATGCAAAGATCTGTCTTTAAAAGGTGTTCAAAGAAAGGAAATATGTGCCTGCAAGAGGAGGGAAATTTCAGACTGATACCAAATTTTCAAGAAGAAAAGGATGAAGCATAGGTGAAAAGGGCAGTGCTGGTGTGTCCATTTAGACTGTGCAGCAAACTACACTACAGGATACATCATGGAGGGATGTAATTTAATTTGTTAGCCTGGTGTTTTCTGTAATCAAGTTTTGTTTGGTTAAGGTAGGTTTAAAATGTCAGTCACAGCAACTGAGATGTGAGTGAATGGAAACATCTTTGCCCAAATAGTTTGTGTACAGATGTTTGAGCCAGAAGAAACTTGCCATGTGTTTTTGTAGCTAAGGAAGTGAGTAATCAGTGAAACTAGTATGGGTGGTATAGGAAAATCATGCACATGGCCTTGGCACAACTGTGTGCTTGCTACATTCCATGAGATATTTCATAATGGAAAACCAATTGCTCCACTAATATAGGATACCTGCATATCAGGATTGTGTTGTGGAGCACCTAGCAATATCACGGGACTGGATAGATCCATCCAGTCCATCTCAGGTGAAAGAGAAGGGTCTTAACCCCTAGGTGTTAAATTAAAAGAGAGCGAAAACCATCCTCTTGGATGTGTTTATTGCTTAATTTTAATTTTTATCCACCAAATTTTGGAAGGCCAAAAAGCATAAGTGGTTGTTAACTCAGCAGAACTATATAAATACCTGCAGTAGTAGGATATTTGAGTTTACTTAACAAGACTGCAGGGCCCTGTGCCTCAAATTGTTTTCTGTTGATCATGTTCCTCCTTTGAACTTGCTTGTTTCAGAGGCTTTTCTATTTCTTGCGTATAATTTACACAGAACAGTGTGCAGTGAATGCCCTGTCAAGAAATAGCAATAAAGAGGTGCTGCCACTCCACTGTTAATGTTTCTAGTTAAAATGCTTTGAATTCATGCACACATACATTGTGTCTGTCACATTTCAGCCTGGATGCCTTCAATAGTTTCTTGAGTTATCAATATCTCACCACTGCTAATCTGTGTGTACCTCGTGGCAATTTATGGCAGCTGAAGGTCAGCTCCAGAGCTTCTGTGTCTCAGAGAAATGTGTGATGTATTGCAGCAACATGGGTGGAGTGATACACAAGTATGAATAAGTATTATTCCCCTCAGGTGTTTAGCCTGATCCCAAAAGGAAAATAATGGACTGCATGTGTTTATCACTGAGTCATTAAGTACATTCATCTTTTTAAAATCAGGTTTCTTCAAAACTGGAAAGATGTCATGTACGAAACTTCATCTATTCTAAGTTTTGCCATTTAAAACTAGTGTATCAAAATCTGATCTTTCCTGGCACTCACAGATTTTCCATGTGCTCCACTTTTCTCCCATGGTTGTTAGCTGCATTCAGATAATGCCTAGAAAAAAAATGCCAGGAAAACCTTTTGTGAAACAGCTTGGTCTGTGAAAGCAAGCACAGTAACTGTCTGGTGTGATTGCAGCTTCAGGAAAGACTTTTAACTGTGCATGATGTGTGTATAATGCTTAAATAACATTAAAGGCTGTGACATAATGTGTGTGCTGAAAGGCTTCCTGTAGCCAAAATACCTGAAGCCTTTTAGAATTGGGCACCACCGTCTTTGGCCAGAGTGGTACATTGTTTCAGTTCATATCTTTCTTCTTTTTTAATAATTATTTTATTTATCACCAGAATTCTGTTTTTCCTTCACCAGGTGACCAACTCCTCAGGAAAAAAAAAAACCAAAAACCACACACACACACGCNCTTCATTACACAGGTTATTCCTAAAGTTTTATCTCCTTCTGTTAGTCAGTCCTCTGCAATTTTATCAGTTGGTGGCTGAGACATTATTGTTACAGAGGTTTATAAATATTTACTGACCCCATTCCCATGAAAGAGTGATTGTAATCCTGTGAAAGTTTCATGCTGCTTTATGTTTTATTTCTTTTCTTCCCTCCTACCACTAATACTAAGTTCAGCTGACACAGCACTGTTCTTTGACCACTTCTGAGGCATTTCTTTTCCTGGGAATACTTTGCAGGTAATTTCAGAGGTGCCAATGATCAGGCCTATACTGTCTGTGGCATCCAGCAGTGCCTCCTTCCCACTGGATGGAAGATCCATTGTGCAAGGGAGGAGCAAGTAAAGATGGGCAGACACCCAGACAGACATCTTAGGGAGCAGACATGCCAGGCAGGCAGTAGCACAGCATATGCTCTGCTGTCTAGAAACAGCCAAGTTAAATCCCAAATCCTGGCAATTCTCTTGATGCGGCAGATCTGGTGATATATTTTTTTTTTCTTGCTGTCTGTAAGCCTGACTCTGGTTTTAAGTAAGAAGAAGAAATGTTTGACCTTGACCTAAACTTCTACTTGACTTACTTAAGGCTTCCTTCCAAAATCTTTTTGCCATTTCAAACACAAGTTATTTATGCTTCTGGATAAATGTTGCGATGCTACAGGCACTGGGTGGCTGCTGCTTTCCATTGTGGGGGGCACATGAATTTTGTCAGCCTGCAGCAGATCCTGGTCCATCCCACATCCAAACATTTTTGGTCATTGTGTATGAAACCACAGCTACATCTGCTTTTCAAGCCTCTCCTCCCCAGCTTAGAGGAGGATCAGCTGCTCCTGCAGCAATGCTCTTGCTTAAAGACTAGAATTATGGAGGTTTATTTAGCATCCTGATAAAGAAATATCCCAGGATGTTGTTGTTTTGTTTCTGTTTCACGTTTTTCCAAATACTGCAAGAGTTGCAATGTACAAATACACACAAAATTATTTTCATTAAATACAAAAGCAAACTTAAGTTCTTGAAAGCAGGTTAATGAATATTCTCACTGTGAAAAATGTAAAAGTTTGTCTTGGCAGAACTCTTCAGTATGCATTGGAACAATACCTACTGTATGTGTTCTCTTACAAAAAGCTCAGACACTAAAGGCTCTCTTGCACAGCCTTTTTACACTAACAAGAGTCTGTAGAGAAAGATGTAATTTAGCTTTTCAAGCTGCACAAGGCTCTTCTTACTCTATATCAAAATATAAGTGAGGAAGTGTCCCATTCCATAAGATAGAAAGATCTAGAAGACTTCCAGAAAAAAATTCTGTTTTCCCACATATTCAACAAGATGCTCTTTCTTAGCAGTAAGCAGTGATTAATATTAGTAGATCACTGTAATCTTTGTTGCAAATAAGATATGTCATTATTTTGGCCTATCTTTGTCACTTTCTGCCTAAACTATTTCTACTGAGATAGATTTTTTTGCTTTGTTCTTGCAACAGCTTATGCAAATGAATTTCAGGCTTGCCTGTGTTTCAAACCCCGTATTTCCAGCATTCACTCAGTCTGTTTATGTGGTTTATATGACTGAAACATTGGTACTAAGAATCCACAAATAACCACCACACACCTTTATCTATAAATGTCTTTGAAAGCATTTGTACAAGGAACATCCATTCCTGGCAGTCAGTTTAAACAAAACGCTGTCTTGCAGGACCCATCAGAGAAAGAAAGGTTTTAAAGATTGCTTAAAATTTAGTGGGTCTACTTGTAGTCTAAGCATTGTTGAGCAACACTGGGAACACTATAGCAGCATCTATTGTCCTGACAGGAGGGAAAAGACCATGCTCCTGCACACAGATGAGTCTTGAAAAAGTTCCCAGTGATGCCAGGCTTCTTAAACATCGTGGAGTGGGGAGGGAAGGCACATGCTGCCTATTTTCAGGCAAAATTTTGGATGTAGCCATTTCAATCGTGGTCTAATAATGCCAAGCAGATGGGAGGTTTTTCTTTGTGCTTTGGCAGGCAGTCTGCAAGGGGAGAAACAGAGCCAGCCCTGTAGCTGGTACAGCTGTGCTGACTCATCCAAGCCGAGGCTCTGGCTCTAGCTGTGGCACTTGGAGTTATTTATTTCCCTTTGCTTGCATGTCCCGTCCATCGGGTAAAGGTTGCTGCTATTTGTAGCAGAGGCAGTGGAAGGAGGGGTGGCTCTGAACGATGCCTATCACAGCTCACACCAGGACAAGCGGAGGCCCAAACACAGCTGCCTGATGAGCTCACATAAAGGAGCTGAGCTGTGACTTGTCACTGCTGAAATTCGAGCACAGCTCACTGCAGGGTTGATAACCTTTGGCAGAAGGTAACCTGGGCAGGAGGACACAAGAAAGCAGCCAGCTTCTCTGAGAGCCATGAGGAACTGGCACTAGCTGTTTATCTATCAGTGTCACGGCACCTAGATCATAGCAAACTAAAGCTTTCAAATAATTTCCCAAAGATAGTGACAGTGTGGTGTACAAGAGATGTTCCTGTTGGTGCGCTAAATGCCGCCTATAGCCATGTGTTGACAATATTTATGAAGGAGCAGTAACAGCATTTCTTGCATTCACCTGGGTTTTCTCACCTCTGTCAGGTTCTGTTTATTTGAGGGCTCCATAAATCTTATTTTCTTTTAAAAGAGAAAGATGTTTCCTTATAATCGCACCACAAAGGGTGAGGTGATGACTCTGATCAAGGAACTGTGGAACAGTGTTTAAATGAAGCAATTTGATTCTTGTGTGGAGTTTGGAAGTTGCTAACTGACTGTTTTGGAGAACTTGGCTGGCCAGCATCTCTGGTATGTTTGGAAGTGCCCTAAGCAGATATTTTTGTAAACCATTGGGATAAGGCAGTTTATTAAGAGTAATTTAATACTGCTAGGCAGTCAGTTCAAGTCAGCCTATCTGTGTATATTGCTAAATTGACTGTAGCAAAGATAAGAAATTCACGCCAGCTCCCCCACTGCAGCAGAGAACTTTTCCATCCCAGTCCCAAAGTCTAGTAGAAGCTTTCTGAAAACATGATGGTGATTCAGTCTTGTGGCACCTCACTTTCTCTTTTCTCCTCTTGAGAAACCATACCAGACTTTGAATGGAGAGATTATTATTATTCCAGCCCTCAGAGCAGTCTCTGGCACATCACTGAGTCTCACAAGGATATGTATTTGCTCTGGAAAGACTGAAATATTCATGAGATTGGAAAGGGAGGGCTTATATGCTAATGCAGCTGTGCTCAGGCAGCTCTGCATCGCTCTGCTATGGGCTTTTGTTTATTCTATCAATTTCTTTAGAAAATCCTGTGCAACCTTTAAAAATTCCTGCTGGAATTAAAATTCCTTGATATAATTAAGCAAATATACTCTACATGCTGTAGAATTGGAGGGCATATGTGTAATTTTTTTAATGGTAATTTTTTTTTAATACCACATTTATGTTATGTTCTTCTGTGTCAGTAAAAGGAGTTTAAGGGAAAGGGTTACTGTCACACTGCAGAGATAAGGCCAAATAAGGACAGGCTAAAACTCTTTATTGGAAGACACCAGAGAGCAAAGCTCTTTTACTCCAGTGAGAATTTCAAGAGTTTTATATCTCAGCCATGACCTTTAAATTAAAGTGCTGGACTAACAGCAGGGAGCTGCGACAGGATTCTGTTCTCAGTGACGTCTGAGGGGTGTGTGAGAGAACAGTCCTGATGCTGCTTCTGTAGTGCAGTCAGTGTTGTCCCAAATATGGGTTGTACCCAGAATGCAAGAAGATAAGTAGAATAGATAGATAGATAGATAGATAGATAGATAGATAGATAGATAGATAGATAGATAATACATAGATGAAGAAGAAATATTTGTTTACTCCCTCCACAGAGATGAGTGCTGGGGTAAATCCACAGAACACCACCCTCTCTGCATGCCAGCTCACCACTTTTACACCCTTCAAACAGTGACAGATCAACATCTCCCCCGCAGAAAACAATATTAAACAATTTTAATTGACTACATATTTTCTCACCTTCATTTAAATATGTGACTAAGGAGCATCTACAGCCAATGGGTGTGAACTTTGCTGCTCCAATGGCTATAGCTTAGCACAAAAATTCAACCCAAATTCTTCCTTGGCCTTATCAACTGCTTGTTCCTGCTTTATCTCCTTGTTTGGTGGAGTCATGGTGCCATCCTCCTCTGCTTCCCGCTTTTTTGGTAGATCTATGGCGTTGTCTTGTTCTTAGGTCTCCTCACTAGGACCTTGACCCATGGTTCGATATTTCTCTCCAGCAGAGAGAACAATTTGATTCTTCTCTGTCTTACACATTCAATGAGAGGTTTGGGTGCAACTTGTGTGGGCATGAGCTGATTCTACAGCAGCTCACGTGTCAGGAATGACACACAGAAATCCACAGCTCTCTGCCAGAACCACACAGGGATTACTGTTGGGTATGTGTTGGTCCTTCAGGGAAATGCACCCACCCTTCCCACACAACTGGCAGGATCTGAGCTCTCTTTCAAAGGAAGGATCCATCATTAACAGCTGACTGGGAGAGAAAAATTAACCCATCAGTTGACTGATGCAGCAGTCAGCAGGGCAAATTTCTTCTCCAAGAGATAGGATTTGTGAGGTTGAATGGACTTTAAATAATGTTTCCAAAAAGTGGATTTTGTGTGAATTAAAGGAAATATGAATAAAAAACTTGTCTTATTTGTATTTTTTGTTCTATCTGCTGGGAACTCTGAGACAATATGTAATACTTTATTTTGACAAAGTGGTCCACAAAGCATAAATTAATGGTCTTTTACCACATACAGCCCCCAAAGGAGGCCTGGTGTGTGGCTGATGGGTGGCTGCCTGGCCTGTGAGCCTGTTGGGATAGGTACACAAGGATTTTGCCAATTTAGAGCCCTACACAGAGCTATCACACCTACCCACATGAATTGTGATCTCATGTGATAACCAAGGAGTCTAGCTAAGGAATTGTAATTTCTTCTCTGATCTGAAGACTGTTTGGTAGGAATTTATATTAAATTTGGTTCAAAAATCAAAAAACTTCCCCATGTCAATGACCACAGAGAAGCAGCCCACAGACCCTCACAAACTGCAGGGAAGAAGATGAAAACCTTGATCTACAGCAAGACTGGTATTGTGTCAGTGACCTGAATTCTCTTCAACACAGAATCTAATTTTTTTCCCAATCTTGTTTATTTAATTATGCTTAGTCATATGTCTGTGCCTATGGCAAATGTTCTATTCACACTGATGTTGTCTACATTAAAATAAAGCTATGGGTTTCCCACCTTGCACTCCCTGTTTTCAGTGCTTCTGGAGTTCTTCTACAGAGTTTGTTATTCTTTGGATTTGGTGAAATTTCTGCAGCATTACCATGTGAAGGTGCCATGGATCCTCTTCTTTTGTTGCCATCACTCTAAAAGCAGCTGACACCAAAGCAATTTCTCTATTTTCCCCTCTTGGCACACCAATGAACAGTCCCCATCATACCCTAAAACATCTGCATCATGTTCATGGTCTAGAAGGAGCAGCAAGGAGTGAAAGGCAGCAGAGACGAAGAAGGCTTATAATCAGTTCTAAAGCAGAATGTGTGAAGTCTTGTCCATGTTGGAGTGACCTCGTGCCAGTTTACCATAGAAAATGCATCCTCCACTTCTAATAAAACTGTGAAACATAGTGAGTCCTGAACTTCCTTCTGTTTTGTGTGAGTGCTGGTTTTACTGTTGGAGAACTAGTGGTGCGGCCACTTGCATGTCCAGCCTCCCATCCACCAGCACCCCAAAGCCCTTTTCCTCAGGGTTGCTGTCCATCCCTTCTCCACCCAGCTTGTGTTTGTTGCCCCAACCCATGTGCAGGACCCAGCACCTGCTCCTGTGGAACTTCATGAGGTTTGTATGTCCCACTGATGTTTAATACATGTCTGGTTTTTTGTGGGGTTTCTTTTGAGAAACGTCACTGGTTGTTAAGTGCTAACAGTTCCTATAAATGCCACAGTGTTGCCATGGTGACAGTAGGCTTTCACAAGCTTTCAGATATAGCAGAACATATCTTTATTCATGGTGTTTGGCTGCTACTTTAGTCTCATAAAGCAGGCATTATATTTATCATTGATAGCACCACTTCTGTATTCTATCACTATTTCTCATTAGGCTTTGCAACAGAATGAGATGTCTGGGGGTTTTCCTCTGCTTTTTTATTTATTCTTGCTTTGGATAGATTTTTTTTACAACTTGTAAATTGTCCTTTTTTTTAAAGAATCTTGATTTGTGGTTTTCAGAACATTTTTATTGATGTCTTCTAATCATGTTGGATAGATTAAAACAAAATTTCACTTGTGCAAAGTTTAACCACCTGTTAAAAAAAACCTTGCTTCTATTTTCTGTGTTTTATCTTTTACTGTGAACAGCAAAGTTGGATAACCAGAACAGAGTGACCACAAAATATTACTGTGCATGGGTCAGTTGTGTAAAAATGAGATGCCTCTTCTGTTTACCATCAGGATTTCCTGGTGCCAGAAGCCTGCACTGCACATTTCTGCTTTTCTTTCTTAAACATGATTGGCACAAGGCAATTTTTTTCTCCTCCTACCTTGTCATTTCAGAATGCTATGCATTAGGTAGGATTTTATGCCTTAGGATTTCTTTTTTCTTGTAGTTTTTTCTTCTGTTTCCAAGGATTCCAAGTTCTATCTGCATGTTGTCAAAGCTTTTCTTCTCCCAGGAAGGGTCATTTTCAGACATAATCAAACAGGAAGGCTTGCTGCAGTGGCCCAGGTAACAAAATATAAAATCAGAGCTTTAAATCTGCTGAGGAGTTATGATTTTCATTTCATCTTTCCTTTCCTTGAGATTAGTTTACAGGCAACCTGGTCAAGATTATTATTTTTAGTCATTGTAGTTCTTACTGTAAACATGGACCAATCACTCCCTTTAATGTGAAATCACATCCATTAACCCACCTTGAGTGAGCTGTGCACAAAAATGCAGCTTATTTCCCAGAGGTATTCTGGTATGTTGGCACTACATATCTCACTAGCAATTATTTTAATACAGTGTAATTTTACCCTTTGATGCAATAATCTCAGCTTCTCTGAGCTTCTCTCTGGACTATATAGAAAATGGGTGTTATTAAAGTAGCATAATGCTTGTGTAAAGATCAATTAAAATGAAAAGTTTGAGTGGAATATTATATAAAGTTCTGTGGAATTTCACTGATCAATGTGTATGCTGGTTACAGAGCAGCAGGCACACAAATAATAAACAAAACCACAATTTGCTAAATATATCCTCAAGATCGATACAGACAGAGAAATTTCTTGCCTGAAAGAAATGGATAATGCAGAAATGCCATATACAGTAGTATATCAAGACTAGGAAGTCCCCAGTGTGTTTAGAAAATAATTATTTACAACTAAAATGTGGAGTAACAAGATTTCTAGTAGCCCAGGTGCAGCAGGTTTTACCTCAATGGTGAACACTGATTCAGCAGTCCTTGCGAGGCTCCTTGTCAGACACTTGGTACTGATATTCAAGATACAGAGTTCACAGTTAAATGGTATAAACTACACAAAAATCCCCACACAGAACTCTCCACAGACCATGTAACTCTCAGAGTAAAATGTTCTTGTTCTTTATTCTCTTGGGAGGTGTTTGGGAAGTGTGGGTTATGCTAACATTAAAAGGATGCATCAACATGAGAGGTGAAGAAAGGATTTTTTTTTTTTTTTTTT
>VWYN01023773.1:0-12392 GCA_013400075.1 Hippolais icterina
TGGTGCGGTGCGGGCAGAAGGACGAGCTGTACCGGGCCGGGCTGCGCAGCGGGGCCGGCACGGCTCTGCGGGGGCTGGCGGGTAATGCCTGCGGGGGGTTGGATCCACCCCGAGCCCTCCTGGGTGTTCCGGGATCCGCCAGCACTGCGGGCCCACCCCTGGATGGGGGTCAGTGGGGCGAGGGGGCTGAGGGAGGAATTCCCCGGGGGTGCCGAGTGACAGCCGCTGCCCCGTCCCGCAGGTGCCCGGCCGTGGCTGGAGTGGAGGAGGGAGGTGGAGCTGCTCTCCGATGTGGCCTATTTCGTGCTGACCACGCTGTCAGGTAACCTTCCCTGTCATTTAGCATTTTTTATCGTTTCTCCCAATATCTGAAAGCTGAGGAGGCCAGTGTCGCGGCTGCTGTGCTGGTGATCATCACCTGAGGCTGCCCAAGCAGTTCTTTTCAGCCTGGGGGTTGGTTTGGATAAATGCCTTCTGGTAAATATGAAACCACGAAATTGTCGGGATTGGGTTCAAACGCACTTTATCAACACAGATAGATATTCTTCTAAAAGCAACTTTTTTTAAAAAAAAGCAGGAATAGATGACACCATGAAAAGTATCCCTGCTTTAAGCCTAAAACTGCAGATACTGGATGTCACCGTGACACTTATTTCAACAGAAAAAAATTAACTAATTCCAAAGCCTGAATTGTGGCCTGAACAGCTTGTCCCCACTGCTCACCACATCCAGAATGATCCTGCAGTTGCCCTCTCACCCTGTTTTCTGTGGCACACATTGTTTAGGTTATCAGACTTTGGGAGAAGAGTATGTGAACATCATTCAGGTTGACCCAAGCAAGAAGAAGGTGCCTTCTTTCCTTCGTCGGGCCCTCTTCATTTCCCTGCACACCGTGGTGCCCTACTGCCTGGAAAAGGCACTGATGCACCTGGAACACGAGCTGCAGATGGAGGCTGAGGAATCCAGGACCCCAGAGAACCCCCCAGCCCTTGGCTTTCCCAGCAGGACTTTAATTCGCAGCTGGATTCGGAGGCAGGTTGGGGAGCTCACGGAGCAGCAGAAGAAAACAGCCTCCCAAATTGTGTATGTCCTGAAACAATCCATCCCTCTGCTGCACCGCCTCCACCTGGCAGTGTTCTACATCCAGGGCACCTTCTATCACCTGTCCAAAAGGATCACAGGGATCTCATATGTAAGTGGGTTTTGCAGGTGCGTCCACTGCAGAATTTTGGCCTCTTCTGGGGTCCCACATGTGTAAAAGGGATAAGGAATTTGGCTGTGATTGATTATACAGAGCAGAGGGGTGAGAGGGAAGGTTTTGCTTTATGTGGGGGGTGATGAGTCCCTGCAGTCCAGAGGTTACAGGTAATAAATACGAATGTGGTGTCACCTGTGTAACTTCAGTCTGTCTGCCACAAATACACTGGAAGTGAGAGGTGACTTGATAAATCCATGGGAAATAAGATTCTGAACACCCAGTAAATTAGGGTAGCACTTTTCTGTATGAAGATAATTTTGTATCTTTACAAAAAAAATCAGCTATACTGGCCCGGAAATGTGTATAGACACAAGAGTTCTCAGCAATTCCCAGCATCAGTGTGGGAAAGAGGTGTCTGCTCAGAGATACATAAGAAAATCAAACCAATTAAAGCTGCAATTTTTATGGGAAGACAGCAGCTAAGGCCAGCCTGACTGAAGGTGGTTACACCTCCTAGGAGACAGCTGGTTGAGAGGTCCTAAAATGTCAATTTTTTGGACATAATGAGAACCCCAAATCAAGTTTATTGCAGATGGAGAGAGAGGGAAGTTTCCTGAAACCACAGTGACAAAGCATCTCTCTATGAATTCTGCAGCTGCATTTTGGAGGACTGCAAGGAGAAGATCAGAGTATCCGATCAAGTTACAAGTTTCTTGGAATAATTTCACTCTTCCACCTTCTGCTGACCATTGGAATTCAGATGTACAGCTTCAAACAGAAGCAGAGAGCGAGGCAGGAGTGGAGGCTGCACCGCAACCTCGCTCACCAGAAGTAAGAGGTGGTTCTTACCTCCTAGGAAAGAGGGGGGAATGTCACAGCTGTCATGAACAGGGACAACACAGGAGTGACCATTTTAGGCTACAACCTGATGTAATGTAACATTTAATTAATTAGCAAAACTTAATTCCTTGCTGTTTTGTGCATGTCTTCGACTTCATGCTTTGGTGTTTTTGAGACCTTCTTGAAAAGGTTGATACTTGAGCACGGGGTTTACATCATGACGGTGTTATGCAGTATTTCTGACAAGCAGGGTAAGTGCAATTAACCCCACTGTGCCTGTTGTTAATTAGAAGCACGAGCAAGGAGGCGGCTGCGGGGCGCCAGTCGCGCTGCACGCTGTGCTTGGAGGAGCGGCGGCACAGCACAGCCACCCCCTGCGGGCACCTCTTCTGCTGGGAGTGCATCACTGCCTGGTGCAACACCAGGGTGAGTACACAGCACAGCCAGCCTGGCTGCTAAGGCACCCAGAGCTGACCAGCACCTATGGAGTTGATGAAATACTGTGACAATTACATAGGTGAGGTCACTAAGGGGAGCACATTAAACTGGGCTGGCTCAGGGGAGCTTGTACCACAGTTGGGACTGAAAAATTATTTTTTAAAAGTAGCTAAGCAGTTCTATTCAGATTTTTTTAAATAGAACTATGCAGTATGTCCATCCTTTTCTTTCTGTAGGCAGAATGTCCACTGTGCAGAGAGAAGTTCCATCCTCAGAAACTGATCTACCTACGGCACTACCAAATGTAAAGGGAACCTCTTCTGGCTCCTGACACTCTCATGCTTGTCCTACAGGCCGAGTTGGTCCAAGAAAAGGCTTTATTAAACTGGAAACTGCCTGTGAAAGGTGGCACTACATTCCTGCGTGACAGAATAAAGCTGTTTTCTCTTTCTACCCTTCTGGCTCTTCTGATGTAGCTCTGGACCATATTAAAATGGGTTTCTAAAACATGCTTAACACAAGTTTAATAATTTTCTTCATTTTGAACAATGGAAAACTTAAATTCTCGTTCTCAAAATACAAGTGTAGACGAGTCCTCCAGTCTTCCATAACATCCTTAAGGTATTAATAAAATTCCATTATTTAATCTTAAGACTCCCTTTCTCCTGTAACATCCTAATGTCCATGCTGTGGACTTCAGGGGCAAAGAACAGAAGCTGCACACAAAGCCTGAGTTTAAGTGCAGTGGAAGTTCTGGTTATAAATGCCATGTGCCATTGTGTTTGCAATAAAGCAGGGTTCTGTGATTTGACAATCTGTGAAACCTGCTTACATCAACAGAAACAACAAATGCAAAGCCCCAGTAATGCAGATGTGCACACTGATCTGTTTACACTCAGCTTCCAAACTCAGGTTTTTTTCCATCACTATTAGAAATGGAAATTTTTCAGCAAGTATTGCAGACAGTGAGGCTAAAGCAATGTAACAAGGGGTGTTTTCCAAAGCCCAGGGGTGTTACACAGGGAAAAAGATTGTTATTGTTAACATATGTTGTCATTCTTGCATGATAGAAGATGCAGAAAATCAATTTATTTGTATTTTTCAAATACAGGTTGGGAAAAGAACCCAGGTGGTCCAGCCTGTGCATCATGAGTTACAGTTTCAATAAATCTTTCAAAAATGGCACTGAATGTGGACTCAAAGGCAGGGCCAGGTGTGCTTCACTAAAAGCACTTTTAAGATGGGTCTTTGTACTGCAGAGATCCTGGTTATCCAGCTAATAATTAAATCTCCAAGTGTTATCATAACAACCCAGTAAATTTAGCTTAACTTTTCATGGTATCTATAAATGGAATAAAAAATAGTTGCTGGTAACTATGTGAACACTTCATCATCACTACAAAAATGATACCATCCCTTCTCACACCAGAAAACTTTGAGGCATTCCTCACCTATTTAACTGTCAAGGCAACAGTGGAAGAAAAAATAATCTGTATCACAAATTAGAACAGACTAAGGAAATCATTGCCTCAGCTCCCTCCTAAAACACTAAGGAAAAACATTTTGTTGCACATGAAAACAGGAAGGAACTGGTGACTGGGAAGTGTCTTGGAAGCTGTCCAGCCAAGTTTTTCATGCATTCTTTAAGGGGAATTAATTTTAAACATTTTTAAGTGATACAGCAGAGCGAAGTTAACAAAAAGCCATCAGACTTGCCTGGCCATGGCAGGCTGAGATGCAGCTGGGGAACTGCACTGTTGGCCAAACAGCTCCTACAATCCATGTTAGAAAACTTAATCCCACTGGATGCACGGCCTCTGCCTTCCCAAAAGGAAGGCATCAATCTAAACTTGCCTAAACTAAACCTCAAAATAAAGTTTAGGTAAAAATGTCAGATTTGCAATGGATATCATTAACACTTGTTTAGTAGGAGTCACTCTAGTTGGTAATTTTAGGATTAAAGTCACTTTTTTCTCCCTGATTTGTCCATATTCAGAAACCCCAGCAAGTCTAAAAACAGCTTCTCCAAGTCAAAGCTTTCAGATTTTCAGGGAACAAACCATGAGCATCCACAACTGGAACTTTTAAAATGCTCATTCTGGATGCTGAAATTTTAAGTGCTTACATTCCTGTTTTCCACACTGCTAATAAAACAAACACATGCAAACCAACAAAAAGCCACAGGTCAATGTCAGCTAAACCTGTCACTTTCCCAGGATTACTGAATTTCAGAGCTCCACAAAGCCTTCATCTGACAAGATCAGAGGAAAAGGTGCCTACATACATTTTCCAATTAGTTGTCTGCTGAATTCCATTCAGGATCTTCCAAGAGTTAATCTTTTCCTACCTTCTCCAAGTCAATGCTCCCTGAAGAGTTGAAAAAGGCATTGCATGATGGTAAACTGAGGGCAACCATTATTAAAAAAGGAGTCATAAATAGTGTTAGATCAAGAGATGTATATAAAGATAGAGAACAAGTAAAGGGGAACACTGTCTTTTAATAAATTTTGGAATTAAAAAGTCACTTAATAAAACTGCAGTTGTATCACATGAAAAAGTTTACATGCAGGTCATTTATCTCTCGTTTTTTTTTCCCCCATAAAAAAAGAAAATCTGTGTTAAAACCCCCACCACTGTCTGTTCTGGCCAGTTTGGGTACATCCTGTGGGGCTGCATGAAGTCAACTTCAATTATTCAAGAAACCATTAAGTACGAAAGAAACTCCAACTAATAACAATTAAAATATATATTTTTATAATTCCAGGTCCTCAAAGGAAATTGTGATAGAGTTTGAACAAAGTTCTGAGTCATCACGAAGGAGCCCAATTTTAGCATCTGCTGGGAGATGGAACAGTGAAACTGGCATTAAAACCCAACACAAACGAGTTGCTTTAGAAGCTAAATGAGTATTTTTGCCCAACTGCAAACCCCATAATTTAGTAATTTCTTATTCCTATCTATATTTGTTTGGTTATAACTCAGTAATACCATGCATTTAGGAAACTGGCTTAAGTTCTGCATCTAATTTTAGGTCTACTGAATTTTTCTATGAGAACAGCACACGGCCATGAAGCAGAAAACAGCATCACGTGTGCCAGCTTACACTTTCCTCCACAGATGTGCACAGCACTTCAGGGTGATGTTGAGCAGGAGAACTATGTAAAAATATCCAACTCTAGGCCATTAACCTCACCAGTGCAACGGATCTTGAAAGAAATACATCATCCCAAATCCATGGGATTATCCAAAGTTTCTCCAACTTCTTACAAAAGAGAATAAACTCAATGCAATTTGGTTAGAATGCCAGTTTCCTCGAGAAACTGATATTTCAGATAAAAATAGCAAGATCCTCGTAAAATGAAAATTCAACTGCTTTGTCACCACTCTGTTAATCACTTTTATGAAGAAAAAAGGCATTGTTACAATGGCTCAAAATCGTTCCTTTAGTGAGCAGTAGAATTGGTCAACAGGTTGATTGCTTCTTCCTAGCTAGCAAAGGTCTTCCCCACATCCTCTTTCCCTTTGTATTTCCTCTTGCCATGTGTGAAGGGTATATATCTGTACTTTATCATGTGCTGCAAAGAGAAAACAGCAGTTGTTGAGGTAAGAAAGTTACATAATATTTAGAAAAAATGGTTTATAATACACACTGTAAATTACTGAGTCCTCCAGAAAGAGAGTTCTTAGTGAAGGTAATGAAATAGCTAATCCTGCAGCATTTTAAATCTGAATAGGAGCATGAGAGCAGTTTTATAAATCTCAGATTTTGGGTTACCCCACAAATTGTATACTACAGTGAAGATTAATGATTGGGGAACCACAGGAAACTGGTGACAGCACAGAGGTATTAATTCTTTACCTCCCTTTCATCTTTAATTTACCACTTTCAATCACAGTACCTGTCCAAAATTCTGAATGTCTGGGGGAAAAATGAGTTATTTTTTAAAATGCTAACAAACCATAAGTAATTTGTTAAAATGGTCTGAATCACTTGCCCATGTTCCTTCCCTTTCCCCCATCTACATTCTCACACCACCTTGTGAGAACTTCCCTTTTCACCCACCAGATGGTTCAACACCTCTGCATCCAAAATAGCCACAGGAAGTGGATGAGAACCTGCATAAAACCCTGAGACTGCACTCTAAACCTTTTGAAAACAAGAATAAAGTTTTGTAAAATCCACCCAACACTCTAAACATGCCCCACCTGAACAATTAATGTTCAAACATTAGTTATTGAATTTCCTCCAGTAAAATAAGTGTGTGCAGCACATTTAAACCCTGAAGGGCTCCACTGAATGGCCGGTTTGGAGCAATGCTGTAAATCCTGACATCACAAATTCTCTGTTCTTGCCGAGTTACCTTGATTTGCCTCTTCATAGTGATACAAAATAGCATAATGAAGTACATCACAAGGATTGGCCAAAACACAGGAACGTTGAAAGCCTCAAAGAATGTACAGGCCATAGCAACCAGGATTCCTTTAGTGGCAGAGTGCCTGAAAAATAATAGTAATAATTAATTCTTCAAGCCCAGCACCACTAATGTCATGCAGATATTTGTATTTTTCAGAAACAGATCACAGGCAGATGGATCCACTCACCAGAATTTGAATTCTGGGAGCCTTCTAATGAAAGGCCGAAATTCTTCATTTTGCCTTGTAGGTAAGGAAGGACCATCATCTAAAAATAACAGAAAAGAAACCAAACCACAAACCTCCTCACAGTAGTTTTTTTACACTATTCAGACTCCAGTTTTTCTTTTATTTTCTATCTTAAGATAGAAAAAAAACCCCCACAAAACAAAATCACACCCGATTTCCATTGTTACACGTAGATTCCAGTTAAGAGTTGCTGGGTTTTTTTAAGTTCACATAGACTCCTTAAAATAAACTTAACACAGATTCCTTTAAAGAAAATAAGCAATAGGAATGCCAGGCCACTTGAGTTACTATAGGGAGAGCTTAAGTCACACAAAAATACAGAAAGCTAGTACAGTATGGAATATATTCAAGTCCCATGAAAAAGGGCAAATTTTATAGCAACTCTTGATGTTAAGTTGTATAGATTTTTTTTCAGGTCTAAAAAATACAAAGCAGTGCTAAAATTGCATTATCTTTGCACTACTGTATCAGATAAAAGGAGCTGGAAGTTCAACCAAGTTTCAAATGATTGTAAAAGGAATTTTGCTCATACCTGAATCTTCCATTAGAGAGGGGTCTACCTTTGGCGACAGGAAAGCTATGAAGAGGTTGAGGTGGTAGATTCCCAAGGCATATGTCACAATGTACCAACCCTGCACAGGGAGGAGCAGACAAGGGTAAAATCCTCCTGCAAATCCTTTTCTGATACTGATTTTTTAACAAGATTAAACAACTTGGGTTTTTTGCTTCCTTGAGAAGCTTTTATATGTTCTCGTATTAACTGAAAGGTTTCTGGGCTTGTAAAAATGTCAAGAATTCTCAGTGATCAAAACAAATCTTAGAACATGACAGAAGAACAAATCTCTCATGTAGTGACAGACTGAACATGAAAACATGGTCTGACATCCAGGCTCTCTATGTTCAAGATGTGGACTTCAAAATAGTAAAGAGCATAAAATCATTCCCTTTTTAATAATCTTTGCAGCCTTCAGTGTTTGAAATGTTCCTACTACTGTGACCTGTAAAGGTTTTGCATTGTGTAATCTTCAATTTTTGGGAATAACAGTTCCCAAGTTCTTAACTGAACTGCAGACTGGCATGGAACAGAAACATCTGATTAGTGGGGAACAGTCTGCCCCTGGCCTGCAGGGAGAGAAATGCTGACAAAATCATTCTTTATGGTTTCCATGACAGAAAGGAACCCCTGGCTCTGAGCATGTTGTTATACAGCTTTACTATAAAACCAAAAACTTAATTACAACAGTTTTCACAGATTTATTTTGTGATTTCAAATTGCCATGAGATGGATATCCTCAACTATTCACACATTTTTCCCTCTGCAGCAGCAACTTCCACACCCACAGGATGTGTTCCCCCTTCAGACCACACAATTTACCTTCTGCCACCTGCTGAACGATACACTGCATGATTCTAAAGTAACAGCACACTTCAAAAACATTCTTAGAATCAAAATCAGACCAGCAATAATATCTGGAACAACTTCAGCACCAACTCCAGTTGTCTTACCTGCAGTAAATAAACTCTAATTATGTAGATAAAGCTCAGCCCCAACGTTACAATCCATCGCACTGCGGTGTAGGGGGTGGATTTGTCTAACCAGGACTGGTAGATCTAGGAGGAAACACAAAGTGCACAATAAATAGTAAAAACTGTAAAATACCTGATGCACAATGGATAAAGATCATTTGAGGGTAGTATGGGGAAAAAAAAGCATTTGGGAGGAGTATTTTGGGAAAGGGAATAACATGAAATACTTGTATTCTCTACCACAAATAAATTACCCAGAACTATCCTTATGAGATTCTTTATTTTTACCAAGGAAAAAAAAATCCCTAATGCTTAGGGCATTGTAATGAAATTTAAATTTTCTGTGTTTCATGCAAGCTGCTTCCCTTAAGATGAATTTGAAATTAAATCTGAACTCCTCATTTCTGACAGTAACAACATATTTTCACTGTGCAGTGTCACACAGACACTCATTAAATATTCCACTAAGCCATTATTATAGGTATTTATCTATTTTAAAATGCTTCAAAAGAAATCTTCTGTATAGATTGTAGCATTTCAACAACCCAGGCAACAAAGCAGTGAGTTCCAGAAGCTGCAGTGAGATCTGCTTCTAAAGGAGTCAGAAAAATCCTTCGCAAAACCAACCTGTCCAAGTCTCGAGAAAAATCTATAGACCACGGAAGGTTTTCCATGCACAGACTCCCCAATGCTGTCCCCTTCTGACATGGTGGCTGTGGAAACAAAACATGGGACAAGGGAACATTGAAATCCACAATCTAAGCTCAGGGAGGTTTACAGCACATTCTCTGAACCAGCGTTTACACACAATATTCTTCTGACTTATTCTGTTTGAAACAAATTATTCTGAATGAAGTATTCTTAAAGAGAGGACATTTATGCTGAAATGAATGAAATTTCCTTGTCCAAGAAAGAAAGAACAGGGTGTTTTACAAAGGCAAAGCAGGACCCAGTGTGTTTTGGGGAAGGAAATAAATTAGTCCATAAGGAAATCCAGGAAGAGCTCAGTTGGACATTGTCACCTTGCTAAGGCACAGGCTGAGGTACAACCCCTAAGCAGTGAGCCAGGAACTGCAGCACCTCCCTCCTGCCACCACAGCCTCCAAAGGCAAAGAACAAAACCAGAGCAAGCAGACTTTTTTAAAAAAGCTGCTTAGGATTTTAAATACTGAGTAGCTACATAGTGAAGAAATAAATTCAGGACTTTGCCCAGCAGTGGTTTCAGACTCTGCCAGAGCACCAAACCCAAAATGCTGCCCACGCTGGAATCATTCAATGAGTTTCTCTGTCTCTTGAACACCAAGAGCTGAGCAGTGACAGAAAAGTTTTATACAGGAGCAAAACTGTACAGTCCAAGGGCCAAGGGCCTGAACTGAAATTTAAAAAAATTACCAAAGGGGATTATTTTTCAGTCCATGCCTCTGCTACCAGTTGAAGAGCTTTATTTTTCTTATCAGTGAGTTTTACAGCTCACTTCGAGATAGAAGCCAAATAAAGTGGATCCTGAGCAGAAACATTTTGCCACATCACCAAGAGCAATCCCTGGCATTACTTCCTGGAATCCTCCTCTGTGGGTGGGACTATGTGACTCTGGGATACTGGGAGTGCATTCAGCCCTGCTCAAAAGCCTCACAGGATAACAGATCTGTATGGAACATTCATAAATTTTGAAAAAAATTGTCTTAGAGGCTGCAGAAAATTTAAGATCAAGGACAATCTGAGGAGGGACAAAACCTTAAAGCTGTGTATTTTTTTTGTAAACATCTGAAAACTACATCCTATGGAATAATTAGATAGGAAAAAAGGTGCCCTGTTACACTTCAAAAGCTAAGGGAACTCATTAGGAGACTTCAAGAGCAGAGTCCACTTTGATTTAAGCTATAGCTAAAAGAAAAGAATCAAGTAGAAAGTCATACAATATACACATTTTTCCATTACAGACATAAAGAATTAATTATTCTTCTCCCCGCACTCTGCAGTGCAGAAATTGTTCAGCGTTCTCAGCTGAACATCATTTAGTGCTCTATTTTGGGGTATTTTTTAATGTCCTGAAGTATAAAGTTGTAACAAAAAGTAATCCAACTAATTAGAATCACACAGTAATTTATCAGAGACCGATGAAAATTCTCATAGTCTCAAAATTAATTCTACAGATACATTCACAGCAAGTATGTGCTATAGGCAAACCTTACATGACAATCTTGTGAATGTTACCCTGTGCAGAGCAAGTGGAAAATCACACGTGTGAGGCTCCTGAAGGCTTTATGCTGGAGCAGGGATCTCACTTGGTGTAAAATATTACATTATATGTGATTATGTATGATTTTTAATCATGCATACAGTTCTTCCAGAGCAGATCAAGAAATACAACAGCTCTACTGTGGAGAAATCTCTCTGGGGCTCAGTTTACTCACAAGACACAGCCTAGAATTTAAGGTAATATTTCTTATCACACTAAAACTTTGCTGGAGGAACACCCTTAATGAATAATTATCAAGAGCAGGAGCACTGCTCTGAGGGTAGTTTACAGTCAAGAACACAGGGTTGTGTTGGTTTAAGGGAATGATTAAACCTAGACAGTTGCAATTTCTCTTTCATAATCACAGAACCATGGAATGATTTGGGTTGGGAGGGAACTTCAAGATCATCCCATCCCACCCCCTACCATGGCAGGGGCACCTTCCACTGTCCCAGGCTGCTCCAAGCCCCATCCAACCTCTCCTTGGACTCTTCCAGGGATCCAGGGGCAGCCACAGCTGCTCTGGGCCCCCTGTGCCAGGGCCTGCCCACCCTCACAGGGAATAATTTCTTTCCAATATCCATTTAACCCGGCCCTCTGGCAGTTTTAAGCCACTCCCCCTGGTCCTGTCACTCCAGGCCCTTGTGAAAACCCCCTCTCCATCTGTCTTGTAAATGTAACATCAAATTCACTGCCCAGGACAAGGATCTGTGAGCGCTCTCCAGCCACTGCAGCACAGCCAACACAACAGACACACACACAGATTAACACAACCACGGAGGGAAGAGTTTGCCACCAGCAGAACTGAGACTGCCACTAAAACGAAACCGTATTACAGCAGTTTTCTCTGCTGAAGACACCAGCGAAGCGTAAACGAAGGTGCGGCCTGAGCAATTATGCTTTTCCCTACAATTGTTGTGGTAATTTCATTACAAATACCACTGATCGCTGAGTTCTGAAAAGCAGAACCTCCGGCAGTAGGAATATTTACTTTAAGCCTCACATCATCACACAGAGGTACAGAATTTGAGCACAACTCTGCTCGTGATATAGACTTTTCTTAAATTTAAAAAATAAATTAAGCAGGTAACTAGCAAAAACACATTACTCATTCAAGCTACCTTATCTAATAGAGCAAATGTCTTTGAAGAGCAACACACTAAGGTGATTTATTAAGAACTGAGTGAATGGACAGCCACGGGGAAGCAGCTCATTGGTCGCTCAGATTGGTTTTTCACACTAAAAAAAGGCACTGTTTAATTTTATCCATTGTAACAGCAGCTGAGCAGCACCTGCGCTTCTCGCTTGTGCCCGCAAGCGGGGACTTCCCCTTGCCCGGGCTCTGCTCAGCCCCGGAGCAGCGGGACACTGGGTACAATGAACGAGGGGAAGCTGCGCTACCTCGGCACGGCGCGGAGCGGGCGGGGCGGGGCCGGCAGAGGCGGGACACGAGCCCCGGGAGGCCCCGGCCGGAGCGCCCAGCCCGCT
>VWYN01023814.1:356-15271 GCA_013400075.1 Hippolais icterina
TCAAAGGAAAAAAAAATTAAAGGAGAGGCAGAGGCCAAGGTTAGAATTTATTAATCTCTTGTGCTTACATACATGGCCTATTTCAAGGTTTGACAAATTTCCAGAATTATCCTCAGATCTCCTCAGATTTATTATAGTTCATTTTTAGTCTATAAATATTTCTTTCATGTGAGGCTGAATCTGCTAACCCTGGAATCCCTTCTCATTTTGTGAGCCTGTCTTGCCCTTCCAATTGGTGAGGTAACTTTTGCTCTCAGTTATTAGCCTGAGAAATTCTTTCCTTGCTAACAGTATGAAATCCTACTGTGATTTGTGTGATGTGTGTCTGTTCAGTGCACAGACATATGTTGTATTGGATATGCAGCACTTTTTCAATCTTTTTTAAAATATTTTTTTAAACTATACAGCTTTTCTGATAGAAATTCATCTGTCTTTGAAGAACATGATTTAGATAGAAAAAGCAGTTCTTTCACAGGGCTTACTGTCCTTTCACCTGACCCACTGGACAAAAAACAGAAGCACAAACAAAAAGCCTGAAATTATTTGGACTCAGTAGGTGAAGGCAGTGGAGTGCAGAGCTCACAGATTCGTACCTTAGCTGATATAAGGTTTTTTAATTATAAAGTTTAGGAAGGGTATGCAAGACTGGGAAGAGTTTACTGGAGTATTTCAGGGATGCTTTAGAAAATTTAAGAAAATCTGCTTTACAGATAGGGAGATTCTTTTCTTTTCCCAAAGGTCTTTACTCAAGCCTTTGGGACTGAGGGCAGAGTTCAGAGAAGTTTTCTGAGCTCACTTTTAAGTAAATTTGCTTCTTGTTACCCCCACCTATTTCAGATATTACCCCACTGCTCTTTAGAACAGACCACTGCTTAAATGATGCGCAGTAAAAGATTAATTTTCTCTGTAGGATTTCATAATCAGGTCTGCTAAATAGCTAACTTTCATCTTCATCAGATAAAAACAACATACATCCAGGTGAGACCATACTGGGTCTATGACATTACATTTCATCTCTGGATGGATTGCACTTGGTCCCTTCCCTCAAAGAGAGACTTAAATCTCTTTCTCTGAGAAAAGAACTAAACATTTTCTTCATACATACCACTAAAATTCCTCTTTTGTTTTTTCCTGTGGAAGACCATACACTACACAGATGTAACATTGCTTGTTCCTTGTTTTTTCAAACAAACAGTTCCTCAGTTACTGTTCTAGATACAGAAATGAAGAGACTAGTGCTCACAGGAAGCAATTTTTTAAATTCACATATTTACAAAATTCTATCCCATTCAGTTTATTCTTGACTTGTAGGTCTGCAAGGACTGAAAATTGACTATCTATAAATAAATCTGGTATTTTAAGACATCCTGTCCTGCTCATTTGGTCGGTTTATTATATTATTGTCAATGTTACATCTCAGATCATTCCATATTTATTCGAAATGCACATAGAGGAAGAAATGAAAATTTTAACAAGTTTTAATGGTTTTTTCTTCATGCAGAAATTGGTAATATACAGAATTGTAAAAATAAACAAGCAGATGGCGGAACAGCTTTTTTGTATGTGATTGTTATATTTCCTCTTTGTTGCGATCCACCTCCCAGAGGAAACTGTGACAAAGGGCAATTGACTAATTTCACATAAATATGATTTGCTAATGAGGTTCAAACCATATTTAAGAGAGAGTAAGCATGAGGAAATTTTTCTGCTTGGAATTTTTTACATTTACAACATTAGTCCCAGTCTGTGATAATATTCCCATGCCTCTGCTGCTGATCTTGCAGTCACATTTGCTGTACTAGCCATCGCATGCAGCATCACACAGCAATGAGCAAACTGCACGAAGCCAAATCAAGTCAAACTACTGTGAATGATTCAGAACATTTGTGCCTGGTAAAAGTACCTCATATCTGGGCCCCTTGCTGGTGAACTTCTCCATTCTTCTGTTTTAATCTGGTAGCCATACATGTAAAACTACCAGGAGATATTTTTGTAACACTGCATTGAACAGTGTGTTACTGACTCTCAGTTCAAACCATCTCTCACATCATACCCTAACAGCACTGCTTCCCATCTGCCTCAGTGCCTACAGGAGATCAGCTTCTGAATTGGAATTCAACTGTCTGAAACTAAATCTGAATGAGACAGAAATGAGGTTAGAAGGAAAAGGGTAACATTTTGCAGAACTAGCCAAAGCCATGACACCATTCTCAAACAAGGGGTCTGTTTTCTGACTGTCAAGAGACTTCACAGCCTCAGGGTTAGCTGACATCCTCCCAAGTATGAAATCTGTCAGAAATAAATTCTCCTATCCATGATGAGCCAGCAGGCTGCTCCTCGGAACATCCTCTCAGATGCTGACTTGGCAATAGCATTGTACATATTCATGGCTCCCAGGCTCCACAGCTATCGTATTCTGCACTGGCCATGCCAATGATAGCCTTCAATGGGCAGCTGATCAAAACCTGTCACTCTGCTTGCTAAGCAAAATAAGTCAATTTTGGTACATCATTTCAGTGCTATGAACAATACATTGGCTCTTGAGTCAATGGTGAATCATATTTGTTGTTCTAATCCTAATCTTCAAAGCCCTAGATCCAGATTGCTTTGAGGATAATAATTTATCACTATGAGAAAAGACCCACTCCTCAGGGCTGGTGGAGCTATCAGCTAGGCAGGGAATTGTGCTGACAGAAGGAGCTTTGAATCACTCTTCCACATAGGAAAGATGTGGAATGCTCACCCATCAAGGCAGAATACAAAATTAATCCCTTCAGAATAAAACTAAATCTTGTGAGCAAATACCACCATCTCCAACCAACACACACCATATACATCTGGTTCCAAGAAAGACAGGACTATCTATGGAAGTGTATAATATTACAGTTGATTTAAGATAGTATCTCTTTGGAAAAGATTATGAAGTGTCTAGCTGTGGGTCAATTTGACCAGCAATTTACATGGAATTCAAGTTCTGTACCTTGATGATCTGATGACTTGTTGGAATATACGGTATAAACAGATTACACAATCTGTGCAAAGCTTTTGATCTCAATGTGAGAAGCACTGTGTCCCACTGCAATTGTTTTAATGATTCAGCTTCCCAAACAGCATGTTTTGCATTTCTGAAGTAAACAACCACTTAAATAATCCTTGATTTGTTTTTCCCAAAGGTATGTCACATTTCAGCCCACAGCCACTCAATAGAAGAACAGAGATGCATTTTCTGGACTTAATTCAATAAATAAAACTAAAGTAGTTTGTTTCCTTTGCTTTTCATGTCAACTGATCAGGATAATAAATTAATGAACCTGCTTGGAAATCATACGGCACTTTCAGGCATGCAGCGGCAGAGATAGACAGAACAAGCATCTGCATTCCAATAATTAGCACTGAATTGGTACATCCTTACAGTCATGCTAAGATTATATGCCTAATTTTGGCAACTTTTGTTCATGAAATTAGGTAGACATTTATATTTTAAACAAAAGAAGTATTGAGAACACAGTGAACTGTGTGGTGCAGACCAATATGACAGCTGGAAAACAAGTTTGGAAATAGACGGACAAATCTTCAGTCGGTTCAAATTGACATACTTAAAGTCATTATCTCTACTGTAGCTATCAAGCAACTATGAATATTTTAAGCTTTAACAAAAAGCAAATAATTTGGGGCTAAGAGAGACACATACATAAGCCTAAATCTGGTTGCCCTCAACCTTCTAGACCCTCACTCCCTGTCTGAAGCTCAATTTGCTTCAAATATGCTCATTTCTCACAGACTTACATTTGTATTCAATATTTCAAAGGATTTGAGATGGAAGAAAACCCCCATTTTTTCACAGGCTTCAGAAAATCCTTGGTGCTGTGGGCTTTGATATATGTCAACAACCAGACAGACTCCAGTGGTGTGAGAGGTTTGATTTTTACATGTTTCTTACACATATAATAGTATCAAGTCCTTGTCAGGATTAAGTGTTTTAAAGCGTGGGAGAAAACTAAGGACCAGGGAAAACAAAGGATTTAATTTTGGGTTTTTTGAGAAATGCTAGTGATTATTAAAAAATGTCCCCTTGAGGATACTGCAAATTATAAATGAGAGCTGAATTTTATATTAATAGCTGTTCTACTTGTCATAGGAAATAATTCTCAGATTCTAAAAAGGTATTTTTCTCTATGCTTACTGCAGCTTCCTATAAAGCAGTTTTTTCACCCACAACCAGGATGCTTCAATTTTAAAGCACAGTTATGTCATACTCCGTGAACACTACACATTGTTTCGGATTATAAGGACAGATGAAAATTTTGCCATGGTTTGTCAAAGAATTTTAGGAGGCAGTAGTTGTCACTGTCCACAGAGATTGCCAATTGCTGTGGCATGGAACGACAATTTACAATGTATTCCTGGATTACATAAAGGATGTCAAACATATGGACCATTGCTGCAGCCAAAAGATACAAGCAGCTTGCTGGAACTATCACATAATACACTGCAATTTTCTGATATAGAAGAATGTTGTCACTAGCAAGAAAAAATTACTAAATTGCAAATACACAATTGCTAGTTTTACTTTAGGGCACTCAGTCCTGAACTGTAGAACTGTTGTGAATGTTCATAGTTTTAGAGGTGAAGTTGAATAGTATTTTCTATCTTTCTCTCTGTCCATCTATGAACCCATTTCTTAGATAACTAGGTTTTTCCAATAGGGTATTTTAGGCTACTGCCATTACTTAGATGTGTCTATCCACACATGGCACGTTTACAAGCACAGAGTCTTAATCATCTAACAGGATTCCCATCTTTGGGTGGGAAAATGAACATTAGAAAAAGCATTTTAAAAGTACATTCTTTGCCTAAAGAAGACAAGCTTATTATATAAGCTTGTTTGTATACATGTTAAATTAATTTCATTTAAAGCTTTAAAAGACATAGGAAAAACTCAAATTAATGTTTTCTAATGTAAAATCGTGCCTTAATATGTACATATGCAGTTTATAGCCTATAGATACCTGATTTACTAATAGAATGTTCTCAGGTAATTGAAAGACCTAAGAATCACAGCTTTATTGAATCTTTAAGCACTGATTGGAATAATATCAGCAACAACGCTACCTCTAACACTGTTGCCTTTTTGCAACAGATCACAAAGAGATTCTGGCTGTGCCTCTGCAAAGGGTGCTCTGCCTCACAAGAAAGTACCCACCTCTGCTTCTGGCTGAAATTGCATGGCACAGTGTATTGGAAGAAGGAAATCGTGCCTTGTATCCTCCGTACTCTAAGCCACATAGCAAGACAGCAGATTTGGAAGTTTGTTGATTAATTGCTAGAGGCAGGAAAGGATTTCCCCATTCTTTTCCTATTGGTCAGGCTAACAAGGTAGGCAGCAATATACCATCTAAGTTAATCACAGCTGTACAATCTAAATAAAATCTGAAATAATGGATTTAATAGTAGACCAGATTTAGTTATCAACAGCAACTAAGCCTGAAGCACATCCCTGATATCACAGGTCAACTGTGGTAAATCTCTAGTCTGAAAATCTACTATATCATCAGTTCTGTCAGTGCTAATGAAACTCCTTTGAGACACAAGAGTAAAAATTAAATGTAAAGGTGCTAATTTTCTCACTAAGTTGATTGAATTATTTCCCCTGTCTAAGAGATTTATGTTATGAAGGCACAGCTGCTCATTTCATTCACAATCTGCTATTGTAGTTGACTTACAGCCAAACTCAAAAGGAAGTTTAGTGAATCAAGGTACGTTTAATAAGGGTCTATGCCAATTCATAGTTTTAAGTATTATCAACATACCAGTGTTACCTCAATTTTCATACACACTCTAAGCTTTCCAGCTGTTTACAGACTTATCATATGACTTTATTTATGTGAAAACTAATCACCTCATCCCACTTTTAAGTCAGAGTTTAGAAAGAGGTACCTCCAGAGGGGGATTCATATCTTGTGGCTCAGGATGTTGTGAACTGTTCCCTATGTTTACCTTCCTCTCCATTCTCCGCGGAAGAACTTTGAGACATCTAAAATTTGATGCAACAAACCTTCACTTGTGCACCACTCCTGACTTGAATTGAGCAGACCAAAATGTAATCTCAGTATAATCACTTTCTCATTGATTTCCTTGGACTCACTACAGTTATATAGGAAAAGAGGCTCAGATGCACAGGTGAAGCCTTATGGGTGTATTGCACCTATCCTGTGCTGAGGTGCTAAAAGAAATGTGTATCAAAACCCAGCAAAAAATAGCTAATATGAAGACAAAGACAAGAAATCAAGAAAACAAGCAAACAAGGAAGTGTGATAATGCAGCAATGCAAACCACACATTTCTCTAGGCTAAATATACCTTTTTTCAGTTACTGAACACTTCTTTGGTTGAGGTGTTATTTAGCAGTTCCATTTCTCCTAAATTACAAGAATTCTCTCTCTTCAATACACAGTGCAATCCAGTCACGGTTTACAGGAAGCAAGTATTACCTGGTTTCTTCTCCTTACCCTGGCAGTTTCAGAAGAGATTTAATAGTGACAGATTCAGCTATCTGAGGATAACAGGAGGAATCATCAACTGTCCTAGAGGCAGAAACAATAGGCACCTTTACATTCTGGAGTGGTTTGAAAGATATTCCTATAAGCAGGGAGATTTTCTCTATAAATTAAGAATATTATTGCAATCTTACCAAAAAGTTGTCTCTTCTGAACTGTGCTCTGTATATTGTATTTTCTTGAAAATTACCATTACTTTTGTTTCTACAAGGCCTGTATAAAATAAACCTGTTACAATTCAGTAATGATGTGAGATTTTCAATGATCCAAAAAGACGACTGGATTTGTAATGGTACCCTTAGATTATTAACTGTCCAAAATCCCTAGGTGAGACTGAGCTGATAGAAATGTCTGCACACAAAATAAAATACAAGATGCCCTTGTAATGCTGATATGCAGTATATACATTTGCACTAGTCTAGTGTTTTTGTAATAGGAAAAGATATGTCTCCATTAACTCAAGTCACACTGTGTACTCAGATTAGCATACTGTCTGTGCCATCAAAGAAAACAAGAGTTGGAGTGGGTTTTTTTCCTTTTGTACTAGGATGCATGCATTTGCAAGGAGAGCAATGCCTGTACAAATGTATAGCCTTTTTGAATTTAAGAAGTTTCATTTAATTCAGTAGAAACTAAGCCCATGATTCTGTTATTTGTTGAACTTTGGGCACAGGAGCTAGACAAAACTATGAAAATTTGCTTTATCCCCATCAATTGCACAGATCTAGTCCTCTTATCTATACTTATTATTGTACTCTCTGATATTTTGTCTAATTTAGTCCCTAATCCAAAGATACATATTTAATTTATGTTGTTCACAAAACATCATGGCATTTTAGGTGAAAACTAGTGTTAACTGGAGATGGTAGAATTTAACAATAAAGGACTGCATAGGAGCCATCTTACAGGGGCTTCAAATTAAAGTCTATTATGTTAAAAGAAGAAGAAAATGGCTCTCTGAAGTCTATGCAGTGTGAGACTTTTTGCAGGTTTATGTTTCTAATCCTTACAGTAAACTTTGCCAGCCTTGTAACTGTTTCCTAACTGTTTAGGGAGTCATCATTAGATCCATCAATGTTAACTCAATAAAGTTAACAACAGCAATAACAGGAAACTTCTCATTATGAATTAATGAAAATATAAATCTGTACACATGGAAATTACTTATATTCACATGTAATAATAAACATAATGAAGCTCAACTCAGTAATAAAGCCTGGTTTTAGAAAAGAAAGAATATAGTGTGCGTACTAATTAAACACACAGCTTGTCTCTGAAAACCTTATCTATTGGAGACAGTCTTTTTACCTAACTAAACAACTAAAAATCAAATTCTAGGTTAGGCACCTAAGAAGTATGCACTACCAATAGAAATTTATCTCACTTAACTTCAACACTTATATTCAATGCGTGGTCATTCTTTCCACTCTTTACAAGGCAGATTTATGGTTGCTGGATGAACCATGACAGGTAATTTTTTGGGTGCCAGAGTCAGAAGAGATTTATTTCACCACCTGTGGCAAGGTAAAGGACTATCGAAGGGACTTTTGACAACTCAAACAATAAGGCAAAATAGTACTGGGAAGAAAAAGAGGAACATAACATATTGGACTATTTATTTAGGCTATGTCCTGTATCACCAATGGTGCTTCACAGAATAAGGCTATCCTGTAAAACAAGGAGTAGTGGATTACTTATCATTTAGTGGCAAAAGAGGGTCTTCATAATCACTCATCTGAAAATGCTACTCAGTAGATTCTTGTGTAGATTCTGTGTTGTTAATGCTCAGCATTACAGAGCTGTTTTTGAGATCCCAAATGTCAAAACCAAAATAAACAGACTTTGACGCGCTGGGATCCCAGACGTGGAGAAAAAAAGAGAGGAGTTACATGACTGAAACCTTGTATCTGCATCAAACTTCATTGAAGCCAGTGGAGGTCTGTGTGGGTTTAAGGTGCTGCATACCTCTCTCATCGTGGAAAGAGGGTTTTAATAGATTCCCTTTAACAACATCCGAAAGCCCACAGTTTTCCTATGGGCAAGACGATCATTGGACAGAAATCTGCTCTTGTCTGGTTTTCCACAGTTATTAAAATGAGAAAATATTTTATTAAAATGGGATTTGTACTGAGCCGAGTCATAAAACCAACTAGAGATGAATGGTCCTCTAAGACTTTTTATCTGAATATCTGTTGTCTCCTGACTATAGCAAAACTAACATTAATTTTCATTTAAGGCCACAAAGGGAAAATTTAAAAAAAAAAAAATCCATATACTTTATTTACATCTGCAGATGAAATTATTTAGTTTTTTTCCCCGTGTACAGAGCCTTGCAAAATCTTTACAAATTGTATATGAAGAAGAGAACCTATCTGCTGTAGTAAAGCTGATAAGCCTCAAACAACATGTCTATGTGCTGAAAGACTTTGCAGTAATCCTTTACCTTCTATATATAAAATATTCTAAATGCAAAGCTAATGTAGTTTTTTGGCTTAGCATTATACAGAAAATTCTTTCGGGTTTTTTCGTCACTGAGGAGAAAAAGTATGCAAGCTAGGAAATGTGATACTTTTAATGAGATTCGAAAAAAGTGAAATATCAGTATTTTGAGTAAACAAAATACTTTGTTTCCTTTTCTTCCTGTAGTCCATACCTTTTATTCTAAGAGTCTGTAGTCACTAACTCTGTGTGTGCTGCTCTTCAGCTGAAAAGGCATTTAGCCTGATGTGATAGTGCTTTAAAATGAAGCTTCTTAGGAACCTCAATCCATCCCACTCCCACCAGGTTGCTTCCAGTGCCACCATCAGATGCCCAGAGCCTGGAGAGGGATCACAGGTCAGCAGGAGAGCACTTAAAGAGCAGGACAAAGTAATTCCAGTCTCACCATTCAGCAACTTAGCTTCACTGGGGATTCAGTGTTAATGTCTGTCTGCAAGTGCACAGTGGCACAGGGAACAAACAAAAGGAGACCTATGATTTTACTGGCCAGTGGAGGAAAGGAAGAAGATCCAAGGGCTGAAATACTTCTCCTATGAAGGCAGGCTGAGAGGGTTGGGCTTGTTCAGCCTGGAGAAGAGAAGGCCCCAGGAGGACCTTGAGGCACCTTACAGTACCTAAAGAGGGCCAGAGGAAAGTAAGAGTGGGACTTTTTATAAGGGCATGTGGGGGTAGGACAAGCGGGAATGGCTTTAAGTTGAAAGAGGGTAGATTTAAATTAGATACTAGGAAGAAATTCTTTACTGCCAGGTTGGTGAGGCAATGGAACAGGTTGCCCAGGCATGTGGATGTCTCATTCCTGGAAGTGTTCAAGGCCAGACAACAACCTGGTCTAGCAGAAGGTGTGATTCATGATACATTCAATGATTCTATAAAATATCTAAACTTGGGATCTCATTTATTTTTCTTCCGGTGAAACATAGACTACAAATGATTGTAAACATGACAGATTAATTAAATGTTGAATTTTACATTCCGCACTTCTTGGTGCCATATATAGTTTTATAAACCAGAATATGGCAAATATAAAGAGGATTATTTCCCTTTTTCTTCTTGGTAATATAACCTTTGTGACCTTCATCAAGGGATCACTCCTGGCCAAACAGTTCATACCAACTGAATGCATATTCTTTCCCTAAAATTCAAAGCCTGAAGCAAACCATTTTGTCACCCACAAATAATTTTCCTTATCAAGAAATTAGTTTGGCTCTAGATTAGGGCACAGGAACAAATCAATGCACTTGTAATGTGGATATGATTTAGCCCTGGAGCGAAACAGAGAGTGAACCAGCTAAGAAGTATATCCACAGCAAGCCTACCCCTCCTTCCCCTCACTTTGCAGCTTTGTAAATGTGCAATGGACATCATCATGCAAATCACTGGACAAAAACAGTGAATAAATAGGCTGCCTTACCTTTGTTGAAGCATCCCTTGAAATATACCAGGTTCTGCTCACTGTTGCTGGATGTTATTGCAAAGAATAAAAGCTGTAAATGACAATATGCTACCTCAAGATATTTGCAAACTAACCAGGACAAACTAAAATACAAAACAGCTTAGAAGGAACAAGGTGTATTAGACATGTCTGAAAAATGAGGGAATAAGAAACAACAGAATACTGAAATACTCAGTCACAGACTCTGCTGCAGTTTTGACCACAGACATATGTGCTAATGGTGTAGTGCATTTAAGAGTTAATAGTTTCCATTGAAAGAAAATTAAGACACAGAAAAGACAATATGACTCTACATAAGTCCTTAGGCACAAGAACGTAAATATAGAAGGAGAGGATATAACTGCTGTCAGCACAATGATAGTGAATATGTAAGATGGAAAAAGAATATTATTCAAAGAAAGAGCTTACTTTATTCATTTGAACCTATGCACATTTAGATACTCTTTTTGCAAAGAACAAGAATACCAGTCATGAGGATTTTTCTTCTATATTTGTTCCTGTTGAAAAATTGGATACAACATGGAAGGTAGTTTGGTTTCATTGTAAATAACAGGAGGGGTTTTTTTCTGAACAGGTGAAGTAATGTCGATACTTTTATGTCAAAAAGATTATTTTAAAAGACCTCAAAATATTATCAAAAATAAAATTCTTGTTTTACTTTTGGCATTTCTTAAGCTTCTATTTACATTTTTAAAATTTAGGTTGACTTTTAGATGAACAGTGGGGTTTAAAAAAAATCCCTGTAATAATTTCTAAGGAACAATATAAAGGAAAGGTAACACAAGATTTGGATGAAAGGAGAAGTATTGGGCCGAAGGGAGAGTATTAGTTCTTGCCTCACAGCTGAAGCTCTTTGGAAGGGTTAATAGAGAAGCTGATGAGGGAGATTTGGTTGATATATTATGCTTGGATTTCAAGAATGCAGTAGCAAAAGTCTGTTTCAAAGGCTCTTACAGAAGCCAAGCAAACACTGGAAGAAAATCCAAGTTTTTAAAGAGGTAAATAATTGATTAAAAGATAAGAAACAAAGAACACTACGTCCTTCTTGTGGAGGCAGGACACCACTGGATACCTACAGAGACCTGTGCTTCAATCTCTGGGCTATTCAGCTGAAAAAAAGAGTGAAAACCAAGATGACAACTTCAAAGAAAGTTTGCTGATGATGCCAAGTTTCTCACAATTGTAAAGATGGTGTGTGAATTCTGTGAAGAAACGGCAAAGACTCTTGTGAAAGTGAGTGACTGGAAAAAAAATAGCAAATGAATTTAAGTATACTTGAAATGTAAGTAAATGCAAAGTGACACTCTGGCTTTGCATGTACAATATTGGGACATAAGCTGTCATCACTGCTCCTGAGTGAGACCTCAGGGACCTAGGGATCAGTCTTGTAAACAATTTTGTTAAATACTGCCATACACAACCTTACTACAAAAAAATGGAAGAATGAGGAATCTGGAGATTACACCACAAAAAACCAATGATAGAGAGGGAAACAGCAATATGATGTATGAACAGTTGGTGACCTTGATGACTAAAGTAATCCAAAGTCTGTCAGGAGTCTGTTCTCAAAATAGGAAAAACCAATCAGGGATAAATTTATCTTGGAAAATAAAATACCTAACCATCAGGAGATTAAATCCTGGAGTATCATTTATGCAACCTAGTGGGAGCAAAAAAATTCCAACAAGTTTTGCTGTGAAGCTTGATCAGCAAATAAACAAGATCTATTCCAAAATTATATCCTTGTGAATTAACTACCCAAAGGAACATGGGAAGGATTAATTTCCAGAGTCATCCTTCAATTGTCTCGTAAAAGTGCAAACAGCAATCCAGTATGACAGAAGACAGGAAACTTTCCCAGGCATCTCAGGATGTAAGGGAGATAGATAGAGATAAGCAGAGATAAAAGCCAGGCATAAAAAGACCAGACCAGTAATACTGATGCCTTGAAAAGCCTCACAGAAGCAGGGTCTCAAGGAGACCTGTGCAAAGGGATATACTAGTCCCCATGGTCCCATTAAGGGAAGGTTGTAGACATTTACATTTCCCACTCCAGCAGTACTTTCCAGGTTGTTCTGTACAAGCTGTGGAGGGCAAAGGACTACAGAGCTCCTCTGCTCACACTTCTGCCAGTCAGTGCTATCCCATAATTTATGTTGTCATATGAGAGTACTGCCATGCTCTAGTTTCAGTCTTTCCAGGGTTTCTTAGCCCTGAAAACACCAAGCTGATGGAGCTATGTGGCTTCTGCAGAACTGCTGCTTGTTGTCTGGCCAGCTCAGGGTTCAGAGATGGCCTGTGCACATCTGTGTACACAGGCACACTCACTCACCTTCCCCGGGCATCAAGAACAGGGCACTGCTCCCAGTTTACCCTGGGAGAACGGAGATTAAAACAGACCAAAAAAAGGTTGCATGGGACTTTCGGCCTAAAGAAATTTTGAAAATTAATCCTCAAATCTGATAGTACTACAGTGACCTCCCAGACGTGGGTTTTCTTCCTTCTCAGAGAGATGTCCTCTCTACATTTCTGAATTCAGAGAAATTTTTCATTTTTCTGTGGAAGTATTTTTTCAGTACTACAATGCTTTTGCAGTGCCAAATACAGAAACCACACTTTTATTTCAGTGTAACAGGAGAGGTTTGGAAAGGAAACATTTTGAACAAGTAACTAAGATGAGACACAATAACTTGGTATCAGCTTTCTATCTGTCAGGTGCAATCTTAAAGGAAAGAGAGATAGATGAGGAAATCAAGGGACTGCTTTTTGGGGAAACTAAATAACTGTCCTGATACCATTGCAAGGTGTGATTGCAAAGGTTGTACATTGAAAGGTTGTACACAAATGTTCTTCATGTTTTCTTTAATTTCAAAATGAGGACGATGAACAATGTTGGCATGATCCTCTCTTGATGGAACTCATACAACATGCCAGGAAAAATCCATTTTTTTAAATAAACACAGTAAGGAAACTAAAAGTAGTTAAACGGTGTTTGCACTTCAGTGGAGGCACACACAAAGTTCCCAAATATTTTGTTCATGATAATTAAAACCATTAATAACCAAAAATTTTCACTTTTCTTGGTTTTGATTGATCTTTTAGAAAAAAGTGAATTTAACCCAATTACTCTATAGAATAAATGGCCAAACTGGGATGGACGAGGAGGAAAGAAGGAAAAGAACAAATAATTAATAATTTACAATTGATCTTTTACAAAAAAAACCCAACCAAACCAAACTAAACAAACAAACAAACAAAAAAAAACCAACCCAAAAACCTAGAGAATTCCACAATGAAGAATCTTAGCTCTAGAGTATACTGACAGGCCAAATTGAGCCAGCTCTAGAAATGTAGCAGCTTAAAGGTTTAGTGGTGCTTCACAGGAGCTAAAAATCAAGTCACTTTCGTTAAAACTTCTAAATAGATATACCAGTTCTTCAAGTTCCCTGTTTCACAGTTGATTCTTCATATATTACATTAAAAAACCAAATAGTGTTTTTCACCTGTTTGGCTGATGCTCATGAGATGCTTTTTGTACCATGAGTTCAGAGTTAGAGCCTGAGCTGGAACACATTTTGGTCAATAGAGGGCTCTCACTTACTCGAATAGGCTTTGGGTCATGAGTGCTAGATCAGGACAGTGAGGATCATAATTCAAATTATAAATTTACTTTAGACAGTTGTTTCTAGTACTGCTTATTTTCAAAAATGTATCAAAAGTACTTTTCAGGTTTTTGAGCTCTCAAACAAGACGTTTTTATGCCTTAAAATATAGTTAAATTTATCTTAACTAAATCTAACTTTACCAACAAGTTGATTATTCTGCCTTTTCTCCATGAAAACTGATGGAACATATTAGGTTTTAATCCTTTTTTCTTTTCAATCTTGGAGTGCAAAATATAGACTTTTTATACCAAAATTTCTGCTTTTTCCTTTTCCCAAATTTAAAACACCGAGAAGCTAGCTGGAGATCTTGCAGAGAGAAAATAGACAGGATTTTTACTTTTCAAACTGGTTGTTACCCTGAGCAGCTCCAGGTTCTGCAGAAAGGCAGTTTGACAGTTCTTAGCAGCTCCTGGGGACAGACTTCCTCCCCAGTGGCATACTTCCAAACCTTCTGTGGCTCTAAAACTGCATGCTGATGGATCCCTTATGGTATAGAAAAGCTAATGTTGTCTTTCACAGACAGAAGAAGGAACTAAGAGGGGAAGAAGCATGACTGACCTGGACAGCTAAAAGAAGAATCCTTAAAAAAAAAAAAAAAAAAAGTGTGGAAGAATGAAAAGACAGCCAGCAGAGGAGAGATGAATGAGGAACAAGGAGAGGAATTTTCCTATTCTAGTACAGTTGGTGAGTACTAGGTGTAAGAACCATTCTTATGAATGTACCTGTAATAAACAGGGCAGGA
>VWYN01023844.1:14271-25117 GCA_013400075.1 Hippolais icterina
GCACTGAGGGAGCGGCGGCGGCGGCGTGAGGGGAGCGGGGGCAGCGGGAAAGGGAATGGCAAGGTCAGGGTCAGTCAGGCTGGGAAAGCTCCCACAGCGGTGGCGTGAGGGGAGCGGGACACAGGGAAAGGGAATGGCAGGGTCGTTAGCCTGAGAAAGCCGCCCCAGACCACTGAGTGCCACCGGTGACCGATCCCCACCGTGTCCCCAGCCCAGAGCCCTCAGTGCCACCTCCAGCCCTTCCTTGGGCACCTCCAGCGATGGGGATCCAAACCTGCCTGGGCAGATCCTTCCAAGGCCTGAGTACATGGNCCAGCCCTTCCTTGGGCACCTCCAGCGATGGGGATCCAAACCTCCCTGGGCAGATCCTTCCAAGGCCTGAGTACATGGGGAAAATCCTGTTGATGTCCAACCTGAGCCTTCCCTGGGCAGTTCCAATCCCTGAGCACCCTTTCCATGCAGAAATTCCTGCTGCTGTCCACCCTGAGCCTCCCCTGGCCCAGCCTGGGGCCGTTCCCTCTCCTCCTGTCCCTGTTCCCTGGGATAAGATCCCAAATCCCCCCGGCTGTCCCCTCCTGGCAGGGAGTTGTGCAGAGCCACAAGGTCTCCCCTGGGCTCCTTTTCATCTTCATTCTGTTTTGACATCGCTTCAAGTTTAGGGCTTTTTTGGAGACCTAGACTGCTTTTGGTGGAGTTTTGTGACTTCAGCCTCATCTCTCTTACACGTAAATCTATATTTATGAGCATTTTGCTTCTCAAAATCTGTGAAGAACCCTTGTACACCATAAAGTCCTTCCATCAACAGCCATGAGAGTATAAACTGTATTTTTTTCATTACTGTACTGACTGTAGGAGTTCAGTAACAGCAACACCATCAGTGTGAAGCCACACAGACACAACTCCTGTAGTGTTCTTTGTTAACTCCTCATTACAAATGTGAAGAAATCACTTAATTTCTGTGCCAGGACTATTTTAAGATAAAGCTTGGATGCTCAAGTGTCACAATCATCCCTACACTCTACAATTCATCTTTTAAATTTTTTGTCTTCTATTCATCTACACTGATGTTGGATGTTTGAAATCCACCGTTTTTTGTAACACCAACACTTCTCAAATTGTCTGCAGGCCTTGCAGGACTGTACCAAATATCTAACCCTGTGAAAAATCTGGATTCTGGGAGAAAATTAGCTACATTAGTAGTAAAAAGAAAGCGGCAATTTAATTAATTTGATAAAATATCTGTTTACAGGTGGAGGGGCTGCAGAAACATTTGAGATTGGAGTCAGAACAATGAGCTACTTGTGATTTTGAATAAAAAACCCGCCTGGGTAACCCAATCCTACATTGCAACCCTCAAATCACAGCCTAACATGAGCATTTGTCACCACCCTCATTCAGGAAGCATTTGCCACAACACTTGTGGCATGAATATTTATCAGTCAAGTGGGACTATTAACATTTCTGAGTCAGAAATAAATTGATCAAGATTATAGAGTGAGTCAATGCAGAGCCAGAAATAGCATTCACAAGGCCTGACTTTCAGCCCTGTGCTCAAACCACTACACAGGTTCCTTGAGGCATTTAAATGATGTAATTAATGTTTGTAATTTGAATCCCGGGATGGAAAATGCTGCGACAATGGCGGGGTTGGACAGACACAAAACCACATGTTAACAGAAGAGAAACAATGGCCATAAATTCCTGGGAAAAGCTTTTTGGACTGGAGTGCGATACAAAGGTTTTTCTTCTAGGAAAGGAAAAAAAAAAGTCAGTTGAAATCAAACAATTAACAAGACCCGTGCCAAGATAATCTCACTGGTTTATCTCATGGTTCCAAGGTGTTCTGAATGTTTGAAACAAGAAGGAAAGCTGTGGCTGCCCCTGGATCCCTGTGAGTGTCCCAGGCCAGGCTGGACAGGGCTGGGAGCACCCTGGGACAGTGGGAGGTGTCCCTGCCATGGCAGGGGTGGCACTGGGTGACTTTTAAGGTCTTTTCCAACCCAAACCATTCCGGAATTCCCTGGAGAGGGACTGGGGACAAGAGATGGAGGGACAGGACACAGGGAATGGCTTCCCACTGCCACAGGGCAGGGATGGATGGGATATTGGGAAGGAATTCCTGGCTGGGCTGGAATTCCCAGATTTGCTGTGGCTGCCCCTGGATCCCTGGCAGTGCCCAAGGCCAGGCTGGAGCACCCTGGGACAGTGGGAGGTGTCCCCAGGACAGGGGTGACACTGGATGGGATTTAGGGTCCTTCCAACCCAAACCATTCCAGGATTCTCAAGTCTAAACCATCCCATGATTACTTTTATTTTCTTTAATCAGTATTTCTGTTCCCCAAAGCTGAGAACGAGCCCTTTCCTGAGCTGGGCACACCCAGCATCCCCCAGCCCAGGGCTCTGCCCCGCACGCCTCGGCTGAACTCTTTGTACCGCACTAATCCACCCTGGAAACGCTTTTATAGCGTTTCATATTTAGCAACAACTGATCGCTGTTGATTCCGGAGGTGACTTCGAGGGACAGCGACCACACCTCGCCGTGACCCCTCGCGTTCCGAACCTTCCACCTCTTCACAGTTACGTTTTGCCTCCTAGTGGAGAGCCCCGGCTCAGAAAAGCTTTATTAAACCCAGCCAGGGTTGTTTTCCTGTTTGCAAAGGTTGAGGTGGTTAAAATCGGAGGGTGAAATTCACTGCGTAGAGAAACTGAATTCACAGTTTTTATTCTCTCCGTTGTGAAACAAACACTGGTTTTTATATCGCTGCTCATCTTTACAAGCCCAAACCAAGTTAAGGAAGGTGTTTGCTGCGGGCAAACAAACAGCTCCAGACACCCACAGTCACACACAGCACATCTCGATCCAAGAAACCAGTCCTGCCCTTTACAACAGCCATTTCCACGGGAAAGGGCAAAAGGAGGCACCTTTTAGTCAATAAAAGGAGTGTTTGACGTGAGCTAGGATGTTTTACACCTCTACAGCCCGAGGGGAAGAGCAGAACAGCAGCACGCAGGAAATTGCTTCCCAGCTCTGCTGCGCCTCAGAAGATGACAATAAAAAAAATCTGTGTTAAAGTATTGGTATTCCATCATCCATAGCCCTTCTCCAGGAGGGGAAACCCCACGGGTTTCTGTTTGTCAGCACTACCTGAGCTTTTTCCAGTCAGGTTGATAATAAAAGGAATTGTAGTAAAGCAATAAATGATGCTGTCCTCCCTGAACAGAGCAGGTGCTGCTGCATCTCCAGCGTGTTTTCCAGGCAGCAGCCCCGTCCTAGCAGGGAAGTGACAAAGGACTTGAGGCACAGGGCTGTGCTGCACCTGGGCATTGTGTCACTTGGATAAACACCTCACCCTGACCGGGAACTGGCGGCAGCAGTGACACTGCGGGTGTCACATTGCAGATCCAACCCGCCTCAAGGTGGCTGCTGGCATTTCAGTCCCATCAGCGGCTTCGGGACGGGAGGACAGGGAAGAAAATGCCTTCCCCGTGTTTGCTCTGGCATTCAGGGACTGGGAATTGTGGATTTGAACTGGTTTTACTGGGCACTGAGGAGGCTGCGTGGTTGGAGCAGCTGAAGGCAGTGAGCAGCACCGTCCTGCCTGGGACACGCTTGCCCAGGCACAGGGAAGAGATCACTCATTCAAAATCACCTGCAAATGCGGAAAAGGGGAGGGGCAGGAAAGAGCAGAAAAAGCATCCTGACAAAGCGTATTCTCTGCGGACTTTTATTAATAAAATAAACCATTTACAGCATGTATCAGTGGACAGTGTGCTTAGAGAACTCTCTAATGGACAGTGTGACAGCACAGGCAGGAGCTGGGTTTGGTGAGGACAAGTTAAACCTCAGATGACATCTCAAGGATCACCATTACCAACCATGCCAAACCCTCTCCCAAGGCGAGTTTTAACCCATCCCGGCAGGCCCAGCTGCGAGGGGGCTGTGCTGGAGTATTGCTCTAGGTGACCGCACCGCTCACTCGGTGCCGTCTGCAGCGCTCAGCTCGGGCTGGGGCTGTGCCGAGCACCTTCAGTGCATCCCTGGGGCTCTGCGTGGCACAGGAACAGCAGCCCCAATGCCACGGCTTCTCATTTTCCTTCCCAGTGCAGCATCGTTCAACCCACACCTTCACAAAGCGGGGTTTTACCAGCTCCACAGCAAAAGCATCTCATCACCTCTGTGCCCTCATGGTAAATAAAGAATAAACCTCGGCCCTGGAAAGAGCTGCACATGTGATTAACGTTACTCAAGGAGTTGTTGAACTGTTGGGAGAGCCTGGTTGCTGGAGTAAAATTAGTCACATGCTACTAAGGAGGAGTAGGGCCCGCTCGTTTATTCACCCACTGGAAAACAGCTGCTGGCCCTGGGGCAGTTCAGTTGTTTTACAAGGCTAACAGGTGAAAAAAAGAAAAAAAAAGGTAAAATCCTTACAAAGGCTCATGGTCAGGCATGCATGGTACAAGACAAATACTGTATTTAAGAGAACTGGATTAATAAATATTAGAATTTTTACATTTTCAAACCACTGCACAAGGACTTAAAAAAAAACGGAAGAGTGATTGCAATAGTAGTTTTGTTAACAACCTCTAACCCAGCCAAAATTTTACAGCAGAAACAGTATCTCAGTTGATCAAATCATAATGTCATTTTAATAACTACCTCTAAGCCACAGAAATAATTAAATACAAGTAACTCAAAAGTGAAAATTCTCCCAGTCAAGGTAAATTTCACCATGAATTCAAACTTCACCGAACATTTCCATGAAGGAAGAGCAAAACCTAAAAGCACATTTAGCAAAAATATCTGGAAGTAAAAACTCATGAGCCTTATAAAGCATCAATATCTAGTTCATCTTTGGATAAGCCTTATGTGCTGAAGAGTTGAAATCTCTCACATCACTATGAACACTTATTTCATGCAGCTTCTGTACTCCACGTGTTTGGCTCCTCGCACCAGCGAACATTTCTGTAAGTGCAGGAACTTTTGCAAAGCCAAAAGCCAGAAGAAAACACTTGCATGGTTAAAACTACATTTCCAGTTAGCAATAAATACAGAAAATCGAGCAGCAGAATGCAGTGCAGTCATTAGCTATGGAACCATGGTGCTGGTACTACAGAATAGCACACAAGAGCTCAGACAACTTCTCACAAAGCCACGGGGGACTTGGTGCTCTAAACAAGGCATTAAAGGTATTTCATCCTAAAACAAGGCATTGAAGAAACCAGAGGACGAAACTAAACATTAAGACATCAGTTCCCATAAAACCGGAATTTAAAACCTGAAGATTCTATTCCCTTTTTTTCTGATTAAAGCAACAGGTTAAAAAGAGGAGCATTTGAGGACACAGGGAGTGACTGCTCAGATGAAAACCTGACAGCAGTTGTGGTGCCAAGATGGAAGTGGTCACACACGGGCTGGTGCTCAGGTTACTCAGGAGTGAATGCAGGTACCTGTGAAATCCCTCCCTCTCGTCATTCCCATGAAAAATAATTAATACTGGTTAAAATCATTACAAAAAACATCATTTTATTTTCATGCATCTAAGGTAAAACACAGAGTATTTGTATAAAGAGGTAGATTAAAAAAAAAAAAAAAAAGAAAACAGATTCTCCATTCTTTGTCACTTTTATTCAGTAGTTTGTTTGTTTTTTTCCTTATTTTCTCTTTTTTTTTTGGTGCCAGACATGGCAAGGAGTGATTACAGTCAACTGTTTATTAAAACATTTGTTGCAACACAGACCCCCTTTACCACTGACCCCAAACGGACCCATTTTATGTGCTTTATTTTGTTTATTTTTTTTTTCCATACACCACCACCGAGGCGAGGTGGAGGGGGACGAAGGGGGAAGGGGGGAGTCCAGGAGGCCAGAAGGAGGAGGAATGCTACAAGCCACAGCAAGAATGAGCTGTATTTAATAAAAAAAGGGGGCCACGAATGATACAGTAATGAGGTTACACAATTAAATCCCATAGCATGATTGAAGGCTTTCCCTGTGTCTGACGTCATCACAATGGAAGGCATAAAAAGTGGAGTAAACTGATGTTGAGACAGTCCAGTCTAGTCCATTAGGCAAGATGGTGCAAGTAGTCATTTAAATTAAAAAGTGCCCTATCCTCACCTAAATGGCTAGCAGGCATGGAGACAACAGAGCCACAGAGCCTTCTCCATGGAGCTATAAAAGTGTGTTGTCATATGGCACATTTTTAAACACTGGAAAGGGGTGCCATAATGGACCTCTCACTTGCTTTCATTACAGGTACAAATGCTAGATTCAACTATTTCAACTATGCAGGAAGTGACTCTTCAGTTAGGAATGCCAACCCTAATTCATCTTGTCTTGAAATATATACAAGTTGTTTGTGGTAGCTACAGCGATGATGTTCTCCTTGGGGTGCCAGGCCGTGTGCAGGATCTTCTTGTTGAAGTCTAAGCTGTCGACGCTGATCTCGTCCTTCTTTCTCTTGCCGCTGGCGCACACCTTGCGCGGCTTCAGCACCGTGCGCGGTTTGTTGTTCTCCCGCGACGCCTCCAAGGTGATGTCTCGCTTCGTGTTCCTGTCAAACATCCTGAAGAAGTTGTTGTAGGATCCTGTCATGACAATGCTGCGCAGAGGGGGAAGGAAGGAAGAGGTCAGTGGGGAATTCCTTCTCCTTTTAGCAAGCTGGAGGATCCCAAGTCAGAATGAAGGGAAAGGAGGTGGCCTCACCCACACCTGCGACAGCTACAGGGAAGCAGGTGCTACAATATACATTTAGAACCTCCTCCAAATTAATTTTATACATTTAGAACCTCCTCCAAATTAATTTTATACATTTAGAACCCCCTCCAAATTCATTTTCCTTCCCTGGGCCCTTTGAGGTATCCATGCCCTCAAATGTCATTATTTAATTTGCACGTGGAAGGTCCCAAGTCAGAGCACACAAATGGAAAGGAGGTGGCCTCACCCACACCTGCTACAGCTAAAGGGAAGCAGGTACTGCAATGTTTTATACATTTAAAACCTCCCCAAAATACTTTTTCCTTCCCTGGACCTTCAGAGGTATTTTGTTATTCATGTCCTTGAATGTCATTATTTAATTTGCAAGCTGGAGGGTCTCAAGTCAAATCATACAAATGGAAAGGAGAAGGCCTCACTCACACCTGCTACAGCTGAAGAGAAGCACCTACTGGAATATTTTATTAATTTAAAACTTCCCCAAAACACATTTTTTTCTTCCCTAGGCCCTTTGAGGTATTTTGTTATCTATGAACCTCAAAGGTATTTTGTTATCCATGCCCTCAAATGTCATTATTTAATTTGCTTTTCACACACACAGGAGAGATCCAACAAACCCCAAACACATCAGATTTTTAGCAATGTGATTTTAGTGACACACAAGTTGTGTGAATTTAGGCACTAAGCAACACATCTAGTTTGTGAAAATCCTTTACAGCTCCTGATTCTGCATCAGCTGCTCAGTAAGAAAAATACACGTACAAGTTTCCCTGTCCTTCCTTTGCCTCAAAGAATATTTGAGCAGACAGATGCCAAATTAAAAAAAATAAATAAAACCCGCCATGTCTGACAGCACTGACAGGGAACCAACGAGCTGCTTGAAATGCAGCAAATCAGCATTTAGTGACATGATTAGCACAGAAGCAAGAGCTGTCCTAAGTGGTGTTAAAAAGGAACATTCCTGCAAGGTTTTCCCATGAGTTCCCCTGGAGATGTGGTGCAGATTCCTACAGAGCTAATAATGCACATGTTAAAGTGCATTAAAGTCTGCTGAAGTTGTCCAAACCCAGGTATTTGAGGTTCACTGCCCATTTTAAGAAGAACTTGGCAAGGTCTGAAGTGAGAAGGGATAAGAATTCCACTTGCCTGTCTGATCCATTCCAGCAGCACTCAAACTTGTCGAAGATGCAATCGTTCTCATACAGCGAGCAGAGTTTACTTCTGAGGTATTCGTGCACCTGCAAAAAGGGAGCAGAGCAACTGAGTGAGCATTCCCAGCCTTCCCAGACTGTTCCAAAAGCAAGGAATTGCTGAACCTGACACTGCTCACAAGAGCTCTTTCTTATAAAAAACCCAGTAATTTTCAGTGGCAGCTAAAAATGTTTTATGAAAAGGAAATGTTACACCTCCTGTTTTCTTCAGGAAATAAAAGAGAACATAAACACAGCCAAAGACTCCTCATGGTTCTCATGGCTGGAGATCACCTCTCCACCTCCCAAATTATTCCCACTGGGTAAGAAAAGCTTTTTCAGTCCCAAACACAGGTTTGGGTTCTGCCACCACCCTGCAAACACCAAGATCTTTCAGTAGGAGTGTGGAATCCCCAAACCTCAGGGATGCTCTGCCTCAATCTAAACACAAAACTTTCACTGCCACATCAAGACCATCAGTAAGACTCAGCCTCTATCCAAGTTTTTTAATTTCCAACACATGTGATTTTCACCCAATACCTGGTATGTTTCCACAGGTCTATTTTCCATATTTAAATCCCAGATCTTCACTGACAGATAATCTCTAGTCATCATATACCGACCACTATGGCTAAATTTGACATCAGATATGGAAGAGATGATTTCGGAGAAAAATGATCTGTTGCTAGGATCTTCTGGTTCTTCAAACACTGCAAGAAAATAACACAGGCATTTCAGGAGGTAAGTTTGTGTCTCTTTGACACAAGATACACCCAAATTACTTAACATTGTCTCAAGAACCTTTCCACCTTGTGTTACTCTGTGTTATATAAAATAACTTTCAAGGAGAAAGATTTGTAATACAGTTGTCATACTTTCTTATTGTAGCAAGCCAAGGTCAACTTCTAATAAATGAATTATTTGCTAATTTGTGAAGTCTTGATTCACACATGCAACATTTCCAGCATCAAGCACAGACCAAATGGCCTTTAACCACCCAAAGTCTGCAAAAAACCCATTCCTGGTGTCTAAACAGAAGCTGCTACTCATTTTATTCACTGCTTTGACTCCAGAAAAACATAAACACAATTGTAAGGTTTATTTAGATTTGAGGCTTTAGATCTGCTCAATTTACTACAGGAATTTATATACCAATAATACCTATCAATATACTTACTACAGGAAAACCCATTCCTGGTATCTAAATAGAAGCTGCTACTCATTTTATTCACTGCTTTGACTCCAGAAAAGCACAAATATAATTTTAAGATTTATTTAAATTTTAGGCTTTAGATCTGTTTAATATACTACGGGAATCTATATATCAATATCTATCAATATACTACAAGAAAAACCACTCCTGGTGTCTAAACAGAAGCTGCTACTCATTTTTTTCACTACTTTTACTCCAGGAAAACATAATTTTAAGGTTTATTGAGATTTGAGGCTTTAGATCTGTTCAATATACTACAGGAATCTATCAATATACTACAGAAAAAACCATTCCTGATGTCTAAACAGAAGCTGCTACTCATTTTATTCACTACTTTTACTCCAGGAAAACATAATTTTAAGGTTTATTTAGATTTGAGGCTTTAGATCTGTTCAATATACTACAGGAATCTATATACCAATATCTATCAATATACTACAGGAAAAACTATTCCTGGTATCTAAATAGAACCTGCTACTAATTCTATTCACTGTTTTTACTCCAGAAAAACATAATTTTAAGGTTTATTGAGATTTTAGGCTTTAGATTGTTCAATCTACTACAGGAAAAACCATTCCTGGTAACTAAATAGAAGCTGCTACTCCTCATTTTATCCACTACTTTTACTCCAGAAAAATATAAATACAATTTAAAGGTTTATTTAGATTTGAGGCTTTAGATCTGTTCAATCTACTACAGGAATCTATATATCAATATCTATCAATATACTACAGGAAAAACTATTCCTGGTGTCTAAACAGAAGCTGCTACTCATTTAATTCACTACTTTTACTCCAGGAGAACATAATTTTAAGGTTTATTTAGATTTGAGGCTTTAGATCTGTTCAATATACTACAGGAATCTATCAATATACTACAGAAAAAACCATTCCTGATGTCTAAACAGAAGCTGCTATTTATTTTATTCACTACTTTTACTCCAGGAAAACATAATTTTAAGGTTTATTTAGATTTGAGGCTTTAGATCTGCTCAAGATACTACAGGAATCCTACACAAACCCACACAGCCAATGCAGAGTTTGATATGATCTAACAGCAAACGTCCCGTGGCACAGGGAGCTGCTGAAGGCAGCACTCACACTTTGAGTGTCTGTCACACAGGGCTGATGCCCTCATGTCACACAGGCGAATGGTGCCTTTACTGCTGCTGTAGACAAACGTGCTGCAGCTGTTGGGGTGGAACTCTGCAGCTGTGATCACCTCTGTCAGCTCCTCCATGTTGGCAGGCTTGATATCTACAATATCTGCAGCAGCTTGTTAAGGAATCGCCTGCAGTGAAATGAGTTTTTTCCCCCGAGGTGTTTTTTAGTTTTAGACGCTTTCAGAAATGCTGCTCCAGACTTGTGGGAGCCAGGCACAACCCAGGGAAGAGTTAAAACCACGATTTGTCTCCAAAGCAAGGTGGTAACATCACATTCTGTATCAATTTCCAGATAATTCTTTCAGCACCAAAAACCTGCTTCAGTTTTGCTCCACTCCAGCAGTAATTAATTCTATACTACAAATTATCTCCCACCGAACTTTATTTTGCTTAAATTCTAATTAAATTTTAATTATACTACATTATAAAATGCTATTTTGTATTAAAAACTTGACACAGGTGTGGCTGCTCCACCCCTGGAAGTGTCCAAGGCCAGGCTGGAGCAACCTGGGATAGTGGAAGGCATCCTGCCCACCTGGATGAACTTTAATGTCCCTTCCAAACCAA
>VWYN01023845.1:7203-69758 GCA_013400075.1 Hippolais icterina
AGGTGTCCCTGCCATGGCAGGGGTGGAAGCAGGTGTAGCTGTGGTTTTTCTGGTTTTTGATGTCTTTTCTCATCCTCAGCTGTTTGGACAAGGCACCAGGCCTGAGGGGGGAAGTTTCAGAGCAGTTTCTGTATCTGGCTTCCCTCTGGAAGTTGGGAACAACAACCAGTTAAAGTTGAGCAACTTCCAGCCAGGAAGTCTCCATGGCTACCAGGGCTGTTTTCTAGGGACAGTGCAAAATTGGGACGTGGAAATATTGCAAAGATTCCTTGTGTCTTGTGCGTAAAGACACAAGAAACTCCATAAAGAAATCAGCATTTTTATTTAAAAAAAATTATAAAAACACAGGCTGGGATGGGGGAGTGTTACACAGAATTAGGAACAGTCCCTGGATCTGGTGTGATACCATCACCATCCTGATGTTTTCTCCTGGGATTTCCCTGCTCTATCCCACAGCAGTGTGGTTTCCATCCAGGTCATTATAAAACTTTCAGTCAGCTGCTCTTTGGCATAAGGCACTCAGGAATTGTTCTGGGAAAAACCTGGGAAGTTTTAATAGGAGCATGTGCTATGATGCCTTAGGATTTCAGCTTTTATATTTTCNCAGTCCCTGGATCTGGTGTGATACCATCAGCATCCTGATGTTTTCTCCTGGGATTTCCCTGCTCTATCCCACTCAGTGTGGTTTCCATCCAGGTCATTATAAAACTGGCAGGCAGCTGCCCTTTGGCACGAGGCACTCAGGAATTGTTCTGGGAAGAACCTGGGAAGTTTTAATAGGAGCATGTGCTATGATGCCTTAGGATTTCAGCTTTTATATTTTCCATCTATTTGTGACCCTGCAGTTCTTTAGTGCAGAACTCCAAACTCCACACACAGTGGGAGCTGCTGCTTCCCCACTTTGGGCAGACACAGCAATTCCTCTCCAGGCCTGGCAATCAAGGACACCTCACTGCCTCAGGCCTGAGAGATGGAAACAAAAGGGAGTTGAGGCAGCAAACTTGGGGTGAATGACTTCATTACCTGGAGCTGGAATTGGGAGATGAGCCCCAAAATGCAAATGGACCAAACTGATCAAAGTGTGCAAACCCGTGACCCGGGGTCCATTTTTGGGTGCAGCCCCGGGGGGGCTTTGTGTGCCCTAAATGTACCTGAAGGCCCTTCAATCAATAGAACAGCTTTTTATTCCCTGAATTCTGTCTGACCTCTGTTTTTAGGTAGCCCCAAAAGGCATCAGCTTTTGGGACAGGTTCCAGAGTCCTTCCCCACTCAGAGCATCCCAAAGAGCTCTCCCTGCTGCCCCAGGGTGTTTGCCATGCTTTGTGCAGGGATCACTTGGTGGCTGACAGAAGCCCTGGTGACAGAATGGGCCCTCTCCAAGTTTTAGGGCTGATCTCTTGTGCATGAATCGGGTTTCTGTTTGAATTTTGGCCCTCTGCAAAGCTGGCTGCTCATTTTGCTAAGGCAAACCCAGAATACTAAACAGGTAATTAATTTCTGTTCTTTGCCAGGAGTCAAAAGGCAGTGTTCCCCAGGCATTGAAGGACTCTCATGAAGCTGAGCATTTAAAAAATATATAAGCAACACATTGCTAGAATTTGTATGCAAATAACATAACCAAGTATCACTGATATTCACAATTTGTTTTATTAGCGCCTGTGTTTTTCTTCTGGCTCATTTAAAAATGATCTTTGTGGTGCAGTTGTGTTTGCTAAGAGGCTACAAAGCTCTCTAATGAGGTCGGGATGTCTGACTCACTTGTACCAGAGCAGTTCCCTTCTTGCAAGTTGAAAAGAGTGAGCCAAGCAGGATTAGGGGAGGGCACTGCCCCCAGGGGTGAAATGAGACCTCTGTGCTTCCCTGGGAGCAATAACAGGGAGATGAACAGAGTCATTCCAGACTGCCCCAAAGCACCCTCATGGTCTCATGCTGGATCTTTGGTCCTGTCCTGGGTTACACTGTCAGCTGTGCCCACAGTCTGTATTCCATCCCCATCCCCAGGAGCTGCTGGAACCAGCTGGGGCAGTGTTTCCCTTCTCTCCTGTCCATGCCCAGCAATGCCGTGCCCATGGCTCATGGGGAACTCCCTGCGGGAGCCATCTCTGGTTCATGGGCCAGCAAGGAGCCCCTGCAGGGCTCAGAGAATGAGATCAGCCCAGGGGGAGATGCTCTGCCCAGGGGGAGGAGCCAAGCATTCCCACCTGGATAGAATCTGGGATTTGGGACAGCACAGGGAGCCCTGACCCACTGGACTCCCAGAGGACAAGAGCTGCCAGAGCTTTCTACAGGATCACTGCTTGGACAAGAGCATTTCATCTGAACTGCCACCACCCTGACTAACAGGGTGTCAGGTGGTGTTCTGACTCTGTCAGTGTTTTTTTTGTACTATTGCTTTTATTTGACTTTATTTTACTTTATTTTCTTTTCCTCTTATTAGATTGTATTTCTGACTTGGAGTCTCACTGGTTTTGCTGTCAAACCAGCACAGGTCCTGGCTGTATTTTTGTGTTGAAGGAGGAGAGAAAGGGAAGGGGCTGTGGCCAAGCAGCTCTTTGGAGCACAGCGCCTCTTCTCTGCTCAGCTCATGAAAGAAAAAACTGTTTCCAGTCAAAAAGAGAGATCTTGGGGAGCTCCAGGCAAGCTGGGCACTAAAAGAAGCCCATGGAAGCAGAGCAGGAATCCTTGAGCTCCGTGATGAGGGAAATCTCAGGCTGACTCAGGCCAAGGCTGTGAGCTGAGCTGTTCTCTGCTACTCCCAGCGAAGGAGTGGAGAGGTGCAAATAAAGATAAATCACCTTGTTACAGGGCCAGAGTGTGTAATTAAGGACTCCAGCCCTCTGAAAAGGGGAATTAAAGACTCTGGGCTGAAGGAGGACTTCTTGTCCAACACACAACATTGAAAAAGTCATTAGGAGCTGTCCTGGAGAGGAGCTCAGCCCCTTGCTCTGATTCCAACCTGATTTGGTTTTCCCAGTAAATCTTCCCGAACATCTGCCTGCTCCTCACCATCTGAGCTGCTACAGAGCCACCAGGCATGTGGGATTTGGGAGGATAAAAGAGATTTGGAAGCCCTAGACCTGCCTGTGCCCAACTTTCTGCAATATTTTTCTGAGCTGAGCGAGAGGAGCTGACAAGATGAAGCTCAAGTCGTCCCAGAGGGTCTGTAAAACCAGGAGTTTTTACAGGAAAATCACAACTAAAAGAACCCACACTTGTTTTGCTTCTCAGTTTCGATGGCAGGCTGCTGTTTCTGAGGATGTGTTTCCACGTGCTTCACACTCAGGATGGCATTGACGTCCTCCAAGTGTACGTGGGTATTTTTAGGGCCGTATTTTTTAATCCAAAAAAATGCTCCAGTAGGCATTCGTAGCCCCCCTTAGCAAAACCTGCAGCTAAAGAAGAAGGCAGAGGCGCTGCTGAGAGGCAGCATCACTCCAAGCCCGTGTGTTCAGGAAGCACAGCAGAATTTAAGCCAAACCCAGCTTCTCTCTCACCATTTTAAAGCAGTAAATGTCAGCAGAGCTTGGCAGCTGTCAATAGAAAGCGTTTCCCCTTTCACACTGGTCGTTATTGGAGTTTTATGCACACTAAATTATTTATTAATTTGCCTTAATAGAAAGGAAATTGTCTTTTTAAACCCCCACTAAATATCTGATGGAATATATAAACTGAGTTATGTCCAATATTGATCTGATCTTGTGTATATACACCGACTTCCAGTCACTTAAAATTAATATAATTGACTGCAGAAGTGCCAGGCACGTTCCTGGAAGGCAGATTAATGATCTGGTGAAGTGATCAAGCACTCGGTGGCTTTTGGCTGATAAATCATTTCAGCTCCTTGCCACGTAGGGCATTTAATTATGGTTATTTAAGCACTGTTGACTGTTGTGCCGTTGTATAAACTAAAACAATCAAAACATTAACCTGAGAGTGGGGTTGGAAATTATTGTGCCCACAGCCTTGCAGCTCCTGTATGAGCAACGCTGTCAGTTCAACTGGGATTAATTTGGCTTTTTGAAGAAGTCTCAAATATTTCAGAGAACTTATTTAGCTGTTTTCGGGCGTTACTAAATATTTTTATTTAGTATTTCTCTGCACACAAAGCAGAGTTTCAGGGTTATGGAGCAATACCCAGGCTGCCCAGGGAAGCTGTGGAATCACAGTCCCTGGAAGGATTCAAAAAAGGCACTGGGGAATGTGGTTTTGTGGTGGATTTGGCAGTGCTGGTTGAACTTGATGGGCTTAGAGGGCTTCTCCAGCCCTCCATGTTTATATCAAATCAGGAATGGAATAAATCCATCCTGTTCCACTGGAGCAGCTGGGAGAAAAAGCTTCCCTGGGGATCCCACATCGGATCCCCTGCAAGTGCAACTGAACCTGTTGTTCTCTGGCTGCTCAGGCATGAATTTGGGGGCGTTCCATTATCTTCCTAATATTCTTCTTTGTCAGGGTCCCTTGCAGTGAGAAACCTTGCAGTGGAACCACAGGCTAACCGGTTTTAGCCCAGAAATAGTAATTTAAACCTGAAGCCCCAAACAAGATTCTTTCCTTCCCACTGGAAATCATTTTATCTGCAGAGCAGGGCTGGCAGCAGGTTTGGCTCTTCCCCAGGGAGAACCTGCCTGTGTTGGAAATAGAAAATCCTCCTTCCTCCCTGATTTCTGCATTCACACTTGGAAAAATTGCCTGCCTGCTTAATTCTGCTGTTTTCTTTGTGCTAATCTCCACCTTGGAAGGACTTTTAAGGGGGTTCAGAGGAATGAGAGGTTGATACCAGCAGGCTGAGCCAAACAGGCTCTGATTTTTGGTGTTTTAATAATAAATGAGATGAAATAGGGCTGGTGGCTGCAGCAGCAGCTTTGGGAGGTCAGAGGGAGCTTGAGATGCTCCCATTGTTGCAGAACCCCACCTGATCACTCTTCCAGGGCTTTCCCTGGCTCCAACACCCTGCCCTGCTCCCAGAATTGCGTGGGCAATTATTGGGTGGGCTCGGAGCAAGCTGGTGGGGTGGGAGGTGTCCCTGCCATGGCAGGAGGTTGGGTTTAGATCAGCATTAAAGTCTGTTTGAGCCAAAATCATTGCAGTTCTGCCACTTTTTGGGTTTTGGAGGGAAAACCAGAGGAATTGCTGAAGGCAAGGGAGAATTTTTCCCCCACAAACCACAGAGGTGCTGCTGGAATTCCTTTTGAGATGAGACGACCATTACATAATTTTGCCAGGTTTTTGGGGGGAATTGTTTGTTTTTATGGAGTAACCAAGGTGCCAGGGCAGCTGATGCTTTAAATTTTAACTTTCATGTTTTTAAGATTCTGTGCTGCCCAGGGGTGCAGCTCTGAGCTCACAGTCAGTGTCACTCAGCTCTCTGCACACAGCAGGGACACAAAACAAATCCTTGTCCTGCTGCACACCAAGGACAACTTTCAGCCCAACAGCACCAACAAGGGTGGCTGGAGGGAGGAACAAGAAGGATGGGAGCTCACAGCCTGGAGCTGGGATTGGACAATGAAACCCCAATGTGCAAATGGAGCAAAACTGATCAAAGTGTGAGACCTTGTGGCCGTTTGTCCATTTTGTGACCACTTTGGGTCCACCTTGGGTGTAGCCCTGGCCAGGCCCTGTTCTGCCCAAGGTGTCCCCTAAAGGCCTTTCAATAAATCCCAACTTTATTCTCCAGCTCTGTGCAGTCTCTGTTCCAGCTCAGCCTTCCCAAGGCATCACAGCCATTGGGAGGCTTTTCCCACTGCCTCAATCCCCTGTTGGAGCCAGGACTCTCCCTGGCTCAAGGACTCAAGGACTTCCTGACCCTGGTGTCTCCACACAGCCACTGCCACTCTCCTCAGTGTCCCTGTGTGTGGGAGTGGTGGCCTTGGGTGACCCTCAGTGGTGGCACTGGGCTGTCCCTGGCTGTCACATCAGGGGGAAGAGGGGCTGCTCCTCAGCAGCCCATGGGCAGGGAATGTTCTCATGGAGCTCCTCTCCATGGGAAAGCAAGCACTGAACAGTTCAAAAGGCACCCACTAATTAAATTAGGCTTAATTATTGACCTGCGAGACTTAATTTTCTGTTTTCATGTTCTAGTCTGAGTGGAGAAATAGAAATATAAATACAAATAAGCCAAAAAGGCCATGCCACCATGAATTTGCTCAATTTTGGGAGTCCAAAGCTGCTGAGGTTGGCCAGGAGCTTTGGAGGGCACCAGGGAGGGAGGCTGGGATTGAAAAGGAGTCTGGCAGTGAGGCCTCAGAATGGGTTTATTTGGTGATGTCTTACGTATCAAATCATGGATATCTTTGCATAACCTTTTGCTGAATATGATTTTATAATATTTATGCTAGAAATGAGCACTTGGCACTTAGGTCCTGGTGATATCAAGGTTGTCTCTGACTCTACTGGGGACCCTTCTAGGGTCTGGCAGTGAGGCCTCAGAATGGGTTCATTTGGTAATGTCTTACATGTCAAATCATGGATTTCTTTGCATACCCTTCTCCTGAGCATGATTTTATAATATTTATGCTAGAAATGAGCACTTGGCATTTTGGTCCTGGTGATATCAAGGTTATCTCTGGCCCTTCTGGGGTCTGGCACTGAGGCCTCAAAATGGATTTATTTAGTGATGTCCTATGTATCAAATCATGGATTTCTTTGTATAACCTTTTGCTGAATACAATTTTATACCATTTATGATAGAAATGAACACTTAGCACTGTGATCCTGGTGATATCAAGGTTATCTCTGACCCTTCTGGGGTCTGGCAGTGAGGCTTCAAAATCTGTTTATTTGGTGATGTCTTACACAGTAAATCATGGATTTCTTTGTATAACCTTTTGCTGAATNAGATATGGCAGTGAGGCCTCAAAGTGGGTTTATTTGGTGATGTCTTACACAGTAAATCATGGATTTCTCTGCATAACCTTATGCTGAATAGAATTTTATACCATTTATGCTAGAAATGAGCACTTGGCATTTTGGTCCTGGTGATATCAAGGTTATCTCTGGCCCTTCTGAGATATGGCAGTGAGGCCTCAAAGTGGGTTTATTTGGTGATGTCTTACATGTTAAATCATAAATTTCTTTGCATAACCTTCTGATGAATACAATTTTATACCATTTATGCTAGAAATGAGCACTTGGCACTTAGGTCCTGGTGATATCAAGGTTATCTCTGGCCCTTCTGGGGTCTGGCACTGAGGCCTCAAAATGGATTTATTTAGTGATGTCCTATGTATCAAATCATGGATTTCTTTGTATAACCTTTTGCTGAATACAATTTTATACCATTTATGATAGAAATGAACACTTAGCACTGTGATCCTGGTGATATCAAGGTTATCGCTGACCCTTCTGGGGTCTGACAGTGAGGCCTCAAAATGGGTTTATTTGGTGATGTCTTACACATTAAATCCTGGATTTCTTTGTATAACCTTCTGCTGAATAGAATTTTATACCATTTATGTTAGAAAAGAGCACTTGGCACTTCAGTCCTGGTGATATCAAGGTTATCTCTGACCCTTCTGGGGTCTGGCAGTGAGGCTTCAAAATCTGTTTATTTGGTGATGTCTTACACAGTAAATCATGGATTTCTTTGTATAACCTTTTGCTGAATATGATTTTATACCGTTTATGCTATAAAAGAGTACTTGGCACTTCAGTCCTGGTGATATCAAGGTTATCTCTGACTCTACTGGGGACTCTTCTGGGATCCTTCTGGGGCCTGGCAGTGAGGCCTCAGAATGGGTTCATTTGGTAATGTCTTACATGTCAAATCATGGATATCTTTGCATAACCTTCTCCTGCATACAATTTTATCCCATTTATGCTAGAAATGAGCACTTAGCTCTTAGGTCTTGGTGATATCAAGGCCATCTCTGACCTGTCTGGGGGCCCTTCTGGGGTCTCGCAGTGAGGCCTCAAAGTGAGTTTATTTGGTTATCTCTTACACAGTAAATCCTGGATTTCTTTGCATAACCTTCTCCTACATACCATTTAATACTATTTATGCTAGAAATGAGCACTTAGCGCTTTGGTCCTGGTGATATCAAGGTTATCTCTGACTCTACTGGGGACTCCTCTGGGGTCCTTCTGGGGTCTGGCAGTGAGGCCTCAGAATGGGTTCATTTGGTGATGTCTTACACAGTAAATAATGAATTTCCTCACATAACCTTCTGCTGAACATGATTTTATACCATTTATGCTAGAAATGAGCACTTGGCGCTTCAGTCCTGGTGATGTCAAGGTTATCTCTGACCCTTCTGGGGTCCCCACAGAGATCTCCCTGCTGGAGTTAATGTGCTGAACTAAAGATTACAAATTACAATTAAACATTTGATAATGGGGGAAAAAACATCTCAGATCCATCTTGGGGTGGACTGGAATCAAGGAGGCCAGACAGGAACGAGGGGCTCTGTCTCCTTTTCTGCTGCTTGGGGTCAGTCTTTCATGGCTTCTCCTAAATGGACTGGGAATTCCTGCTGTAAGCAGGGGGAGGAGCTGTAAAAAGAGCGTGACTTTTGCTAAAATGTCATTGCAAGCTGTTCCTGGAGGAGGAATGAGGGAAAACAACGCCGTGGTGTGCGAGGCACTGCGATGCCTTTGTTCCGTGCCAGCACAGCTCCCAGAGCCCGAGCAGGATTTCAGCCCTGCTGCAGTGACATTTGTAAATGAGAACATGGCAAGGGCCGAGTTTGGCCAGGATAAAATGCTCTTGTTAAGGGTGGGGGTTAAAAAAAAAGGGTGAAAAAAATCTGGCTTAATGGAAAAGGGGAATCAGTCCAGGGGGAAAAAAATATAAAAAGGTTTAAGAAGCAAAACAGAATTTGGAAAGAGCAGAGCACGGATGCCAAATCACACAGGAGAAAGGGTCTTACAGAGGTAGAATGAGAGGGGCTGGGAGGGAAGGGACGGGGAGAGGGGGGAAACAGCTTCTGGAATGGCACAGAGGCTTAGAAAGCTAAAATGAAAACAAAAGGCCAAGGGGGAACATTCACATGGATATAAGGAAGAATGAATAGCTGCAAGGCATTTGAAGAATGCCTCTTACAGTCTCTGAACTGAGGATCCTTTTAAATTTGTTTGTTATGAATTTTACCCTATGTCCTGTTTTGCTGTTTGGTACGAGGCTGTTGTGTGGGAAATACAGCCCCCGTTTCGGGGAGCTGCCATTCTTTTCTGGGATTTCATGGATCTTAGCACTGCTTAATGTCTCCTTTCATTCTGCTGAGGAAGTGACAGATTGACTGGGGGCGTCTTTGACCCCCTGTTTGAGCACGACGTCCCTCTGTGCTGTAACAAGGGCAAACTCCGAACCACAAATTTTTAAAAATGCGATTTGGGAGAGCAAGAGGAACAGCAGAAACAAACCCTGTCCCAGCACAAACCCTCAGCAGCAGCTGGTCAGGAGTGGGGGCAGAGGTGAGCTGTCACCTTTGCTTTTCCCTCTCCACCTCTTTCTGCCTCCTGCCTAATGAGGCACCGGCTATTTGTGAGCACAGAACTGCTCAGGCAGAGCTGGGGGTGTGCTGGGAGCTGCCAGGGCTGTCAGCAAGGCTGGAAGGCAATGCCAGCACACCCATCCTGGAGGCCAGGGTACACCTGGCCTGTCAGAGACACCCTGAGCTCCACCAGGTTCCTCCTCCAGGGGGAAACACCTGAGGCTTGGTTTGTGGCTGTCACAGAGGGGTTTGCAGCCTGTTCCCATCAGAGGAGAGGGGCCAGGTGGGGCTCCTGCCCTCAGGCATGGATAGAGGGACTGTCCAACAGCCTGTGTGTTATAAACGACAATTCTCCAATCTTTCGCTTAGGAAATGTATTGGAAAATGACAAAATGAAAATCAAGCAGAGCCACAATCAAAATTCTGTTCTGACTCTGGGTATTAGAGCTGGGTGAACCACAGACACGGCCTCTCCAGTACCAGTGTCCCACAGGTCACACCAGCAGTGTCCCAAAGCCAGTTCTTACACTGTTCTTTGTCCCGAGGCTGTCCATTGTTCAGTCCAGGTTTTGGATATGCAGAGAGGTTTCTTTTTTCTGAGGTTTGCTTGATGAGCAGAGTTCTGGGAAGGTACACTTGTCTTGATTACATCTTCTTGGGCAGGGCAGTGGGATGTATGTCCTTGATGAGCAGATATGATTCTTATCTGGTGTTGATGGCTGAGTCATTGGCTTCGCCCAGTTCCATCAAAGTCCTACTACACCCCTGCATTGTGCTGCAAAATACCTTCTCTTTTGGGTTTCTGCAAAATATCTTCTCTTTTGGGTTTCTGCAAAATACCTTATCTTTTGGGTTTCTGCAAAATACCTTCTCTTTTGGGTTTCGGGAGGAGGATGGTATAGTTCTTGCTCATTCAACCGTGAACAAAATTTGTACAGGGGGTAGCTAAGGGATACAGTTTGTTTTAACCACGTACATCATTGCTTGAATAAAACACAAATTAACCATATATATATAACATGTGGAATGATGGAGTGATCTCCTGGAGCTTTGGCTGCTCCACACATTGGTGGGCTGGAGCACATTCCTGTGCTCCACATCACCATCATTCACCAGCTTCCGTTCCTTGCCTTGCACAAACCTTCCAGTCCTGTGTTGGGACAGCAGAGGTTTTTCCAAGGAATATTTCTATTTTTTGGTCCTGCCGTGCTGGAAGGATGTGGGACACAGCTTCAGGGCACCCTGCACCCCTTCTCCATCCTTCCAGGCATGTTGTCTCATGGTGGAGAGTGGAGATTTAGATAGAAATGGAATTCTTGACATTTTTCTCTCTTAATGGGGATGGGAAGCCGTGTCTTCCAACACTATATATTAAAAAAACCCAAAGGCTTTGACTGGCAATATAATTATAGCCTGGATTAATTATTAACTTATTGCATTTTCTGTCATCATTTGATGTTGACTTACAAGAGCTGGATGTGCCTGCAGTGGCTGGGAGATTTTGTAACCAATTCTTACAGTTTTATTCCAGAGCTCTACGCATTCACCCAACAGTGCAGTGATTTCATTAAATACGGGGTTTAAGTAAACCTCCAAACTGAAATTCATCTGCTCTGGCATTAGAACCATGCAAAAATGAGACACATGGAAAACGGCGGATGAGATTGGGCTATTAAGAATAATTAATACCGAATTTAATTGACAATTACTTAGCAAGAGTGATATTTGGCTTTCAAAGGCCATCTACATTTACGGCGCTACACAGAACAATAAAAAGAAGCAATCTGTTTTCGGGAGAGGAACATAAAGCGGGGGAAATGCAAATGTTGGGCTCCTTTATCCTCGGGCAGGGCCTCCTAGAACAGGCAGGTACACGGTGGGAGGAGCTCACACCTTCATCACAGCTTCAGAAGGCATCTCCTAATTGTTTCCTCATAGGTACGGCTGGATTTTAATCCTTTTGGGGAAGGAGCTGTTCGAGCTGGTGTTATTTACATATAAAAGATTCATCTGTTGTGTTAACGGGGCTGTAGAGCGTGAGCGTTTACCCACGGGCAGGTGACTCACAGCCCCGGATAAATTCACTTTTATGTTCAATCCCCGGTACTTTGTGATGCCTGGGAGTATTTTTCATGTTTTTTTTCTCCTGTTCATAGTTTGAACACTGATCTCCTACGCTCTCCTTTGTTCCCATGCTCGTATTATTACCACGTTCTCACCCTTTAGGCTTTTCCCTCCACAATTTGTGCAGCCTTTAGATGAGGGCAGAAAGGAAAGGGGATAGAAAGGAACAAATTAGGGAAAGAATCTGTAATGGAATGAATGAAAAAGCCATGGCAGCACCATAAGGAATCAGTAACTAATGAGTAGGAAGTCCTGTACAGTATGTCATTCATTTAGCCCTCCCTGCTCGGGGTAGTAGCAGATGGTGCCCTGAGGGACTTGGATGTTCCCATCCATGCTCCAACACTACTAAAGAGGTGAGATGAGAGAAGGAGGCGAGATGGATCACACCAATCAGCCCGGCAGAAAAAAATGATTATGATTACATAACTAATGACCCAGGGAATTAGACAATATCAAAAATAGGAAGGATGCCAATTTGTGACACGTCTGAGCAGCTCAAGCAGTGTGGGGGCTGTGCAGTGAGAGCTGTGTGGTTAAGAAAAACAGGGGGGGCTCCTCATCGAGCCTTCAAAACCAATCCTTTTATTTGACAAATCCTTGATATTTCATTTATCCTTTTCTCTGGACGCTGAGAAAACTCCACTATTGGGTATTCCTGCAATAATCCTGCCTAGGTTGTGCACGTAAAAGTTCTCTTTTCCTCTTTTTTAGCTCAGCTGGAAACTTGTCAGAACTTGGTTTTGCTCCAGTTTTGCTGGAGAGCTTTGCTGTAGGAATGGGGCTGAGAGCCCAGCAGTGGCACAGGGACTGTCAGAGTAGTTCCTGCTCCTGTTGATGGCACAGGGAGTGTGGAGCTCTTGTGTTCCTACTAGGAGTGTTCCTACTCCTACTAGGAGTGTTCCTGCTCCTCCAGCAACAGCTGGGACCTTCCTGTGTGCCATGGAATGTCCTCTGTAGGACCAGGCAGACTCTTGGTCACACACCTTAAAAGGATGGCATCATGACCCCACAGGAAACTGAAACGCCCCACACTGAAACATTCCAGGGAAAGGAATATTGGATGAAATCTGAATTTACTCAGGAAAAGGATTTTTTAGCTGGTCTCCCTCCCCCAGTTCTGATCTATTTTCTTCTCCATTTTATTGATTTCTTTATTGAAATGTCTGGATCGAGATGGCAAAGCTCTTCCTGTCTGTGCTGCAATCCTGGTTCCAGGATGCTGTTAGCGGCTCCATACGTGCCTGCCAGCTACTGTGATTGAAAAAGCTGACTTTGTTGTCCCACAGCTCAGAGGTCTGGCAACAAAATGTGGAGCAGCCCAAAAAATGATCCGAAATGCAGCTTTTTTGCCATCTGCTGGAAAATGTTAATGAGCTGATGATCTCATCCTCTATTTCAGACAGGTGTCCACATCCCCCAAAAAATGTGATGAGAAATGACATCTTTGCTGACAGTCTCATCAGATTAATTGGGACTCCAGGAGTGAGCTAATTCTCACATCAAGAGCCTTGAGAACATACCGCGGGAGCTGTGTGAAGAACCTTGAACTCCTCGGATCACAGCAGCTTTGAGGGGCTGGATTAGGGGATCAATACCCGCACATTGACATGCTAATCCCTCCAGGGACACTCATTAAACACCGTGCAGAGCCAGGACAGGATCTGTGCCATCGGCGGAGTGTCACGTTTCATTTGGGTGCTTTCAAACAGCTTAATACAAATATTATTAAGCTTCCCAAACCGTGAATTTTGGGCGTTAAATGGAGCCTGTTAAAGCACGAGGAAGGGTCGGGTTTTGGTGGACATGTGGATTAATGGGGAGAAGCTCCGAGGAGAGGATGGGATCTGCTGGGTCATGGGTTGAGTGCTCTGCTGCAGGAGATAGGCAGGCCATGGAAAACCTTCCAGGAGCTGCTTGAGTGCCACTTGAAGATTAATTAGAATTTTGCTCCTCTTGGGACTCTCTTCTGTAACCTTTCCCCAATAATGGGAAAGAGGCTGTCATCTAATTTCAGAATAAATATATTCCTGGCTAATTTATATTAATTTTTTTCCTCTTTTTTAGCTTACAAATCCTTTTCACCTCACTGGGTGCATTTACAAACAGGAATGTCTAATCTCTAAATAGATGGAGATTTTTCCCTTTAAGGCTGGATTGCCAGATTTGGTGGATGTTGTCTCATTAAAGCATTCCTGGCCTTTGCTCATCCCTGTATTCCCTTTTTTTTTTTGCACCAATTCCTGCAGGATTTGGGGCTTTTGAGCATCAGGGTGATGCAGTGACAACATTTTTCCTCTGCTCCACATCACCATCATTCACCAGCTTCCACTCCTTGCCCTGCACAAAGCTCCCAGTCCTGTTTTTGGACAGCAGATGTTTTTTCCAAGGAGCCAGCTGGGGAGGTGGCTGAAATCCTGCCAGGACAAGTGTTCTGGTGGTGTTACATTTGCCTAAGGGAAGGCGGGGAAAAATAATAATTAAAAAAAACCCCACCAGAAATATCCTGAGCAAACTCATTTATATTTTACTCTTTGGACTTGATTTTCTGTAAGAAGTTGCTGGCTCTCTAATTAAATAAATAGAATTACTTTTGTTTTAGGCCATTCTGGAATTCACAGAAGAGATTCAAATCGCTGTTAAAATTTAAATATTTTGTAAAGAAGAAATAAAGCAGCAACAGCAGTTCAGACTGGCTATTTTAATGCCTCAAAACATTTTTGTGGATGTAAAAGTGTTCATGATACTGAATATATCAGTTTTACTCCATAATTCCTCACTTTCCTCTCTTTAATAAATATATATTTCTGTGGATAAGGACAGCACTTTCACAGCTCACCTGAACTCCCCAATTGTGGTAATTTGAAATTTTTAAAGATTATTGACCAAAAAGACCCAGTGGGGCTGCTGTTACCTCTGTTTAATGCTTTGTCTGATGAATTAATTCCTCTGGGGTAATGAGTGTTGCAAGTCCCAGCTGAATGAAAAAATAGGATTTAAATGTTTTGGGAATCAAGCAGAAAAGGGAGGGACAGCAAAAAGATTTGGATGGCTTCAGCTCATTCTTTATCAAATCTCATGCTTGTGTTTATAAATTGAAATAAATGACCAGCCAACAGGAATTGATGGCAGAGGTTTTGGGTTTGGTGGGCTTTTGGGTTGGTTTTGGGGTTTCTTTTGGTTGGTTTTTTGTTTCTGGGTTGTTTTTTTGTGTGTGTTTTGTTTTGGGGATTTTTTGTGTATGTTGACTGAAATGTTATGACGTTATACTAATTATTCTAACTATTAAAAAACCATTATCTCATCTATTTAGAAAATAAAGCAGGTTACCCCAACACACAAAACACCTATGAAGTGAAATAGAATAATATTTATTTCCACATTTTATGCTCTTTGTAGCTGGCTTCCATCAGATTTTCCTGAGTTTACAAGATGAAGTAAGACAAGGGTACCTGAACTCTTTTCCTCCTCAGTTGCTCCCATAACTTTGTTTTAGCCCATCATGATTTGCTGCAGCTTTCACAACTCAAAGGCCTGCTGTGCTCCCTTTTTTCCCCTATAAAACCTCTTTTTTTTCCAGTTTCCCAGATCCCTGAACCCAGCCCCTGCTGTGGCTGAGGGTCACACCCAGTCCTGCTCTGGAATTTTCTCCAGCAGGAGAGGCTCAGTCTCATCCCTCCAGGATGCTGAAGTCCCTCTTTTGTGGGATTGTGTTATCAGTTTGGGCTTCAAATAAACATCTCACAGAGCTTCCCTGACTGTAAATTATAATTTTTACCCATCATTTGATCTCCCTGCTCTTTCTTGATCCTCAAAGCAGGCCTTGCAAGGCTCTGTTTAATTGATTATTTGGCTGTTATCTGTTTCATCTCGCATGATTATCAAATGCTTTCTGGGCTGGCTTTGGAGGGTTTGTTAGCGGAGGGATCAGCTGGATCAATGGCACAGAACAGAGATGTTAATTGCTTTGTCTACAGCTACTCTCATTTTTAGTCCCCCTTGTCAATCCTGCAAGTCGCGGTGGCGTGAACTCTTGAGAGAATCTCCAAATATGCTGCAAATTCAAATTATTTTTGTTGTTTTGTGTTAGATGTGTAAGGTTTAGCCTCAACTGACACAGCTTTTGGGAGAAAATCCCAAGTTTCTGGTCTCTTTTCTGATGTAAAACCAGATTTGGTCAGTCTGGTTGCTGTTGCATTCTGTCTTATTGAAGATTGGCAGAATGTTGTACAGAAAATAGTTGATCCCTGTTCCCTGCAATTCTACCAAATCCATTTGTACAGGTTCTACAAAAATTGCTTTTGTAGGGTCAGCGTGGGTCAGAGAGTCTTGATGGGTGTGGAACTCGTCTGACTCTGGGTTTAAAGTGATTTATCTTAATGAACAGATAGAAATTTACACTTGTTCTCAACCTGGTGGAGACAAAAACCTCTGAACCTTTAGAAAAGCTCTCTTGGTTTGCAGACAAGTTTAAACTTGGAGGTTTAAATTAGAGGTTAGGAGGAAATTCCTCTCTGTGAGGGTGGGCAGGCCCTGGCACAGGGTCCCCAGAGCAGCTGTGGCTGCCCCTGGATCCCTAAAATTGTCCAAGGTCAGGTTGGACAGGGCTTGGAGCAGCCTGGGACAGTGGGAGGTGTCCCTGCCCATGGATGGGGGTGGAATTAGATGATCCTAAAAGTCCCTTCCGACTCAAACCATTCTGTGGTGCTCTGACTCCACAACTTTCCTGCATGGATTACTTCTGAGCCATTTTTAAAAGTATTAATTATATATATTTCATCGTGAGATATGAGAGAAAAAATTATACAAAAAGTTTTTAGCAAGCTGCCGTGTAAATCATAAAAGCTTGTTGTTATCACTGGTGAGGAGCATCTATTTATGAAAGATTATTTTATTTGTTTCATGTTTTATGAGGAGATATTTGTCTGGTGAGATAGCATAATTGGGAGTGAAACCCAGCAGATTATTTTAGGTGCAGGTGACAGGATGACAGCGAATTACAGATCATTACACGACACAGAGAAATCTCTGTAAATATTAATGCAGGAGCGGGGAAAAGAACGGGAAAAGTTGAAGGGGGAGTGTGGAGGAGGAAGAGCAGACACGTGGGTCAGGTCGGGAGCGTGGCAGCTTTTAGTGCAGCCACAGAAATGTTTTAATGTGTTGAACAGGGAGGCACTGGTGGAATCAAAGCAGAGGTGAGGGAGCCATAGGACAGGAATGTGACTGGTTTGTCAGCTCGGGGCTCGGAGTAATTCTCTCTCTGTCTGAATCTCTCCCCTTCCACTCCTCAGCAGGAAGGAATTGAATCCTCAGGAGAGGGTTTGTTACGTTAAAAAGGATCGACTGATTTTGCTACAAACCTTATAGAAAACACCTGTTTGGACTGGAAATATTGCAGTGGGGTCTGGTACCTGCTGGCTTGGATTGGGAAATGCCCATACTTTAATCTTTGATCCTAACAAACCTGGGATCACTGCAGGAATATCAACACAGACAACAATCCTCATCTTTTTTTATTTTGTGTTGTTTAACCAACTTATCTTTGTCTGGATCCAGAGCAAGAGGGAGCTTTTAAAATCACTTATCTTCCCTCGATTTCCCCCTTTTCTCAAGTCTTAGGTTTGAATAGAAATGTGTAAATAATTGGTCAATACCAGGAGGAGGCACTTACTGACAATCATGTGAGGTGCCTTCAAGGTCAGATCTGGAGAACAACCAGGGACATCTCCTGTGAAGTTTGGTTTTTCCTCTGTTCCAACGTTTTTCTCCATTCATTTTTTAACTGTTGTGGGGAAATGGCAGATTTAATGTGTTTATATATCTATTTTGTGTGTGTGTTTGTGCAGCACAGGTTGTGCACACTGGAGACACCTCAAATGCAGTGATTGATTTGGTAGGCAATGACCAAACATGTTTAAAACACTCCTTGTTCTTGTAAATGATAATTGTTCCTCTTTTTTTTTAATCTATCCTGAATAAATTGCCCAGACACAAAGTGTCATTAAATGCTCCTCTTTTACAGCTTACCATTTCCCCATGTCCAAATTTCAATATTAACACTGTGTTCCTTTGTGAATTGAGCTTTTATTCATTATATTCCTTTTTGGAGTAATAGTTATTATTATGCTGCTCATACTTTAGCTTCAGAGCTAATTATAGTCTTTGGCTCTCTCCTTCTGGAATATAGATACTGATATATATTAATGCCACGTACCTTGCTCTCCAGCCAGCACTTATTTCACGAGGATGCTGTGATTTTGTCCTCTCACACTGACTAAAACATCCCAATTTTATTTTTTTTTTTCTTTTTTTTTTTTGCATTACCATTTAGCCCTGCTGAAAAGCATTATCTGGGAGAAATCTCTGCAAAGGGAGATCACACCCCTCCCTGCCAGCATTGGAAATCCCTTAATGCAGCCATGTACTGTCAACTCACACATAATGAAAATGTCAATAGTGCTCGGATTGGAGCAGTTTAAGGCACCGAAACAGATGTAGCTCCACACAACATAAATCTATTGAGCAGGGATGGGGCGAGATTGCTTGGTCACAGAGCCATTAAAAAAATAAAAATAAAACCCAGCCTCTAACTGGAATTAGCCCTGAGAATCCTGCCAGCAGTCACACTGCAAATAATGCAGGGTTTGATAAAGTCTGGCCCAGCAGAGTCGTGGTTTGGGTGGTGGATGCAGGGGGATCAAAGGGAAGGAGATCCCAGTTCTGCTCTCTGCTGATGGGATGGCAAACCCTGCAACCTTCAGCACTCCTGGCCATAACAAAGCAAAAAAAATTGATTTTTTTCAACCTTCACTTTGCTAAATCCTTTGCAGGCAGGTAGAAGGTGGAGAGAGAAGTTCTGGTACAATCATGGACACGATTCCAGCAGAGCAGCTATGAAAGGTTTGGATAAATCCAAATGATGGAATCTGTGGGATACACACTTTTCTTGGTGTTCATCCCTGAACCATGCATGAAAACCTGAGCTCTTCCTTTCATTTGGCATTCCTGCTTTTGGATTGGCTTCTTCAGATTTAGGTGTTTCTCAGTCAAGAGGCAAGGGCAACATCTGAATCCACTCAGGAAATTTAATATCCTTTAAACACTGCTTTGAATTTTCATTTTTATTTCCTGTCAGGTCTTTTTAGATCAAGGTGAGTAATTCACAGTTGGTTAAGAGCTGCAAAATAGTCACAAAATTACGTGAAAACTGCTGTTTAATAATCAGTGGAAAAACAGCTCCCATGAAAGTGAGTGACCAAAAGGTCACACACATCCCAGGATTTATGAGCAGGGTAGTATTCACACAATTTGTGCAATTCAGAAATTTCAGGGAGTACAGAGAAGACTCAGAGAACGGTGAAGTGGTTGGAAAATATGTCTGTCAGTGGGAGAGTGCAGGTGCAAAGAGAATATTAACAATTCACCCAATGAGTCTCTGCCTTTCCCTGTGAGAACCCAAATGTGGATAATCAGCTCCTTCAAAAGTTACTGTGAGATGCTTGTCAGGGAAAAAAAAAAGAGTCATAGTCTCAGCAGGCAATTAACCATTTCTACTGCTGAATGTTTTTTTGTGGATTTTCTCTCAACAGCACTTTTCTTAGAGAAAATTATTCCACCTCCCACAAGAACTGCTTTGCTTCAGCAAGGATTTATTCAAAGAGCTTCCACGAGCAGTGAGAGCCTGAGAGGTAAAATTAATGACTGAGTGTAGATATCAGCAAGGTTTCTAAACTACTTGTAGTCCTGGAGAACTTAACAGTGCTCCTGAAAATAGCTCAGGCAAGACTGGAAAGGCATCCTTTAAATTCAAGAGGATCTGAGTAATGCTGTGGTGAGAGGCATTGCTTGTACCTGTGTTTGCAGGGTTTTATTTGACAGAGCAGAGCTGTGATCAGCAGAGATCTCCTGGAACAAATAAACCTCAGCCTCACACCTTGGCATGCACGGAAAGGGAAAAGGAACATCGATCCCATTTCCAATCTGTGATCAGCAGACATCTCCTGAAACAAATCAGAAACAAATGGGAAAGGGAACACAGATCCCATTTCCNCCTGGCATGCACTGAGAGGGAAAAGGGAACACCAATCCCATTTCCAATCTGTGATCAGCAGAGATCTCCTGGAACAAATCAGCCTCACACTTTGGCATGCACTGAAAGGGAAAGGGGAACACCGATCCCATTTCCAATCTGTGATCAGCAGAGATCTCCTGGAACAAATCAGCCTCACACTTTGGCATGCACTGAAAGGGAAAGGGGAACACCGATCCCATTTCCAATCTGTGACCAGCAGCGATCTCCTGGAATAAATCAGCCTCAGCCTCACATCCTGGCATGCACTGAAAGGGAAAAGGGAACACTGTTCCCATTTCTGATCTGTGATCAGCAGAGATCTCCTGGAACAAATCAGAAACAAATGGAAAAGGGAACACTTATCCCATTTCCAATCTGTGATCAGCAGAGATCTCCTGGAACAAATAAACCTCAGCCTCACATCCTGGCAGGAACGGAAAGAGAAAAGGGAACATCGATCCCATTTCCGATCTGTGATCAGCAGAGATCTCATGGAACAAATCAGTCTCACACCTTGGCATGCATGGAAAGGGAAAAAGGAACACCAATCCCATTTTTCCATCCATTCACCATTTCCTCTCTTGCCTTGCCTGCACACACACACACACATCATGATTTTCCTCTACTTTTCCTCCCTGAATCCATGACCTGTTCGTATTTACCTTCTCGACGACTCATTCTGTTTTGTTTATGGTATTTATTTGCCTTTGGAATCGCTCCTAATTCAAAATGCCATGAATCCCATTTAAGGGGTGGCCACTTCGTGTGGCATTGATACCCTGCAAGGACATCGAGGAAGGACATGGGCAATATCTCTATTAATGGGAGATAATCTTATTAATGAGTGAAGATAAATCAGCCTGCTGCTGAAAAAGATAACAATNTGGCATGCACGGAAAGGGAAAAGGAACATCGATCCCATTTCCAATCTGTGATCAGCAGACATCTCCTGAAACAAATCAGAAACAAATGGGAAAGGGAACACAGATCCCATTTCCAATCTGTGATCAGCAGAGATGTCCTGGAACAAATCAGCCTCACACTTTGGCATGCACTGAAAGGGAAAAGGGAACACCACTCCCATTTTTCCATCCATTCACCATTTCCTCTCTTGCCTTGCCTGCACACACACACACATCATGATTTTCCTCTACATTTCCTCCCTGAATCCATGACCTGTTCGTATTTACCTTCTCGACGACTCATTCTGTTTTGTTTATGGTATTTATTTGCCTTTGGAATCGCTCCAAATTCAAAATGCCATGAATCCCATTTAAGGGGTGGCCACTTCGTGTGGCATTGATACCCTGCAAGGACATCGAGGAAGGACATGGGCAATATCTCTATTAATGGGAGATAATCTTATTAATGAGTGAAGATAAATCAGCCTGCTGCTGAAAAAGATAACAATGAAAAGGGAAATCATGCCACGAGGAAATGTAACCGCACTGGGGAGTGTCTAGAAATTCTCTTTTTGAAGAGTATTTACAGGACTGGGAGGCGAGATGCCTCCAGCACCCAATATTTCAGAGTTGGGGGTGGGATTTGTTACTCTTAGAGCAACATTGTTGTGAATTAGTCTTTGCCAGATGCTTTGTCTTGTGGCCTAAATTGCTGTAAAACCCATTAGGGGGTATAATGCACATAAAAAGGGACAGAGGAGTTGCAGAATCACCCGATAAGGGATTATGTGTTCCTTGATTGTTATCCATTAAACAAAAGGAATTTCATCATCCCACTTGAATCTTGCCTTAGATGCTCGCGTTTGAATCCTTAATGAAGATTAAAGGCTGGGGCTGCAATCTGCCGATGGAATTTCTCCTCTCTTACGTTATTGTTCATTAAATACCAGTTATTCCTTTGTGCTGCTGAAAAGGAAAAAAAAAAAAAAAAAGGAAAAAAAAAAATGGTGCCAGGGAAGCACCGGGGATGTTTTAAATCATAAATGCAGCTGTTGGGGAAGGGGTGATGGGCAGGGAGTGTCCCGCTGCCTGCCCTCATCCGTGGGGCTGTGTCATTGTCCCCCCCCTCCAGACTGAGAGGGACACAGCTTATTTATCAGCCCAGCAAAATGATGTATTTACTCAGAGATTCAAGGCTCCAGCCTGGCATACATCACAGGGCTGTTTCTGTACAGCAAAACCTTCATTGCAGGCTGGCGTGGGCTGCAGTTATTGGGGAATTAGTGGGATTTAGAAATTCTCCCAAGCTCTGATTCAGATGATATCACTGCTACCCCTGAGTGTGTGCACCACAGAATTGTAACCAAGCAACGAACTGCCCATAGTATTTTATTTTTAGTGGGTTATTTTTTATTATTTACACCCTTGGTTTGTTTATCTGTTTGGTGTGGATTGCGGTAATACAAAAGAAAATTTAAGAATAACTTTCAAAACTATTTCTCAGTACAATTTCCGTGGATATTTCCATTCTCCCATGAAAATCCATGCGAAATCCATCCTGTTATGAGTTTTGGTTTCAGAGTTAAAAAGCTCAAAGAATTGAATAGGAAATAAGTGACCTGTGATCCGTTTGCCTCAGCTTTCCTTCCATCAGCTCATTTTCACTCGAAGATCTGAGATTTCCCTCCTTACAGTCCTGGCACTGTGGTTGTTTAGCTCTGAGGATCATCTCAGGGAATTCTCTTTGATGTCAGCAGCTGATTCTGAGCTGTCCCGACCTCAGCTGAGCTCCAGCAGATGGTGATGAGGAGGAGATGAAGGTCTGGCCCTTTTCAGGCTGTTTTTAAAATCACTTCTTCTTTTCTTTTGGTAAAAAATTTGCTTCTGAAGCCTGACAGGCTCGGATTTAACTCATTCTCCAGACTCTGCTTCTCGTGTGTTCTGGTGATGGTGCAGAGCTGCATTTCCTTGCCTGGGAAGGATCAACCTCTGCGAAACTCAGCCTGGGGGTGGCTGCCTCCACCAGGGCTGGGGGCTGCAGTTCCTGGGTGATTCAAGAGAGAAGGATCCAGCTTGACTAAAGCCACGTGCACAGACCCCTGATCACATCAGTGACAAGTGGGTGTTCCTCTGGCCTTTGTTCCTCCTGGAATCCCTGCTCTGGTTGGGCTGAAGTGCAGGTGCTGAGTTGTTGCAATACCACACAAAATGAACGACACTCACACGCTGAGATGTCTAAGGCAAAAAAGGAAGAGTGTTGATTTCTAGACTTTGATATTTATAGAATTTCAACAGTGACCATGGATTGGAGGATGAAATTGCTACTTCTCCAACCACACTGGTCAAACCAACAGCCCATCAATTCTCTTTTCCTCCAGAAAGGAATGCAAAACAATCATTATTGACATGAAAAGTGCGTGAGAAACTCCGTTACAAAAATGTCAACATCAGAAGGCTTAGAAGAACTTTAGAAGAACAGGGCAACACTGAGTTTAACACCGTGGCTGTGAGTGCTGAGAGAGGTGAAATCTTTTGCTTTTTCCTGTGGTTCATTTTTCCGTGACTCAATTTTCCTTCTCTCTCTATTTTTTATTAGACAAATTATAACTGTTACCCTCTCTGGGGTGCCTGTAGAGCCAGGTCTGGAGCTCTGGCAGTGTCACCTGTGAGTCTTGTTGTGATGACCTTGTGTCGCTGCGAAGGGGAAGAAAATGTTGTGAGGAGAATGAAGATCGAGCCACTTTCCTGCTCTTACAGGTAGAAAGCAGAAAATACCTGAGGGCTTTGTTGTTATTCTGTTTTCCTGATATCAATATTCAGGGGAATGTCTGCCTCTGCTGAGCCCACCTCCTTTCCTTCCCCAGCTCAGAACTCTGTTTCTTTGGGGACACAACAAGAGTGCGAGGGTTGGTTTTAATATTAATTCAGAATCCCAGTGTGGTTTCTTTTCGAACAGAAAATTGCTGCCTGTGCTGAATGATGCTGATGCATGCAGGGCTCAGAAAACAGCCTCGTGTCTTGTTTAAGGCTTGGAAATTGGAAAAATTTCAAGATATGATGAGTGTGTAGATTTCCTGATTCTTTTTGTCGTGTTAGACCCTTGGAAGATGAGGTGTCGGAGCGATTTCATGCTGTGTAAGATCCCGTCGTTGGCAGGGTCCCTTTGGTAATGGAATTTGGGTTTTTCAAAGTACAGAGGCTGCTAAATCAGCCTGCATGAAAAGTCAGGGTTTGGGGCTTGTAATTGTGACACTTCAATGAGAAGCTAAAAAACTGCTGTTAAAGGCAGTGCTGCTGCCTAGAAGTGTCTCCCAGAGTACAAAGGTGTAGGACAGAATGGCCAACGTAGGAAAAATAACTCAGAAATAAAATCTGGCTGCTCAGGATTTAAACCAACTCCATCTCTAGCAGCAGGATAAGATCTTTCACTCCACCTGAATGATCAGGAGGTAAAACTGGTGTCTACTCCTTATTTCATTTTGCTGCCTATTAAAAATCCTCTTTTTAATACCAATGTAACCTTCCTGCACTAAACTTTAGTGGCCTTTTTACAAAAGGAAACTTTAAGTCAGAGTTTGGGTCCTTTATGATAAAGTTCCATTTTGGGGCAAAATAGATTCAATTTTCAGAGTTTGGAAGTCTTTTGAAGATGGAGATAGGTGACATTTTTTCTTTTCTAGGATTTTTCTCCCAGTAAGGCACAAGGCGCTTTTGTCAAAACAGTAGTGCAATTGCTACAGCCTTTCATTATTATTTTTGGTTCTCTGTTGATTAATCATAGAATCTTTGATTGGTTTGGATTAGAAAGGATCTTCTCATCCAACCCCCCTGCCATGGGCAGGGACACCTTCCACTATCCCAGGTTGCTCCAGGCTCTGACCAACCCAGCCTTGGACATTTCCAGGGATGGGGATTAAAAACAACCTGCTCTTAAAACAACTGCCAAAAAAATAAAAAATCCCAAATCTTAGGGATTTTTCCTTTAAGCAGTGTTNTTCTTAAAACAACTGCCAAAAATAAAAAAATCCCAAATCTTAGGGATTTTTCCTTTAAACAGTGTTTTGCAATGCTTTTGGAAGAGGAGCTGAGGGTATTTGTGTGTGTGCTCACAATGGAGCCATGGGACAGAGATCTTGAGGGTGGCTCCAGTCAGAAAGAAAGAAAATTTAACTAAGAAAATATTTATTCCTACCATTTTCAGGGTGATGGAGTTTACCCATCTTCTCTTAAAGAAAAAACCCACAAACTCCAGGCTGAATGGGATGGGGTTTGGAATGTTACAAAGATGAAACAGGTATGGCAACCCTGGCGAGTTTTGTGGCAGATCCACGGGGTTCCTGAGCCCCACTGGGCCTGGCAGAAATGTCCCTTCCTGTCCTCGTCCTTTCTGCAGCTGAAGCTTCTGAACTCTGCACGTCCAGATTGCACAAACTTGGATTTAGGTTTGGGCGTTTGTTCTCAGGATAAATATTTGCTCTGGATCCCCGAGGCCTCAGCCTTCTGTTGCATGCATCCATAAACTCTCTCTGCCACCAGCTAAGGACGTGGGCTGAATTGGCATTGCCCCCCTGGTGCTGTTCAGCTCCACATCACCTGAGCTCAGCTCCGTTTTCCCATTCCTGTTGGTTTTTTTATCTTCTTTTCTCCGTGTTAGAGCCAGNTATAGTAAGATATATAATAAATATATATATATATATAACTAAAATCTTGAACTATAAGTTTTCCACCCTGCGATATCACACAATTCCATTCAAACTCCACAACCCCAGTGCTGTCACTCAATTTCAGAATCCTGTTCCACGGCCTCAGGTCAAATACAGAGTTTCTGTGCCTTTTAGCACACAAAGCCTGGAATTCTCATCCTCCAGGGTTCCAACACATCCCCACTGCACATTTGAGCTCAGCAGCTCTGCCCCAGCCAGGGCTGCACGCCGTGTCTGTGCTGTCTGTGGGATCTGTTTCCATCCCCCTGCTCTGAACCCAGAGCAGGAACCCTCGCAGTGAAGAAAATTGCCATGCCCGGGGACACCAACACTGTTTTATTTTCATGGGGTTTAACCTGGAGCGGGTCTGTGGCTCTTTCTGGTGATGCATGGCTTTTCCCTGGGGGCTGTTTCACTTTTTAATGTTTTCTCATGTCCTGCAGATGGTCCTGTGGGCTTCCAAGGGGATGGGCCAGGTGTTTTCCTACACCCATGCAGAGCATCCACTGAGAGAGTTATTGCCTCGCACAGCAAATGGATGTGGCTGGATTCATTTTTATGCTCTGCAAATGAAACTGTGGACTTTTTTGGGGGCTGGTTGAGCTGAAGTCCTTCATAAATCCTTGAATTGTGCTGCTTAAATGTTTCTATGGAGGGCTGAAGCAGAGGTTTTCCAGCATAGAAAATAGCACCTGTGGGATGATGGCACATGACCTCTACCCCTGTGTGAGCAGACGAGAGGAAAAGGGAGGCAGAAGTCTGAGATGTGGAATATTTCTGTAAAATCCTGTAAAAAATACGTTGATCATAAGAATAAGAGAGTAGCTACAGCTGCTCACTCACGCAGGACTGGGAATGGAGCCTGGGCAGGTTCCCCCTCAGTGAGAACAGGTGAGAGCAGAGCGATGGCACCTTTGGGTGCTGAAGGAAAAAAACCCGAAAAACCCTTGAGTTCCCTCTTCCCTCCAGCACTGCCCGTCCTTTCCCCTCATAATTTCTGAAGGACTCTGGCCTAGGAGAAGATCTTGGCCGATGAACTCCTTGTTCTCTCTTGGAGCCTGTGCCGGGAAGGGGGGATGAGAACAAGGAGAGAGGACTGTGGTTCATTTGAGGTGCCCTCAATGGGCGCTCACAATTAACAACTGAACGCATCAGTGCCCGCAAATAGCCTGACTGCCGTCATTCATGGGCTGACAAAACCCGCCGGCCTCATTAACATTTGCTGGAGCTTGAATGTTGAACTTTTTTTTTCCAGATTTCGTGGTCTGAGTCGGGAAGTTTTTCCTTCTTCCCCACACACACACATCTGCACACTGGGGATGGAACTTTGGGAGGAGAAAGGCGAGGTTTGGCTGCTTTTAACTCGTTTTATTTGTCACTGAATTATCAAAGAGACCCAGCAGAGCTGGGATAACACCATTTTGAGGGAGTTGGTCCCCCATTCCAGCTGCTGAACTCTGGGGCACAGCACTGAGCAAGGTGCAGGAATCTCAATTTTAAATGGCTTCACACAAGACGCAGAAGTTTAATTCAGTGGATAACAATCTTGCCCTGTTCACTGGCATTGCCATCCGTGGATCAGATGGATTTCATGTGTGACTAAATATTCATGTATGAATGATCATGGCCTGAAATCAGAATCCTGCCCAACACAGAGCTGCATCTGAGCCCTCTCTGCAAATTTGAATTAAATGGGAAAAGCAGCAGCCATGCACTTGGGGAAAGTGCTTGTTCACAAATCAAATTAAACATGAAAAGATGAATAAATGCTAAAAATTAGGTTTTGATGAGAAAGCTTTTTTTTAACAAGGTCTGTGAGGATTTTGAGGATTGTGTTGCTACATTTCCTGTAATGAAAACGTTCACGAATTGAGGCAATTTTTTTGAGCATGACCATTTATTTCCAATGAATGGATTAAAAAAAAGCTTTGGGAAAGCAGAAGGTGTGAGCTTAAATGCAGAATGTCAGAATTGCTGCTGTGAAATCTATAATTCAATCTTGCTTTATCATCCTAAGAAAAAGATGGATTTCTGGTAATGGATTGTCAGTTTTGAACGGCGCTGTAGATTTTTGTAATAAGCACAAGTAGATTCTTGTCAACCAGACATGCAATATTTTTCCCACATAAATATTTTCCCTGGTAACATTCTGTCCTGCAGCTTTTTACAAGAGACCACTCTTTGTGAGGATATTTTCTCACATCACCCAACACCAGGGGTGAAGGACTGAGACTAAGATGCTTTTGCAATTAAAATCATCCAGTTTCAGTTGAAATCGTCCTTATTTATGCAGGGCGGCCGCTCATCATAATTTATTCAGTGATTTCTCTTTCTTTTGTACCTGAAGACAGGCCTCGCAAGCCAGAGGTTACAACCCTGCAAAAAGGAGCCGGTAATTACACCTGCCAGCATCTCCCCCTGGCCCCTGGCACAACCACCCATCAGGGATAATTGACAAGAAGGTAATGGGATAAGCTTTTGTTTCTTGGGGTTGTTTCCCTGTGTTTTCCCCCTGCTTTGCAAGGGGAAATCCATTAACTGGTTAGGCTCCACCAGGAATGTGCCGGTGGGCACACAAGGGCTGAGTCCTTGAAGCAACAGGGAAGGGACAAACATCTTCAAGAAGGAGAAATAGACGGCTTTCATCTTCTCTTTGACGTCTAAATTCCCATCTGGCTGCCCCAAAGGAGCAGCAGCCATATGGGCTCCACCTGAGCTGGGCTGGGCAACAGGTTTTTCTCTGGGGCCAGCTCAACAAGGCACAGCCCCCGGGTGATCATTGGGGAGCCAACAAATCAGCTGTGTCTGGGCAATGGGGGGACAGGAGGAGACCCCTTGTGAAAAACGAGGTTCACTTTCTGGGAAAAATTTAGAAGTTTAATAAAAAAATAAAGAAAATAGACAATTAGGAGAGTTCAAAGCTAAATACATTTTCTCGGCCGAGGGTGCCTGGCACAGAACCAGCCAGCACACCGTCTAAAAGAGTTTTTTTCTTTTTATACATGAGCTTGTTGCATATTTAAAAATTCACATGCATGATTCAAACATTCTTTTTGAGTGTGAATTCTTTTGTTTAGTTTTAACTTCCTCCAGCCATTCCATCCGGCAGACCCGTCCTCGGGTGGCTCCATTCCATCTGATAACACAGGTCCATAAATTCTTCTCTTGGGGCTCTGGTCATCTTCATTTGGACAAGATAGTTGATAACTGAAGTTTAATCACTTTCTTGTCAGCAATCTTCATGCAGAAAAACAAAAGACTCCAGTCTTCTAAGTTACAATCCCATTTCTAAGTTCTATTAATTAAAAGAAAATACAGAACAATCTTCCCACATTCTACATACAGTATTCAATTTAATGTTTGTGAAAAGCCAGCTATATACTGTGCATTTATAACACCCTGAAGCTCTGGGAAGCACAGGATCCATTCCCTGAGAGCTGAGGGAGGAAGAGGAGCACCCAGCAGCCTTTAATTCCTGTAGAGTATCTGCTCACAGCTTGGTCAGCGCTCACTGCTCAAGGCTGTCCCAGCAAAGGTGTGAGTCCTGAAGCCACGAGAAGGGTAAAAGTCACGGGGAGAGGATAAATCACAGCTCAGGACACCTGGTGGGATGTGGGGGATGAGGATGCGCAGCCCCAGCACTGCAGGTTTGTGGTCTGCACCCCAGCCTGAGCCGTGGTGCTGCTCTGCTGTGTGTCGGGTCCTCCTCAGGCAGAGGGGAAAGGAAACGTGAATTTTCCCCTCCCCAGGCTGGATCCACAGCGATTCCTCTGCATTTCAGTTCAACTTCTAAAGATGAAATCGAGCCCAAAATTCCCCAGGAATGGGAGAGCTTTGTGGGTCAGAGAGCAGCGTGAGTGCAGTCGGTGCTCAGTGTTTGCTGAGGGCTGCCTCTAAGCCCACCTCTCCCTCAGCCTGGGGATGTTTTTATGTTTGCATTTTGCCAAAATGCCTGATTTCCCCTCCTGCATTTCCCCTTCTAGAGCTACTTCTGGCAGCCAGTGGTGCCTTAAGTTTTATCTTTCATGTTTTTCAGATTCTGTGCTGCCCACGGGTGAAGTTCTGAGCCTCATCTTAAGTGAGCTCTCCTCACAGGGTAGGTAGACAAAATCCTTGTCCTGCTGCACACCAAGGACAACTTTCAGCCCAACAGCACCAACAAGGGTGGCTGGAGGGAGGAACAAGAAGGATGGGAGCTCACAGCCTGGAGCTGGGATTGGACAATTCAACCCCAATGTGCAAATGGACCAAAACTGATCAAAGTGCGAGACCTCATGACTGTTTCTCCATTTTGTGCCCATTTGGGATCCATTTTGTGCCCATATGGGCTCCATTTTCTGCCCATTTTGGGTCCATTTTGTGACCATTTTGNAGGATGGGAGCTCACAGCCTGGAGCTGGGATTGGACAATTCAACCCCAATGTGCAAATGGACCAAAACTGATCAAAGTGCGAGACCTCATGACTGTTTCTCCATTTTGTGCCCATTTGGGCTCCATTTTGTGCCCATATGGGCTCCATTTTGTGCCCATTTTGTGTCCATTTTTGTGACCATTTTGGGTCCACCTTGGGTGTAGCCCTGGCCAGGCCCTGTCCTGCCCAAGGTGTCCCCTAAAGGCCTTTCAATAAATCCCTGCTTTATTCTCCAGCTCTGTCCAGTCTCTGTTCCAGCTCAGCCTTCCCAAGGATCACCAGTGACTCCATCAGGAGTGCAGCTGCATTCACTGGAGGGCAGCGATGCTGCTCGGATGCACTCCAGGGCTCCCCTAAGTTGCACATTCCTGCTGTGTCTGTCCCCTGGGGATTTCAGCTTTGTCCTCTCACAATCTTTCCCCGCTCAGCTCGGTGATGCCTGCGTATCAAGGTGTGTTAAAATTTCTGAAGGGATGGAATTAACTCGTATTAGTTGTGTTTAAAATATGCAAACCCTTTAAGTCGAATCTCACCTGCTGGATTTTGTTTCCAGACCGAATCCTGTTACCTTTGAAAGAGCACAGAAAGCAGGTTCTAAGTAGCTCCTGTTAGAAAAAAAAAATTCAAAATTATGAATAAGGATGTTTCAAACCCTTTAAACCATCTGCATGCTGCCAGCTTACCTATTGTGCCTTTAATTTAAAAGGAATGCTAAAATGAGTGCAAATACTGGAAATTATGGCTCTCTGTGGAATACTAATCTGCAATATTTGCATATTTCTGACATTTTAAAATCCCCCAGACTCCCATTCCTCCATGCTCCCGTCAGGGCAGTTTTGAGGAGGTTCTGTGGCTGTGAGTAAGGAATGAGAGCTGAGAGGATCTCACCAGGGTGCTCTGTGTGACTTGGAGAGCCTCCTGTGATTTTGGGATTTGTCTGGCTAAAATCAATATTCCATCCCTCAGAATTTAGGGAGGCTGTAAGAACCATGACTCCATCAGGAGTGCAATGGGATTTTCTTTAATCATCCTCTTTCTGTGTCCTGTTTCACATTGCCTGTGAGAGGGACATTTATCCTCCAGCCAGTTCCTAAATCCAAACACGGTCAGGATCAGGCTGAAGGTGTGCTCAGCCCTTTAAAAAACACCTGGATAGGATGGTCTGAATACCATAAGGAGAGAATTTTTGGAACAACTTGAAATTTATATTTAAGGCTGGATTTTTTCACAGTTTCTTCTGCCTCAGGTGACTTGATTAAAATGCTCTTTTCTGTGGATGACAGAAAACATGGATTTTTAAAAAGGATTAGGAAGGATCATTCTGTTGCTCACCCGTGAATGTGTTCTGAGGTGTGTTGCTGTAACGTCCAACAAATTTTGGTCCTGGGATCTGTGTTTTGGGGAGAAACCAGTGGTACCAGTAATGTTTGGTTCTCAGCTTGGCCCTGCTTGGCTGCACTGAGCAATCTTGCCCAAAAATCAAGGCAAGAATAAATCAGGTACATAGAATAAAAATCTATGTACATCTATTTCAACTTCTGAGCTGAAATACGTACACAGATTTACACAGACGTAAAACCAAAAGCAAAACGTGCTATTTTGGAACTGACTCCAACACCAATTCCACACTGCTGCAGACATTCCTCATTTTGCTCATTCATTTCCACTGCAGAATTACCAAGGCCCAGAACTTCTGCTGGGCTTTATCAGGCCTGATCTCCATCAGCCTCTCCACTAGTTCAGGAGGATGTGACTGCAAGCAATTAACATTTTGATGCACTTCACCACACAATTGCCAGCCTTTATTTTCTTCCCATTAAAATCATTGGCTGAGTTTACAGCTGGCTTGGTTTTTAATCTGGTTTTTTGCTATTCCTATGGTAATGGAATCCATTCAATTAACACTCTGTTGGCTGGAGGAGAATACCAATCATTAAGCGATGCCTATTTGCCCTGGCCAGGCCTGGAGGAGGGGGATGCTTTTTGCTCTGTCAGGGGTAAAAATCTTGAAATTTGATGCTGTCAGGAATTAATTTTGTGAGGAATATGGGTAATTATTGGGTTTCATTTGGCTGTTGGTGTGGGGAACCTCAGAGTTAGGATCCTTGAGTGTAAATGAGACAGTTTGGCTTTGGGTTTGTATTTGATGGTTTGGGGGTTTATTTGAAGGGAGAGAATGTAATATTTTGGAGGTTTGGGGTTTTTCTTGTTGGTAGTAGAAGTGGGGTTTTTTTGTTTCTCTTGGATTTTTGGTGGGGTTTGGGGGATTAATTATTTTTTTTAATTGAATCAACCTTGCTTTGTACAGCAAAAGAAACCTGGAAGAAAATTTGTCTGAATTGTGCAGCCCTGCACTGTGAGGTGAATAGCACGAGAGAATAGAGCAGAAACCAGTGAACCTGAGGTAGGCTTGAACTTTCTGGACTTCTTTTGTTGCAGATTTCTTTTCATTACGACGGGAGGCATCTCACTGCTGGCCAATGCTCCTGAGCTCATAACAGCCCCCCTGAGCGGGCTCGGCCACAGCACTGGGGGCAAGCAGACCTTGATTGCTGCCAGCAAAATATTCATAGAATTTGGCCAGGATAGGGAATCTTCCTGCCCAAGAGGGAAGGAATCCCAGAGAGGAGAGTGCCAGCCCTGGGAGATGCTGGAATTGGGGCACAAATATTTGGGAATCACTGAGCATCCGTCACTGACTGTCACCCAACAGATCTGCTCTGGCTGCCTCCACATCCTGCTCTTTTCTACCCAACTACTTCAAAAAGGATGAGGATCATGGCCAATGTTCCTTTTTTATCTTTAATATTTCTATTTTGCAGAGAAAGCAGATCCAGGGGCTCAGGTATTGTGGAATGTATTCATTCAATGGTTGGACTTGATGACCTCAGAGCCCTTTTCCAACCTTGGTGATTCCATGAAAACAGTAATAGGCTAGACAGGAATAGATCTACCCTGCCTGAAATCCTATTGTAAGTCATGGTGTGATCCACTGTTTTAGTAATCATGTGGAAATTATGATTTTTTTTTTTTTTTCTGGGGGAAAAAAAAAGCAGCAGACAAACTTGAGAAAATTGACAATGTAACATAAAATGCAAAATAAGTTTTGTTTTCCCAAGTCCTGTTCCAGCGAACCTCAATGCATAATTTCACAGCAGTTTCACACTCAGACCCATTACACAACTGGTGTGTGTTTCAGGAGGAAAACACACCAAATGTTTCCTGTTTGCAAATCTCACAAAATCCGGGGTGATTTTCAGTCTCACCACAAAATAGGAGAGCCACACTCCCGTGGTCTTGAATTTTGTGGTTGGAATGTTTCATTGCCAGAGGGGGAGGAAAAAAAAAAAAAAAAGCTGAACAGCCTGTTCAATTAAAATCAATGGAAATTTTCCCAAGGACTTCAATGGAACTGAACGTGGGCACCAGAGCTGTGAAGATGGCTGGAAATGGTCCGTGGAGAATCCCAAGGCAGGCAGCTTTGAACTGGATATGAAATAAACGGGAAGCTGAGTGCCAGCGGGGCTGTGATAAGGCAATGTGCAAACCCTTCCTCTGATAGCCCCGGAATTAGCTGCAATTAAGTGTGATTTTGATGAGGAACACATGGAATTTCCAGTTCAGCGCCGTGAGCAGCGCTTGTGCAAAATTCCTGCGGGGAACTGAGAGTCTCTGCAGGCCCTCCCTGAGGTTGGTTGTGTGTGCAAAGCCCATGGAAACCCCAAATTTCCAAAAACTGGAAGGAATTGGGATGCACTGGAGTGAAAGATTTGCCAAATTGGAGTTTAATGAGAAACTGGAAATGGAGGAGGCATCAAAACCTCTGTGAGAAACAGAAGAAATGTGGAGGGGAGCAGACTGAAACATGAGGTGTCCCAAACCATCTCCTCTCTCAGGTGGATGCTGTTTGCAGGGCAATCCCTGAGCTCACCAGGGTCTGTTTTGCTTTTATTTTCAGAATTATGCTCTGGTTCACTCAGTGGAAAAATCAAGGAAAACAATCAGGTATTGTTGTACTGCTGGGGCATTTACTATCCTCATAAAGCTGGTATACATTGTAAATATGGTGCACACAGCAAATATGGTGCTAAAAGAAAAAGATTTTCCTATTTCCTCTCACTGTCCCTTCATTTCTTCTCTTTCATCTCTGTTGTTTTGGGCTGGGTGAGGTGCTGTTTTACCTCACTGCTTTAGAAACTGCTCCCTGCTCAGTCAGTGCCTAACTTAGGGGATAGTGAGGATCCCTGAAGGAATTCCCTAAAAAGTAACCTTAATTACTGTTTCCAGCTGTATGGAAATGTGCCTGCCCCTGGCAATGCAGAGAATGATGCTGAATGGTGACAACATTGTCCTGCACCTCCTGAGCATAATAACTCCTGATCTTTTCTATTTCAGCACGTGGAGGGGCTGAGCCTGTCTCTGAATGTCCCTACCTGTGCCTGCCCTCATAAATTATATCTGTACAGAGCTTTTTCTCACTGATTTCACTTCAGGAAAAAACAAGAAGCACCTGAACATAATAACAGCTCCAGAACTGATCATCAAAGCTGTCCTGGTTTTTAGACAGCCTCACAGAATGTAACAGAGCCATGGCAATTGCAGGTGGAGTTTAATCGAAATGAAAGCAGTGGAAATGTGCAGTGTGAGCGAGCCCAGGACTGGGTGGGCAGTGCTGCAGGTGAGGGAGAGCAGGGGGAGCTCCCCCAGCTGCTGGAAATGATTTCTGCCCTCAAGGAACTTGTCAGGAAATGCTGTCAGCTGCCTGCACCTTGCAGTGACAGGATTTGTCTTTATTCCCCCCAATAACATACCTGCCTGTGCTTTAAAATGGGATAGAGGATTGTATTTGAGCTCACAACTGATAATTTTGTTTGTTGTCAGGGTTTGTTTTGGTTTTTTGGGGGTTGTTTTGGGGGTTTTTTTGGTGGTTTGGGTTTTTTTTTGGTTTTGGGTTTGGTTTTTTTGTCTTGTTTTTTAGGGGGGGTTGGTTTTGATTTGGGTTTTGGGGGTTTTTTGGGGGGGTTGGGGTTTTTGTGTGTTTGTTTTTTGGTTGTTTTTGTTTGGGTTTTTGTTTGTTTGTGTTTTTGTTTGTTTTTGGTTTGTTTTGTTTTGTTTTTATGAAGATTGCAACAAAATTGATGTTGTCTGTGCCCAGATTAAGGCTCCAGGCATCAGGTGATTTGGAGCTGGGCTGTGGCCACGCTCCAGCCACGTTTGGGTTTAATGAACCTGCTGGCATCTCTGGATGTCCTGTGGGACCATCAGCTCTTCCCTCTCTGCTGCTGAGGGAAGCTCCTCCAGGTGTGCTGGTGCTTTTATTCAGGGTGGGACTTTTATTGAGAATATTTGCTGGTTTATAACTCTGTTTCTTTTTCCTTTGCCTTCCCTACCCATGACAGCGCCTTTCCCTTGTTCCTGCTGTGCTGGAGGTGAGCTCTGCTGCTGATTAAACAGGGATCCATGCACAGTTCCCTCACCATTACCCTGCACATTTTTACATGAGAACAATTTATCTTTTGATTTATCATCAGCTTCTACAGCTCAAACTGCCCCAAAGGTGGGGACACTTATTGCAGTCATGGCCTTGAAGGACTCCACATGATATTTAATTCTGCAAATGGCAGAACTGCTGAGGAATTTGGAGTTTGGGTGTGCCACACATGGAAATCTGGCAAAAACCTTCCTGTAAATGCAGTTGTTCTTTAGTGGGATTTAATTTGGGCAGCTGAATCTACCTGAACTGGAGCTGGGATGAGCCACAGCCGTGCTAGGGAGGCGTTTTAGCAAGGTTTTGTATTTCAGACAGCCCTTACATAAAAATGATGAGTTAATAGCATTACCAGAATTTCATGCCTTCATGCCCACAATTTAATCTACAATTTATGGTAGGATCCAAACCCTGCAGCTGCTGCTGGGAGAAAACTTTTGTTCCTACCTTAGGAATCGCTCAGCATTTCCCTTTTGTAGCTCAGCAGGGTGAAAACCACCGGGGGAAGATTCCTTTATAAAGAGTTGGAGAGCAGCGTGGTCACTTTGGTTCCTCTCTGCAGGAGGGGAAGCAGGACCCCACATCTGCAGGGTTTTTGGAGTTTTTGTGAAGCCCTCCAACAGGAGAGGGTCATGGAGGGTCCTCAGTGAAGATATTCAGGAGCATTATCCCAAAATTCCTGTCAGGGATGTGTAATGAGGAGCTGGGTAAGAGCTTTGAGATTTCACTTCCTTGCTTTTCAGTGGCAACAGAATTGAATCTGTGGCAGGGGATCCATGGAGTGGCATGCAAAACAATAACAATATTCCTAGACTAGAATATCCTGTCAAAAATATGAAAAAAACCCTCCAAACAGAGAAGTAATAAATGATGATGCCCTAAAATAAAAAGAAAACCACCCATTTTTTTGATAAATCTCTTTACCTAAGCCATGCAAGGTAGGGAGAATGTTTGTCAGGAGACTTTTTTTTTTTAGGAAACAAATCTTTTCATCAAAGTGTCAGAGATAAGATCACCCATTAAAATTGGCAAGCTGGCCGAGTAATTTCAATGCACTCCATGCACACCTTGCTTCTCAGAGATGGGTCACTCCCTCTTCCCCAGTATTTTATTTTCCTTGGTGCAGAGGTGATCCCAAGGCAGACGTGAGGGGCATCCCCGTCTCCAGCAGGGTGGGAGTCCACGGGCTGTGCTGCTGGGAGGGTTTCATTTCCTGCTTTTTTAGGGCAGGATAAATTCCAGGTCTACCTAAAAGGGTTGTGCCAATGGGAAAAATGTGCACTGGTCGTTGTGTCAAGAGGAGGGATGATAAATTATAGAATGAGTTAATAAATCCCATCTAAACCCACTTCTAAATACTTACATCTTTCCTTTTCCACTGGGGATATTGTAGAGAGTCCTGTTCAGAGCCAGAGTTCCTCATAATGAATTTTAGGGACAAGGAGCTGGGTTTCTCCTGGAGAAGATGCTGAGCCTTCTTCAGAGAGGGAGAACATTGCAGGTGTTTCTTAACACTTCCTTTACTCCCTATGAAAAGTCACATTTTTCTTCAAAGTCGCTGAGAAATTTATGGCAAAACCCCTCAAAACCCCAAAAATCTGATGGTGTGGGGATGAGACCAGGCTGAGTGTGTGCACTGGGGAATCCCAGCACTGAACTCAGCCGCACTTTACCAACGCAATACTTTGGATTTCTTTAGCATGAAATTAATATAAAATACTTCTAGAGGAGGAAAATCAGCTGGTTCTCAGCACTTGGCATCCCAACAATTTGCACTGATAGCTCCAGGCTAACTATATTTTTTCTTGACAATTTATGCTGCTCAGCCCAAAGTAGGAGATGTAATTTGTCTGTAGATTCACGGGCAGAATGAAAAGTTGGCTTCCAACTGGATCTCAGGGCTCCACAGAAGGACCCTTGCTGTGGTCTGGTGCAATGTTGTTCTTTTATCATCAGATTTGAGCTCTAAAACTCTTCATTATAAGGGGCATTCCTTCAATTCCATTTTCAATGTTATTTATTGTTATTTCTAAAGCTATTATTTGGTGCACAACATTATTCCTTGGCCAGTCAGCAGGTCTGAACATGAAAATGTTAAGATGCAAATTGCTGATATCTGGCGCTGAATATGTATGTTTGAAACCAAACTCTGCTCCTTGTGAATAATCATTACTCTTAGCTCTCAAATCTCCAACTGTTTAAAAGACAAAGTTCATTAAGTTAATTACAATTTCTTGATGGCAAATCATCTTGTTGGCAATGTCACTCTCTCTCTGGGAAAGCAAGAAAGCTGCAATGTAATCAGATGCTGCTGCAGGAAGAGGTTTAGAAAGGCAAAATGATTGAAATTAGTGCATTTTTAAACTTGGGGCAAAGGCAGTGTGTTCCAATCCCAGGTTTTCTGTGTCTTTCCTTTAGTCAAACAATTGATTTTTGTGTATTGTTTTTAAGTCGGCCACTACAATGGGTAATTCATCATCACTGGGAGATAGAAACTCAAGCGGTCTCCAAAAATAATTGTATTTTTCAGAAATTCTCTAAGGGGGTGAAAAATCCATAACAGCCATTAAATCCTGCTCTTTGTAGAAGGAATATGAAATATTACAATTATGTTCAAGAAGAAAAACCCTCTTTAATTCCAGTTGCTGAATCTAGAAGAAATAATTCGGTGTTTTGTTACGCGGCTCTACAGTTTCAATGGAATTTGAATGGAAAAATGTGATAACACATATCAAAAGATGTCATTTATAAGGGGAGAGAGGAAGCTGTTTAGGAATTCCAGGCTGACAAGTGCAGGAGATGACAGCCTTGATGTGGAGCTGTGCACATGAATTGGTGCTCCATGAATGAGGAAACGTTTGGTTCCTGCCCCATCCTGGCGTTTCTGTGGGATCTTCATTCTCAGAACATCTCCAGATCTCCTTTTAACTCTGCCCAGCTGTGATTCCCGGGATTCACTGTGCAATTTCAGGCCATGGGATGCAGAAATATCAACCTTGGAAAATCCATCTGCTCTTGGCAACGTCACGGCGCAGGAATGGCACCAAGAGCAGGAGTAGGATCCAGGTCTGAGCTCTTTATCGAGAAGATGCTTCAAGGCAAGTATTATCAAGAAGGTTTCCAATGAAGGGAATTAAGACAGCTTCTCCAAGGTATTTTGTTCCTCTCCTCCTAGCTGTAGGATTTGAGTTGCCCATCATCTTCAAAAATGGATCAAAATTCTTTATAATTCTGATGTCTATCAGTAAGACTTGAGTTCTAGTGATCATACACCGAATATTTGCTATCCAGGAGAGATATCACAAATATCTTTATTGCAATAAAGATATTTATTGCTTTATAAGCAATATCTGTGCTTATAAAGGTCTCACAAAGATTAGAAGGAGCCATATTTTTGGAAATGGATCTAACATGAGTTAAATGGGAAAAGAACAAACATTGAGGAGTAAATAGAGCTGTGATAATTTATTACAAGAGATTTTTTTCTCTATAGATAATAGCATGCTGTAAAGCAATAGATCATGGGAGATGAAGCCATAGCATGACAAGATGGATCATTTAAGATATTAAATGATGCTTTTCTTTGTACTGTTGTTGTCCAAAGTCTATTAAAAAAGTATCGGACAGGATATTTTTCCTCATCACTCTTATGTGCTTAGGCCTGGCTTAGTAAATCCTTTGCATCATTAGTTCCTGCCTGAGTTCAGCTTTTAGAACAGTTTACAGTTCTGGAACCATTTCACTGAAAATTGTCATTTTATTAGTGTGTATTAGGGAAAAAATCATTTGGGAACAAAGGACAGAAGTGCCCATGCTGTGCTGTAGGATCCATACTCATTTTTAGTGAGAAAATGGCGTTGTTTGAGTTCGGGTACAAAGATTTGATTTTGTGTTGGCTCTTGAGATGCTTCCCCTGGCTGTTGTGGGGGTTTGCTTTCTCTCAAAGAGGGTACAAACCCCAAAATGTGTGTGGGGAGGGTGGGGACACGATGCAGGAGCCCTGCTTGGGGTCTGCCCCAGCTGAAGGATGAGCAGTTCCTTTTAAAGTCCTCTGAGGATGCTCCAGGCTTAGATCTCAGTGTGAACACACCTTTAAGGCAATAAATCCCAGAATAGTTTGGGTTGGAAGGGAAATTAAAGATCCATTCCACCCCATAACCTGGGCAGGGACACCCTCCACTATCCCAGGTTGCTCCAAGCCCCAATGTCCAACCTGGCCTCGGAGACTTCCTGGGATGCAGCCAGAATATGTCAGCATATTTAGTTTAATTTAAACCCAGAGTTATTTCTGTGGTAGCCAAGAAAATATTCATTGGGTTTGCCATGATCTGTCAGATTTTATCTGAACCTCTCCCTACCAGTGACTCCCAGTTCTGGTTTGAGGCACTGTCACAAAGGAAGGGTCACTGAGTTGCCACCCTGGCTTACCCCCCTTGGAGAAAGGGAAGAGTGACTGCCAGCAATACCCTTGGCTTTATGAAGTGGAAACATCTTTATTTACAAAGGGCACTGGGATCATAAATTTGAGGCAGGGTTGATGGGGAGCTGGGTTATAACCCCAGGGGGGACAGCACCGCTCACTTCCAGCCACCCAACACCCAGCTGAGCTCGGCTCTATGACAGCCAATCTTTGCTCTTATTTAAACTGTGAGCTCTCATTTTTGGCTTTTCCCCATTTTTTTTTCAAGGGTTGTCTTGCACTTTGTGTTCCTGTTTCTTGTGTCTTGCGGTATTTTGTGTTTCTGAGGCGCGTTATGAGAGGCGGGATTGTCTTCCGCTGAGGAATTAACTACTAGCCAGTGTTGAAAGAAAAGGATATAAGATTTCATGGACCAGCGGGCTAATACGATGTGAAATCCTATTTTCCTATCATCCAAGTGTCTACAGAATTCCAAGTTAATGTACTTTATATTATATGGTTGCCACCTGTTTATATTATCAGTAGTTTGAATATTTAAGCATGACACACTCCATTTCCTACCAATTCGTCTGTATTTCCAGAATGGATTCTCCCAGTGTTTTCATACTTAATTTCTGGCCTCCTTTTTCCCCCAAAAATGAGTATGACTACATTTAAAATGTCATTAAAAAATTATGTAGTTCACAGCACAGATTTAATTGATCACACCCTTACCTGGTGTAAATCAACCCAAGCAGCGTTAATCCTAACAAGATTTCTCACCAGCTGAGGATCTGCTCCTGTGAATTTCTGTGTCCTCAAAGCCGGGGGAAGAGCAAATCATCAAAAAACATCTTTGAAGATGGCTCCCTTTTGGCTGAAAATCACATTTTGCCATCACACGCACATTTGGGGAACATCATAAATCTCACGTAAACATCCCCCGGTTTCGGTGCATACATTTAAATATCTGATGATCCCAGGGCCCGTGGAGCACAGCCGGGTGGGTGGGTGGGTGGGTGGGTGTGAGCACCCCAGCTCACACGGGGCCCTCAGATCATCCCCGCATCTGGACTAATAAATGGCAACTGCAGTTAATGGGGAACAATGAATCCTGGAACAAAGGGGAAAAATCGCGCATCTGCTGGAGGGAAGATGTGCCGAATACTGATTAGGGAAGAGATCTGGGAGTTGTTGGGGAAAAATCTCTAAAGCATTCAGCTTAATGTGCAACTGCAGAGAAAAGGGCAAGCGGAGCGCTGGCTTGTAGTGCTGGAGGAAGGCAATATAAATCAAAGCAGCTGCTTTTGTTTCCATCAGGCATTGTTTTGACATCACCCAAAGAGCAGAACTTTATTTGCTATTGGCCACTCTGGCTTCAGAAGAATGTGGCTCTTCCTGGAGGGGATTTGCCGTGCACTAAAGTAAATTACCATCTTCTGCATTTTAAGATAAGGCAGAGGAAGAAACGGAGCAAAAATCAGCTCATTAAGAAGTAAAGCGAGCACTCTGATTGGGGCAATTGTTGTCAGAGAAGAGCAGTCTACAACTTGACCTGAGGTTCAACTTCAGGAGGAGAAAGAGAAGATGTGGAAATATTACCTAAAACACGGTTAATTCAGATTGAGAAATAAGTGTTTTGTTGAAAATCTCATTTTGTGCAACTCTAAAATGATGCGAGTTATCGCTACAAAGACAGCAAACGATAGAGGAAAATGTAACTGCTGGGGAATGAAAAGAGCAGAATAATGAGCTCAGGGCTCTTATCTGCTTACCAGCATTTGGATTTTGTCAGGTTTTAATTTTACAAGATTCCCAGACCAAAGGAGAGACGATGTTTAACCCAAAACTTACAGCAGGACCCGCTGCAGCTTTTGGGGGCCGTTCTCTCAGCGTTGCCATCGCAGCCCCTGGCATGGAGGAGTTGTTGATTCAGCCATAAATAACCCCTGCTGGTTGGAATCCTGGAGTGCAAAATCCCAGCTCAAATTCAGCCACGGGGGCTGTAAAATGAGACATAAAGGATTTGTTTTAAACAACAAGAATTTGTCCTATCTAATCCTGCACTCAATGGGGGTATGGCAACCTAATGCATTTTGTTATGGCCTCAAGTTCCTAATATATAAAATTCCCCTGGAGTTTTAGATATTAGGAAAAATTTCATCACTTAAAGGGCAGCCAGGCATTGAGACAGTTTGCCAGGGAAGTGGTGGAATCACCACCCCTGGAGGGATTTAACAGATGTGTGGATGTGGCACCTGGGGGCGTGGGTCAGTGGTGGCCTTGGCAGTGCTGGTTGGACTCAATGACCTTAGAGGGCTTTTCCAGCTTTAACGATTCCTTGATTTTTATTTGATTGGGGGAAAAAGATCCAGAATATTTATCTTCTTTTCTTCTTGATTCACTTTGAGCTTTAGGTCCCTTCCATGGGCTTGTTAAAAATTACTCTGTTTTCTCCAAAGCCTTCTCCAAACAAAGCAAACCGAAGGTGTGGCAGGAACAACAGCCCTGAGCACCTTGTGTGGTTGTGCTGGGTTCACAGTGGAGCTGTGACAGCTGTTCCCTCATCCCTGGGTAACTTTTCACAGAATCCCAGAGGGTGGAAAATCCCTCCAGGACCATCAAGCTGTGCCCAATCCCCATGCTGAGGACTGAGTGTCACATCCAGGAATTCCTTGGGCACCTCCAGGATGAGCATTCCAAACCTCCCTGGGCAGTTCCAATTCCTGAGCACCCTTTCCATGGGGAAATTCCTTCTGCTGTCCAACCTGAGCCTCCCCGGGGTGGCCCCTGCCAAGGCCTGAGCACCCTTTCCATGGGGAAATTCCTGCTGATGTCCACCCTGAGCCTCCCATGGACAGCTCCAAGGCCTGAGCACCCTTTCCATGAGGAAATTCCTGCTGCTGTCCACCCTGAGCCTCCTTTTCCCATTTTCCATTTCTATCCAGCCCCCAAACCTCTCAGAACATCTCGGTATCACCAACCAGGCACCTCTCACCTTCCTGTCTATCCATCCCCTGTCTCAATTTCTGACTGTGATGTATTATTTCTCAGAATTATTCCAATTGAAGTCAAACAACAGGAATAAATTAGAGAAGAGTGGTGAGCTGAACAGTTTTCGCTTTAACAGTATTTTAATAATCAGCAAAGTCACCCATGTATAGTAATGATAAATTGCTTTGCTACAGGCTAATATAAACTTTACAAGTATAATAAATATTTCTGCTTGGCCAAGAAAACTGAAAAACTGGAAACTGCTTAAATATGTGCATCAGAATGAATGAAGATGAAAAACTGGGGAATATTTTTAAAATAGCCTATGTTTTTTTGTAAATTAAATCTCAGCCTGTCTTTATGGGAACAGGGATTTGGGTCACTGATGTGTTTACAGTCTAGCTGAAATCAAGGAGATTTTGGCATCACATAGGTACAAAACTGAGATTTATTTCTTTTCCTGTTGCTGGTATTGAGATGGGATTAAAAGATTCCAGGTTATTTAAAAGAAATATGTCCATTTCAGATTTTTCACCCAGAGATTTGCTTGTGGCACACTCTGTTGTTGAGTCAATAAAACTCACTTTTTTTTTCATAGGAGAGCCCTTTCTTTGGAGAGTTACAGATGTGATCCATATCAAAGACAGTGTTTATTAGAGACAAAATGAGATTTTTATACCAGCCCTGCAAAATTAGTTTTTAGAAGTTCTCACTTCCCATCAGCAGCCAAGGGATGAGGAAACTTAATATTGTGGTACCAGGAATAGCCTGATATGAAAATCCAGGTAATAAACCCAGAAAATGGCAATAATTTTATTAGGTTTTTAACCCCATTTATGGTTGGTTGGAAGTTAACAGGGAGAAAAGGAAGAGCTTCACCCCACTTGAAAACTGGGATTCCTTCAGCTTTGTTGTCAATACTTGTGACACCAACCTCTCACTCATTCCACAGAGGACATTTTCCAACTTTATTCAATTTTCTTTCCAAAGTTATCACATCTCTCTCCTGCTAAGAAACATCTAACTTCAGTCAGAGCATCCAGCTGCAACAGCCTGGTTTTCATCTGTCTCTTTTCCCCCCGGACACTGTCAGTCACTTCCATCTCAGCAACCTTTTATATCAGACCTTTCATCATCCAGGCTTTCCCAATATTTTAAAGAGAGATGCAGTTTTTGATACGACTTTAGAATAAATGCCAGGGCGTTCCTGCACCTCCCTGTGAACGTTTCCAACGTAGTTTTCTTTTCACTGGCTTGTATTGATTTTTTCCTGCGCATCTTTAGTTTTGCTTCATTAGGAGAGGTGGTGGATGGGGGAAAAAAAAAGATTTCCAGTTTCTGCGTCTGGTTTTATTTCTTCATCACCTTTTTCCTTCTTTCTTTGCATCCCAGCTCTGTCTCCACAGGAGTGACAAGGCACCGCTGAGGGTTGATGTCACCAGTATTTGCACTTCCTCTGCGAGGGACAAATGTCACGGAAACAGGTGCAGAATAATCTTCTGCCAACACCATAATCCCCATTGTGAGAGATCTTTGCAAGGTCAAATTGGAACAAAGGATTTGTATCTTTTCCAGATCTGGCCCTGGAGAAGAGTGGCATCATTCAGCTTATCCTCAGGACAAGGAGAGCTGGAAATCTGAATTGACCTTTTGATCTCAAGTGTAAGTTTGAAACAAAATCTTGCTGATGCTCTCCTCCAATTTTGTTCTATATTTCCTTCTGTGTTCTTTGATAGATGGGTATGACTCCTGGAAGTGCAAATCCTGTCAGGAGTAAGCAGCATTCTGTCTCTGCACCAAATAAAGGGAAGATGCTGTGCTGCAGGAGGGGTTTGGGTGGTTCATTCTGGTTCACTGCCCTCTTCTTCCTGACTTTTCAACTCTGCTGAATAATTTCATTAGTTTCTGATTTGTGTAAAACTCAGCAGCAGCTGATTCCTGTGTGGGTTTGTAGCAGATAAGACACTCGGAGCTGGGAGGATGAAAGTGAGAGCAGGTTTGTGTGCTGGGGTCAGAGCTGCCCTGACCCCTTTCCATGGCCCTTTGGGGAGCCAGTGCTGCGGGTCTTTTTCAGCTCAAATTGACTTCAGTGCAGGAAGGGGCACATTCAGGAGCCTGATATCCAAATAAAGATGATTAAAGGGAACAACCACCCTCATTTTGTAAGAGTACTCACAGACTTGAAGCTCCATTGCCAGGGATGCTCAAGAGGTATTACAGCACCATAAAATGGTCTGTGCACGTCACTGATGCTCTTGGGATCAAACCAACCCCCTGTTCCTCCCTGGGCAGCCTGGAGGTGGCTGCAGAGTGAACCAGGGGGTCCTGCCAGGCGTGGGGCAGTGTTGGTGACCTGATCCCGCCCCTCCCACCCAGAGGTCACAGCCCCCTCCTGCTCCGTGCCTGGAGAGGTGTGGGGGAGCCCTCTGCTCACCCTCAGGGGAATTTTGGTTTGGTGCCCATCTGTGAGGTGATTTACTAAGAACACAAAATCCAGCCTTTTCTGTGGGGAGGAGGAAATGATTTTATGGAGCTCTCACTTGGCATGAAACTCAGGGAGCTCAATTTTTTCCTTTATTTTTTCCTAGACAAGAATGAACCCACGGATCCGTTGCTCAGAGGGGAGGTGGGTCACACCCTGCTCTCTCCAGAAAGGTCTCTGATGATCCTTCCAATTGTTTTTCTGCCTGAAACCCCCATTTGATTGCTCTTGCTGCCATAAGCAGTGCTGGCATTCCTGCTTGGCACAGCATGAGCTTTTCCTGACGGGGCAGTCAGAGATTCCCAGAAGATGGAATCCACACTCCCCACCCATGCTGGGAACACCTCACGTCCCTTCCCTGTTTGCTCAGGAGAATGGTGCAGGCAGTGGGGATTAATTAGGATTGATTCCTGCTGTCTCAGTGGCACACATGGATTCCCCTATAATTGAGAGAGATTCCAGTGATGGAATTGAGCTGATTAGGCTGAACAAAGTGATGTTGCACCCACATGCATCCTGCCTCCATGTAATTAGAATTGTTGGTCTTCCAGGAACAAGTGGGAGCAGAACACCAGGAGCTGAAGGATTCTGTTCACATTCAGGAGCACAAGGTTCCTTCTCCAATGTCCTTCTGGTCTGACAGGAAAATTAAAAGGTGAGAACAGCAAGGGAAAGAAGGAGGTGAAGGATTTTCCTGAGGTGATATCACAGGGTAACTGCTGTACTGGGTAGAATGGAAATGTCCAGGGTTTCTCGTCTCACTGTGTTACATTCAAAGGATTTAAGCCACTGGAGTACAAGCACCTTTTAATTTAATTTTTTTTAATGTCTCTGTGCCTTTAAAAGCAAAAAATAAATTACTGGCTTGTAAAGGGGGACTGAGAGGATGTCAAACACTCGTGCAGGTGCATCCAGCCCTGCATGATGTCACCTCGCTTTGAAAATCAGCAAATTGTGGGTGGATCTATAATGGAATCACACAAAAGTTGATATTTTATTTGCAATATGCTGTCAAGGAAGATTCTAGCAAATCTCCTTTTTTTCTTTTTTCTTTTTTTGCCCTGAAGGGTGCTGTCCTCAGTCCTGGACAGGTGAAAACTCATGGCAAACCTCCTTAAAAGACAGATTTTTTTTTTTCTTCTTCATGATTTATTGAGGTATTTGAAAGGTTTATGGCAAAAGGGGCTCTGCCATCCCACATTTACATAAGCTTCTTATGTCAGACAATACCTTTGTTTGTTCCTGAATACACCATGTATTTTTCCTCCATGTTTAAAGGTGGATTCACATCAGGGGATGATAAAACGCATTTGAAATTAAACAGTTCCTGAGTTAACCACAGCACCTTCTTTCAATTAGGCCTTCATACATGATAATAATCCCTATTTTGAGATTATTCCACTATGTAAATGGAAGATTATAAGCAAGAATGCTGAGAAAACCCCTCTCCCCCACCCAATTACCAATTTATCCTCTGAATCTTTCCGTGTAACACCTTTCAACCTACTTGGATCCAGTTCTGCCTTTGCTCACTGAGTCCCACAAATGTTGCAGGCTGCTGAAAAATTTCTGGGCACTGATTTTAACACAGTTGGGTTTTGGCAAAATTTTTCAGTCCTCATCAACACCTGGGATTCAAAATTCAGTTGGATGAACTGTTGGAGGAAGATGTGTAATGAGCAGCTGAAGGAAGGGGATAGGGCTCCCTGAGGATAATTGCATTTTAATTGTATTTTCTGGAAAATGCTCACAACTGAATTTACCCTAAATACAAAAAGGAGTTTACATGCAATACCAGTCTGTGCACTTGTTTTGGTTCAAATCTGAGTGATAAAGGCAAAAATATGTATTTGTTGGAGATATTGCTTAGTCATGGCCTTTCAGAGACTTCTGGAGGGGAATAACGCTCTGCATCATCTTGGATTTCTGCTTTGCCAATTTATTTCTCTCCTGAAGAACATTTCTTGTTGGAGCAGCTGCAGGCTGGAGTCTCTGCATCTCCTGAGAGGGGCGGGTGAGGCTGGGTGTGTTGGACCCTGAGGTACTGCCCTGCAGGGGGAAAAAGCTCCATGTGATGCCTGAAACTCGCTCAAGGTGATGAGAGCTCCCCGTGGAATCGGAGGGTGGCCGCGTGTGAGGAACACTGGAAGCAGCACGAGCCACGGGGAGGGGATGAGGCTTGGAGGGTGAGTTTGTCCACGGGCAGGCAGTGATGGATAACAGGGAATGGTTTTAAACTACAAGGGCAGGGATTTGGATTAGAGGTTAGGAGGAAATTCCTCCCTGTGAGGGTGGGAAGGGTGCCCAGAGCAGCTGTGGCTGCCCCTGGATCCCTGGCAGTGCCCAAGGCCAGGTTGGACATTGGGGCTTGAAGCAGCCTGGGACAGTGGGAGGTGTCCCTGCCATGGCAGGGGTGGGAGGTGAGACTGGATGATCTTCAAGGTCCTTCCAACCCAAACCTCTCTGGCATTCTCAGACTCTGCTCCCTTCCAGGTGTCTTGCTGACCCAAGGACTGGCTGATTGTCCAGAGGGACAGCAGAACATTCATCCTGTCATCATTGATTAGCAACAGTGGTAGTAACAACACACAGACTTCTGATCTCCAAGATGAGAGAAAGAGATTTTTATTTTCCACCATCCTTTTATAGACAGCTCTGAGAAAGAAACACTCCTGGACACTCGGAACAACACCCCTTGACCGTTTTTTCCAAGTAAACAACAATGTTAGAAAAACATCACCTGCTAATGGTTTTCCACCTTAACGGTTTTCTACCTTAACGGTTTTTCACCTTCCAAAGATTGGTTTTGATTCTTCCTCGCAATTTCTCAGGCTGGTGGGAGCAAGTTATGTGAGTTGATTTCACACAGACGCAGACTCTGCTGTTGCTGCTGAATCTCTCGTTTTCAGTATCCACATTTGTCCCAATAGGACATGAAATGAACACGCACGAACACGCTGAGATGTCCAAGGCTAAAGAGAGAGAGTTTATTTACAAACTCAGAATTTATAGAATTCCAACAGTGACCATGGATTGGAGGATGAAATTGTCCTCTCCAACCACACTGGTCAAACCAACAGTCCATCAATTCTCTCCTCTTCCAGAAAGGAACGCAAAAGAATCTATTTTACATGAAAAGTGTGTGAGAAACTCCATTACAANGACAAAAAAATGTGAACATCAGAAGGCTTAGCAGAACTTTAGAAGAACAGGGTGACACACGTTATCCTGTGTCTTACAGGCAGATTCTTGGGAAGACTCGGGTCACTCTGTGCACTCAGCGACACGAACAGCGAGGAGATCACAAAACTCTGCACCTCATAAACCCCCCCTCCATCCTGTGCACAGCTCTGCTTCCCCAGCCCTTGGTACTTTTTCTAAATATTGATTTAGTGTCAGCTTCATTTGTTTTAATTCACTCCAATATTCCAAACCAGCAGCAGCTGAAACACCTATTTCTGCAATTAGTGCAATCTTGCTCCTGCATGAAAATATTTTCTCCAAGCTGCTGCCTGCTCTGAGAAGTGCACTCAGAAGAGAACTGGCTCTCAGGGTAACTGGAAGTGACATAACCTTCAGGAGCAAATACTGGTGGAAAAATACCATCTAATTTAATTTTTAGGTGGAGGGACAGACAGTAGAATTCCAATTTTCACCTTTTCTGCACTGAAATTCGAGGTCTGACGCACCATTCAGTAATAAAAAGCTGTCTGTTCATCACAGGGCTTTGTTCTATCACTGCCATAGTGACCCAATGCTTTTCTTGGGAACTCAGGAGTTCTGGTCAGGTTCTGAGCTGATCACACCAAACCTTTGTATCTTCTCCAGACTGAGAGCACTGCTCGAGGAAAGAGCTTGTGTGTCCTGTAGGGAAGGACAATCTTCGCAGAAAAAGGTCTTCTCTGGGTTTTGTTTTGTGCCTCCAGGACAGCTCTGACACTGATATCTGTTCTGAGGGTCTGATGAATGTGGATTGATTTATTTGGGAAGCTCCCACAGTCACTTTGCCCATGGAGCCAGGTCTGCTGTTCATGAGACTCCTTCCACAAGAAAGGGGTTTTGGTTTTATCAACCTCAGGCAGCGCAGAGCAGCACAAATCCAGCCTCGAAGGATCCTAAAGAATTTGATTCAGCTAAAAACCTGGGACCATTTCCCAGACCAGAGCGTGTGGTTGAGGTGCTTCCAGGAGAAATGATGTGCTCGTGTGTCCCTGCAGCATCACTGCTTGCCTGGGCAGCCCTGGCATGGTGACACATCTCCTGGACGGGTGACACATCTCCTGGATGGGTGACACATTTCCTGGATGGTGACACCCCCTCTCTCCCAGTGTGTGAGTTTTGCTGGTTGGATTCAGGGTTTTCACACACACATAAACGAACATCAGTGCCTGGTGTCAGTCCAGCAGCAGCAGCCAGACCATCCTGGTGATCCCACTGCCACGGAGAGCTCTGGCACCAGGAGAGGGCATCACAAGCCCTGACTCTGTCCTAGTGTGGCCCAGGGCTGGAATTTCCTACAATCCAAAGGTTTTTTTTCCTTCATTCCCATGTCCAGCAGTACCTCATGATCTGACTTGGAAGCGCTGGGGTTCTGATGCCTTGGGAAGGCTGAGCTGGAACAGAGACTGGGCAGAGCTGGAGAATAAAGCAGGGATTTATTGAAAGGCTTTTAGGGGACACCTTGGGCAGGACAGGGCCTGGCCAGTTCCACAACCAAAGTGGACCCAAAATGGTCACAAAATGGACCCAAAATGGTCACAAAATGGTCACAAAATGACAAACGGTCACGAGGTCTCACACTTTGATCAGTTTTGGTCCATTTGCACATTGGGGTTTCATTGTCCAATCCCAGCTCCAGGCTGTGAGCTCCCACCCTTCTTGTTCCTCCCTCCAGCCACCCTTGTTTGTGCTGTTGGGCTGAAAGTTGTCCTTGGTGTGCAGCAGGACAAGGATTTGTTTTGTGTCCCTGCTGTGTGCAGAGAGCTGAGTGACACTGACTGTGAGCTCAGAGCTGCACCCTGGGCACCACAGAACCTGAAAATACAGGAAAGATAAAACTTAAGGCATCAGTTTTAACCACGAGAGTTTGTGGCATCCTGAGCGAGTCAGATTTTCCTGCAGGTGTTACTGAGTGGACAAACACTCCTGCAGAGGCTGCCATGCCAGGCTGGCACTGTCCAGAGCGTTGGATATTGAGCAGAGAGCTGCAGAGCTCCTTGAGAGCAGTGACCCTCTGCCAATCCCTCTCCTGCAGAAAGGTGTGAGCTTCATTAGGGAAACAGCGTCGGGGAATTTGCCTCTCCTCTTTTCTCCTGCCGAGACTGTGTGAATTGGCTCGTGATGGTTTTGTTCTCTGCTGAAATCCTGCAATCTGATTTACAGCCTTTGAAGAGTCTGAGGCAAACTGTGCAGCTGAATGAAGAGGGAGGGAGCAAACCAGGGGTGCTCGGGGGAGAAGCGGAGAGGAGCTGCTCCATGGATGGACTGCAGAGAAGGTGGGACAGAACGCCCCTGGAGACATTAATCATCTCTCTTGCCCTTTCTGCAATCAGACACATTTTCCTGGCCTGCTCACACGAGTCCATGTGTCTGCCAGCTGCCTCTTGCAAGCTCTGAAAGAAATCATTGAGTGTCTCTGAGAAAACTGCCTTGGCTCACGGGCTCGGAGCATCAGACTGGCTCCACACATGGCTGGAGCTCCAAAAAAACCCAGTCTGATCTGCCAAGCAAGGAACTGGAAGCAGAGGTTTGGAGGATGCATGTTATCCCAGATGAAATAACACACTTGGAATAATTTTCTCCAGCTTTAGAGCACTGAGAGTTGTTGAATTTCCTCGGGTGTCCCTCTCCAAATCACCACTATCATCCCTGCATGGGTTTGTATCTTCAGGTCTTTGATGCTGCAACTTCGGGAAACGCATGAAATGAAATCTAAGAAAATGAAATAAATCACAGAAATATATGGAATGTCCTAACAAAAGGTGCACCAGGTAAAATTGGGTGGAATGAGGCATCCCCTGAGGAAAAACCTGTGGCATTGATTCACAGGGTGATGCTGCACCTGCCTACAGGTGGGCACAGAAATTCACACCAGCAGAATTTCCTGTGGGCATGGCTGTGCTGGGAGTGCTTTTGGCTCCCTGTGCTTATTGAATCTATCTCCAAAATATCATCCTCCTCCTTTTCATTCAGCTTTGGAGCTGTACACAGGGATTCCCTGTCTACCTGCCCTCCTTGCATATCCAGGATTCAGGAGCTCAGCAGCCCTTGGACAAGCCTGTTTCCATAACAACAGAGGAGGAAAAACCTGAGAAGTCCTCGATAACTGCATGCAGGGCTGGTTGGAGTGGCCCCCCTGAAAGGTGGGAGGAGACCCCCGAAAATTCCCTTCTCCTCCTACCAATCCCTCCTCCCATTTCCCTTGAGGGAAACCTAAATTCTGTCGAGGTGGGAGCTGGAATGAGCAGCCCAGCTCTGACTCTCACACGAGGGGCTGATGCCTTTCAGCTCAATCAGTTAAATTTTATTCATTATCTTTTTGCTGTGAATCCTCTTTCTAGCCTCAATCCCCCTTGTGCAGACTCTCCAGGCACCCCCTGCTCCCTGGGCACCCTGAGCTGTGTTTAAGGAGCACCAGAAGGTGTCTGGGAGCCCCAGGGACAAACCTCCCTGGCCAGTGAGACCTTCAGGGCACCACGGAATCACAGAACAGAATCACAGCATGGTGAAAACCCCTTTGGTCTATAAACCACACACTTTTACTGCCAACATTCCCCATTCCATTGTTGTTTGCACCAGCCCCTGCCTGATTTCTTTATTTTTGGATCTTTTCTCAGTAGTGAGCACACAGCCCACATAACGCTGAACTCATGGTCATTACCGCAACAGAAATAATAACAAATTATTCTACCAGCAAAACAAACCCTGTGCAAATTGGACTGCAAAGATGCCCTCTCCAGCAGCTTTAATTTGAGGCAGTTTGGTGTTTTTCTCCTGGCTCAGAAGTTCCCTTAATGAGCAGGGGTCTCATTCTGATCAGTGTATCCCAGTTTCTCAGGGGTGTCACTCCCCTGCCCAGCAGCATCACTGCTGATTTATCCCCGCACTCAGAACATGCTCCTCTCTCACTCAGCCATCTCTTTTTATTAATTCCAGCTTGTCTTTGCCCTTTCTGGCACCCATAACTCCAGAGGCACAAGTGAGAGCACTTACTCAGCACAGGTGAAAAGGCAGCTGCCAATTAAATCCACTTAATTCCTTCTCATTCCCAGCCCTGGAGTGGGAGCAATCCATTTATCCTCTCCTTGGGTCACACTCCAAGCCAATAACCTCATCAGCTAAACACCCTTAAGCTTCCTCATCCTCTTCATCACCCTTTAAGCCATGTTTTACTTTCTCTTGCCTTTTGCATGCTGAACTTGCAATTCCTCCGTGGCCTTGCACAGCTTCTCCCACTGACTCTGCAGTCACCCCACAGAGTGAGAGGAAATCTCTGGCTTCCCACTTTTCCACCAAATTATCTCGTTTTCTTTGGTGGAGCAAAAAATAGATTTTCTGGGGGCCACATAAACAAAGCTTTCCTGGTCATGAAGGGAACTAATGCTTGGGACAAAGGTGATTATTTAGCTTGAGGGATAAATGCTTGCCAGAAAACTGTAGGGAAAATATTGCATTTCACCTCTACCATTGTCACAATCAGTTTGTAATGAGCTAATACACAACATATTTAAAGAGAAAACATAATTCCTATCTAAAACTACTCAATTTTGAGCTACATTGGTCAATTAATATGCTAGGAACCATCACAGGTGCTCCCAGGGGTTTAGTACAGCAATATTTAAACCCAGCCTTGGCTGAGTGCTCTGTGACCACATCTAGGCCTGGTTTAACAGAGGCTTTGTCAGCACTGGGCTTGTCACAGCCCTCCAAACCCTCTCTGGAGAGCCACAGCCATAAATCTGCTGCAGCCTGCTCAGTGTTTTAAATTCAAATAACATCTTTTAATGAGAAAACACCAGTCAAAACACTGAAGTGTAAGTATTTCTCACTGTTTTTTGGGGTTTTTTTTCTTCCCCACTGTATGAATCACTGGCAGCATTCACACCTCCAGCTATTGCTTTGAATATTTCAGGGATTTTTATTTTATTTTTTTTTTTTTTAATTTGAAGATTTTTTTTTTGTTTTTATTTCTTTGGTTTATTTTTTTCTTTAATTTTATTCTTTCTCAGTGATAAACTGATTTCTTTCTTGTGATAAACACGACTCCTTATCCCATTTTACATTTCAATGTGTACCATTTAAAAGTGCTCAAATGTTTCAGGTAAGTCAATACTGTCTTCTCTTTAAATGCATAACCTGCTTGGAAATTGGGGTATATTTCTAACTGCTTCGAGCTTTTTAAGCAGCACTGCTAATATTTAATTGAAATTTAAATAACATTAAACAGCAAATCATTCTCTTGTGAATTCCTTGTGTCATCACCACGTCACCTTTTGGCACATGGTGACAATTTTTCAGGCCATGCTGAAGTGTCACCTAAGGGTGGCACATGGGGGAAAAAAAAAAATCCATCTGGGCTGGATTTACATCTCCAGTCTGGCACCAGGAGAAGCTGAACCCTCCCCAAATTTTGCCGACTCATTGGAGTTTCAGTGCCTGGTTTTGAGGGCTCGGAGCTGTGCCAGGGAGCAGCGGTGACAGGAGATATTAAATTCCAGCGTGTCCCTCTGCCCATCTGGAAGCAGCAGTTCAGGCTGCTCCCCACTGCCCTCCCAAGATTAATTGGCACTTGATTGCCTTTCTATTCTAATTTCCCACCTAAGGGCCCTGTTGAGTTTCAGCTGCTGGGCCTGCAGAAGGGCAGCTTCGTGTGGAATTAAAACTTGTTTGAGTGAAACAATTCTGGGCAGAGGGACTTGATTATTTTGAGGTCTTTTTTTTTGTCTTTTCATCCCTGATTACTCCAGCTTTGGAGAGACAGGTTAGCTTACAAGGATTTCCTTTCTCAGTGGTTTTTGTCAGGGGTTTTTGGCTTTACTTTTGCTGCAGCTGCATTATTTAACATCCTTCTCTTTATTTTCGGGCAGTTCAATCTCTTGGCAATAAGGGTGGAGGAAAACAAATTGATTTTCAAGAAATATATAAGATTACATGGCTGACTATTGCAAGAAGAGAAAATACAGTCCCTTAGTGCCTTTTAAATCAGGAAGTAATTAACAAGAGAATGCTGAAACTATTTAGATTAGAATGAGATTTAGTCAGGTAGAAAAGTCAGAAAAAAGTCAGATTTGAAAGATTTTTTCTGGTTTATTTATAGTTTGAAAGAAAATTCAGCTTCACCCTCCCTGCTTTCCCCACCAAGAAAATTAGTAAGGTTTTCAATGAATTTTAGACAGTACAGGGAAGGAATCTCATTTTAGCAAAGATAAGAGAAACATCATCGTTTTGAGTGTCCAGAGCTTTACAGAGGATTGAATATCTCTGTCTGGAAACAATTCCTTTTAGAAAAGTTCCTTTGGTACAGTGGTGATTACTGTCATCCTGGGGAAATGATGCCTGCCTCGCATTCCTGCCCTGAGGTTGGATGTTGGCATGGGGATTTCTTTCTCTGCTGCTGCTCTAAGGGATGTGTGCAGCTCCTCAAGTGTGGATTATCTACAGGGCTGTGCCACGGACCTTGGAAAGGCTTGAAATTATAGCCAAATGTAGATTATTGCATCTGCCATTTTTTAATCTTTATCCATTTGTTTTGCACATGCATTTAACTCCCAAAGGAACAGGACACTTTTAAAATGTCCTTTCTGTTGTGGATTTCGCTGTTTTAGTGTGTTCTGCAGAGCCACTGCCAGAGAAATTCCTAGAAGATCCCAGCAGAAAAAAGAGAGAGAGAGAGCAGATTCACCAAAGCTGNCTCCTGTGAGCCCAGCAGAAAAGGCAGGGGCAGAAGGGCTGAGAGAGCAGATTCACCAAAGCTGAAATCTGGGAGCTGCTGGAGATGATAGACACACTTAGAAAAGCATCCTGGATGAATTTCCAGCTGAGGGAAAGTGTCAGAGCCAGATTAACCTCAAGGAGCTGGAAGCCAGCTCAGCTTGGACTTCATGGTCCCTCTAAACCATTAAATCATGTGTACCTTAGCAGGAATTTACACAGAGGTGGGTTTGACAGGGCTTTTCCCTGGTTTTGCCTCCCCTCCCTGCCAGGATTACCCAAACAAGGATGCATTTGTAAGATGACACCTTTGCTGCTGATTTCTGAGGGAGCAAATGACCTCCTTGAAGAACTTTCTGAAGCCCCCAATCAGGATGTGGCTGCTGTGACAGGACTTTTCCCTGCTCCATCCTGGAGCTGGGCTGTGCAGCAGGAATGAGATGTGGAGTTTGCTTCAGCTGCAGCCTCTTCAACCAGAGGAAGTTCAGACCCATCTCGCCACCACTGAACTTTTCCTGCTCCGTTATCTTTATCTTCATTATCTGTACCCCACAGAACCTCACCTAGGATTTATTTGGGCTGCTCCCAACACCCCGACCAACAGGGTGTCAGGTCATATCCCTGACTCTGTCAGGGTTTTCCAGGACTTTTGTTTGCTTGCTTGCTTGTCTTTGTACTACTGCATTTGTGTTTTGTTTTCTTTCTTTTAATTCCTGTTAAAGTACTGTTCCTCCTATTCCCATATCTTTGCCTGAAAACCCCTAATTACAAAATTATAATAATTTGGAGGGGATGGGTGTGACATTCTCCATTCCAAGGGAAGCTCCAGCTTTCCCTGGCAGACACCTGTCTTTCAAAACCAAGAAAGATTTTGGAATGTGGGGCCCAAGCCACGACCCTGAGATTGAGAGTCTCATGCTCTACCAACTGCAGAGTCAGAAAAGTCCCAAACCCAGTTTCCTTTTGCTGACAGCTCTTGGATTAATGGGTTCCTTTTGAGGTCACCTTTGTGCATCCTTGGCTCACTCCAGGCTCCTCTTGGCCTGGGTCTTGTGCTGAGTTGGGCTTTTGCCACTGCTGGGCATCAACCTTTGTGATCAACTGACAGGAACTTCTGATATTCTACATCCCCAGTTTAATCTTTTTTTTCTTGAGTTAAAAAGTATTTTAAAGCAAAAATATCTGGTCTTGGTGTCATAATGGCTCATCATAAACGATTCACCACAAGTAAGAAAATTTTGGTTTGGAATATTTTGGCTCAAGGGTTTATTAAACTCTCTGCTTTGAACAGAAGCCACAAAATGCAAGAGCAATAGAGACTTTTTATACCTATTTCATATTCTCTGCTCATTCGGCTGTGGATTTTGTAGCCCTCAAACAGATAAGGTTAAACCTGTGGCTTTTAAATCCCTCTCAGACTAATGTCCCACTCAGAGCTCCATAGGGATCCCAATCCCTTGACTTGAATTCCTTGTCAATGCTCCACCCCATTGCATTTTCTGGAAGAAATTCAGTTTTCCAGTGGATTCTTCCACTCTGGAAGAATCTCCTGCTTGCTCACAGCCAGCTGACCAAGGGGTTAAAGTCACCCTGTACCACCTCATTTACTCTTAGGTTTGGTCTGCAAGTTTTGGAAATATTTATCTTTTGGAAGTATTTATCTCATTTGCTCTTAGATTTGATCTGCAAGTTTTGGAAGTATTTATCTTTTTGGAAGTATTTATCTTTTGGAAGTATTTATCTCATTTGCTCTTAGGTTTGATCTGCAAGTTTTGGAAGTATTTATCTTTGTTTAAAATAAAAAGCTGGACTGCCTGCACAGTCTGTTGGAATTATTGCTATACATTATCACTCTTTACAAATGTAATTCTGAATATTTGGGTAATCCCCAGCACTTTAAGTCCTTACTTTCATTCTTGCAAGAATATAATTTTTGACCCACACTCGTCTTCTTGCCTTAGTGACAACATTTTCAGTATTTACTGAGTGATTCTTATTTTTAATAACGTTTCTTGGTTTCCCATGGCATGAATTTATATCTGTGCATTAAAAGGTTGAAGGGTTTGCTTTTTTAACAGTGTTTTCCCAATTATTCTATTTGATATTCCCATTACTAGGGGTTTTTATTTCTCATTGAACATCTTGTCTGAAGGACACTGAAGAGGGATAAATCATTTATGTGCTCTGTTACGTGAGAATTGCCAACATTTTTAAAGAAGCCTCACGCTGTTGGTCAAGCTATCACTTCCCTGCTTGCATAATAATTTTGTACAACTGCTCATAGCCTGACTGTGCAAAAAAAAAATTGCTTTAATATCAAATTATTTGTATGCTGCTGTTTCCTGAGCCCTCCAGACTTCCATAACTTTGTCTGTCTGGTGGAATTTAAAAGCACCTTGTGTTGTAATTGGAAAAAGTGTGTCATAGCTTGTGGTGTTTAGAGGCAAATTGTCTGGGCTGAAATTGCTGATGCAGGTGACCCATCGAGCCCCCTGCGAGCCACCGGTCACATTAAACTGGTGAAGGAGCACAGGCAGCACCAACGGGCTCAGCAAACACCCATCTATTATTTTGGGTTTTTTAATGTGGATTTTAATGCAGGTTGTTGTAATAAAATCAGCTCCATGGGTGTAAAAAATGGAGAATACAAATGACAGCATTAGGCGAGCGCGGTGTTTGTCCCTGTCTGAGGAGATCAGGGCAGTTTCCTCCTCTCTCATGAAAACCAAATGAAGCCCAAGGCAATCATCCTGCCCACGTGTCTGCACAGTTTGGGAGGGGGTGCCTGGGAATTCTGATTTAGCTGTCGACGTTCAGAACTGTGACCGCTCGGTGTCAAGGGTGGCTACGGCAATTCTGGAAATGTTTGTTGTCATTGCAATCCAAACGGGTTTGATTCTCAGCTAGAAATGTGCACAAACCATTTCTTTACCGTCCTTGATCTCATTTTTTGTGTATTGTCAGCGTAGGGTTTTTGCAGTAGAAATTTTGTGGAATTTTGTGGCACTTGACCTTGACAGGAAGAAAGGAAAAAATTAAAAAATCACCACAAAGCATTTTATTCAGCAGTTGGTGAGCAATAGGTCACCGGAAAAACACGACAGTGCTCATGGATTATCCAGGCAAAGGCTCCATTCTCCGAGTCCCACCTCCACACTGGGCAGGGATCAGAACAACTGCAGGACCTCCTTGCTGAGGTTTTGTCCAGTGAGCAGCAGCTTTTGTCCAGGAATAGGAAATCTTTATTCCTGGGCCCCTTTAATCTCTTCCACAAACGAGCGAGATCGTTGCCATTGTCCTGACGTGAGTCACAATTCCATTTCTCTCAACATTGCAGCTTCCTCCTCCTGGGCTTTGTGCCAGTTCTGGCAGAGACCAAAGGTGCATTTTCACAGAGCTGGTTTTTGTGAGGTGAACTCACTTTTCCTCATAAATATCCTCATTCCTCTGCATGGGCAGGGGCTGCTCTCCCTGGCACAGGGTGCCCAGAGCAGCTGGGGCTGCCCATGGATCCCTGGAAGTGCCCAAGGCCAGGTTGGACAGGGTTTGGAGCACCCTGGGATAGTAGAAAATGTCCCTGCCATGGACTGGGTGAGCTCTAAGTCCCTTCCAACCCAAACCATTCCGTGGAAAACCAGGAATTCTCTGCCATGGCACCACTGGACCTCAAACCCTCCTTCCATAAATTCCGTAACAAAAGCGAGGCCCAGTTTTGCCCCAGTTTTGCCCCAGTTTGGCTCCAGGGAATCTTCAGTCATTTTCTGCTGGATGAAATGTTCCCCAGAGCTCGGTCTGTCTGTCCTGCAGCAGAGCACAAACCTGTGTGGAGCTTTGTGGTCCAGCTGGAAATTAAACCGAAATCCCCATCTCCAGGCTGAGCCCTCTCATCTCCTGCTGTGCCTGTTTTTCAAGGAAAAGAGACCACGACCTCCTTTTTTTGATGGGAACATATGGAAATATGTGGTTGGCCATAGGATACCCGAGTCAGCCCACTCTGTGAATTGTTTTCCATGCTGATCTTTGGACCTGAACCTGTGGATGAACCCCCCTTGCCTAAATGATCTGTCAGATGCGCTGTTACGTTCGTGCTCTCAAGTGTTGTGGGGCTGTTTGGGGGTTTTTTTTGGATTTGTTTTCAACCTAAATCTTGCTGCTTTCTTTCAGAAGGGCTGCAGGAAACTAACTGGAGAACAAGAACCAAACATTTCCCTAGATTGGAGCCTGAACCTCTTTGTGTCAGCACAGCAGACAGGCAGCTCGCTGTATTTTGGTGTCAGATTTGTTATCACAGATTAGATCAATTGTCTGGCTGCAGTGGCAGCCCCCTCCCTTGTAATGCACTTAGTCAGTTGTGAAATCATGGACTCAGTGGTGGGAAAACCAGAAAATTCTCCATAACCCCTCCAAGCCATCAATTTATGCCCTGAAGCATGAGATTTGATTACCATTGTTATTGTCTTAGCTTGCATAGTTACAAATGTTATTAGCAGTCATAAAATTATCCAGCCTTAAAAAAAATCAGATTAGGGAAAAAAAAATAAAAATCTCAACATTTCACTGCAGATTCTTCCAAGCCTGAATTCCTGGGAATGAGCAAAATGGTAGTTCCTTTAATTCACTTTAAATTTGCTGTCCTTTGATCATGTGGATTTCTCCTGGACTCTCATTAGGAAGGGATAGATGAGAATTTTCTGGCACGTCTGGAGTTTCTCTCTGCTCAAGACCCGTCCAACTTTGAGCATTTCAAAGCTAAGTGTTGATGAGGTGTGTTTATAATCAGATCACCCGGATCTGTGTTTATTAAACCATCAGCAGGATGTGCATCATGCTCTCTCCCATCTGTGTTTTCCCCTCAACGGTTCAAATCTTCTCCTATCAACTCCAAGCTCCTAAAGCAGCTCAGTGCTTCTCAGGCTGCATCTCAGCTGGTATAACTTAAGTCCTCCAAAAATTAAAAACTTAAGGAAAAGGCTGCAAAACGTTGCAGCAGGGTACAATTTCAAAATTTAGATGGCATCATGTTAATTATTTTAGCCACTTAATTTGTCCAGGACCAAACCAGATTCCCAGAAGCTTATCCTGGTGGTTTGGTTTTTTTTTTTTTTAATCCATATCAAATTGTGGTTCTTGATATTCAAATGCATTCCCATTTTTGCATACCTACCTACTCAGAAAATTACAGCATCTTTATTAAGGGGCTCCGCTGATGGGGTATGTGCTGACAATTACAAGCAAATTTATTTCCTCCACAGAAAATCTGGCCAATCTCTTCTTTTGTCCTGAGTATTTCATGTGTCTTAAAGGGCATTTAGAGCAGGATTGGGAATCTTCTGAGCCTGCCAGCAGACTCTGAGCTGGGTTGAAATGGTGGGTGTGTCTTGAGGGAGAACATTGAGGGGATCAGGTAACAAGTTACAGTTGGGATAGGCAAACTACACCCGCTGCTCCTTCTGACTCAGTGCCCGAGATAAATATTCTGAGGGGGTTTCTCACACTTGATTTCAGACAATATTATGCATTTAGTGTGTGTTTTAAATATGTGATCAGTACCAGCCTGGAGAGAATTAATTTTTTCCAGTGTTTCCAGCAGTGTTGCTCTCTCATTCTCGCATCAAGCAGAGGGTCTGATGAAAAGGCCCCTTGATTTTCAGCAGGAAATCCCAAAATAAAGAGCAGTTCTGTCAGACACAGAGAGGACCACACTGAGCTTCTCTGTCCTTATTTTTGTTTGGTGCAGGCTGAAGTGCGATGACATTTGCCCCATTTCACTGCCCAGTGAAATGTGAAGCACGACTGATTATGTCTATTTACACTTTACTTAAGGCAAACCCCATTCTCAAATAGATTTAGCCAGTGCCATGTTATTATTATTAACAGGAACACATTTTATTTTGCAAGTGGGGAAGCTGCTGTACTTGGGCTGGCTTCCTAGCAGGAGAAAAACTCGGTGCACGATTCTGGGTGAAAAATGAAAACCATTTAATTCTTTCCATATTATGGCCTCAAACCCGAACATGGGAGAAGGCCTGGGTAAAATCACATTGGCAGAGAGGATCTAAAAGCTGGGCCAGCTAAGCAGGGAAGTGAAGGTCTGAGGAGTGGCTGCATTTTGTAAGCCCTCTGTGGCACAGGGACGCAGGGATGGGCAGCCTGGGAAGTGGCTCCAGCAGCCTCTGGAGGTCATTGAATTGGTGTCTCTTTTCCTCCTGTCAGAGCCCTGCAAAAATCAGCCTGGAAACTCCTGGTACTGCCGAGGCATCCCAGGTGGAGCTGAGGATGGGCTGGGGAGGGCAAGAGCCTCTGGCTCCGTTTTTCATCCTCCTGGCAGTGGCAGCAGGGGCAATGCCAGCCCTCCTTGGCTCTCCTTGGCTCTCCCAGGTTTCTTATCTCTGCTCCCAGACAAGCAACCTCCCACCCTCAGCATTTCCAGCTCTTGCCAAGGCTCCAGTGAATCTCCAAACCTCTGGGTTGGAGTGAATCTCGACGGCTCGTTGGTACTGGGTCAAATTGTGTTTCAATCCATGGGCAGAGCCCTCAGCCATCCCTCTGGAGCTGCCTCCCTGTCCATTTATCTCCCCAGTTTCTGCTCACAGGGCACAGGTCTGTTGCTTAGCTGTGGGTTGCTTTGGCGAGCAATGTGCTGTAAAAATAACATTGTACTGCCCTGGGATGGAACAGTGACCCAATTCAGGATCTGTGTGGAGGGCAGCATCCAAAGGGAGGATTCCCAGTCCTCTGTGTGTGCTCTGGGCTGGGTGTTTGCCACACAGGAGCTTCAGAGCTTCCTCAGCAGCTTTCCATGCTTTTCTCCATGCATTTATATTGGTGCCAGGTCACTTATGCATAGTTTAATATAAAAATTCTATGTATTAAATTGCCTCACTTTGCATGACTGCAAACTTACCATTGTTTTAAGTGTTTTGCGTTTACCTAATAAATTTATTAAAATATTCTGCCCTTTTCCCTTCCAGTTTTCAGATCTTTTTTTTCTTTTACTGCCATCTTTATAACCCCTTTCCTTAAATTTAATTATTTACTTCCCATCCAAAAGCCAAGCTCACCTACTTAAACCTGCTGGAGATAAACTGCACCAGTTGGCCGGTACATCCACAAATGCCAATTGCCACTTGCCAAATTTCAATTCCAGTTGTCCAAAAATCTTTAACCCAAATGCTAATAATCCCCGGGAGTGCCGCTGTGATTCGGTAGGGTGGGTTTATGGTTCAGTGTCCGTGAACGTTTCTGTTTGATTATTGCTCATCGCATCAGGCAAGGCTGCGAGAAAAGCCAAGCCCCCAAAGGTCAGCAGCGAGACAGAAACGTCTGAGGAGCCCGAGCCCTCACGGAGATGATTCTGTCCGACCTTCCCCACCTCTGGGGGTGGAGTGTTTAAAACAATGCCTGGCAGGTTTGTGACGCCTGTCCTTCCCCATCACTTAAAAACCGAGCCCGTTCCGCCAGGGCTCAGGGAAAGGAGCAGCCAGGCAGAGCCCGGGCGCTCAAGCGCACACGTGAACCTGAGCTGGGTTTGTGGTCATGGGCAGCGCACGCTGCGAAAATCACACACGCGGGGGCACTTGATTTAAAAAATAATAATTAAAAACCGAGGAAAAGCG